>CM052544.1:23447689-23472143 GCA_028533065.1 Trachops cirrhosus
AGCCAAGGTAAAAATGAAGGAGAGAATTCTAGAAGCAGCAAGAGGAAAGGGGACAGTAACCTACAAAGGAGTTCCCATCAGACTGTCAGCTGATTTCTCAAAAGAGACCTTCCAGGCAAGAAGGGGCTGGAAAGAAGTATTCCAAGTCATGAAAGGCAAGGACCTACATCCCAGATTGCTCTATCCAGCAAAGCTTTCATTTAGAATGGAAGGGCAGATCAAGTGCTTCTCAGATAAGGTCAAGTTCAAGGAGTTCATCCTGACCAAGCCCTTATTGTATGAAATGTTAAAGGGACTTACCTAAGAAAAAGAAGATAAAAAATATGTGTAGTAAAATGACAGCAAACTCACAATTATTAACAACCACACCTGAAACAAAACAAGAAGAAACTAAGCAAACAACTGGAACAAGAACAGAACCACAGAAATGGAGAACACATGAAGGGTTAGCAACAGGGGAGTGGGAGGAGAGAGAGGGGAAAGATACGAAGAATAAGTAGCATAGATGGTAGGTAGAAAGTAGACAGGGGGAGGGCAAGAATAGAAGGGGAAATGTAGAAGCTAAAGAACTTATGACACATGGACATGAACTAAAGAGGGGGAATGTGGGTGGGAGAGGGTATGCAGGTTGGAGGGGAATGAAGGGGGGTAATGGGACAACTGTAATAGCATAATCAATAAAATATATTTTTTAAAAAAGTTTAAACAAATCTTATGAAGTTTTATATATATATTTGGACAAATCTTATATAGATATAGATAGATATAGATACAGCTACACCTCCATCCTTGGGCAAATTTATTAAACTCCCTAATCATCAGTTTTCTTATACATAACTGATGCGGATCCTGGCCGGCAGGATCCATGTGTTGTGGCTGTAATGAACAAATTCACACGGACTACAGAAATCCTGTGGAGAAAAAGGGAAAGCATGGCTGCTTTCTAAGTGAGAAAGAGGGCCCCAACCCCCACCTCGACAAGCTTTTATTGTTTTTCTGGGTACATTACATCGAGGATTGTCCTCGTTTACTATGCACAGGTTCCCTTTAGGTGGTTACCTTTTACAGAAAACAAAGGAGAATGTTGCTAATTACATCAAAAGAAGAAGGATATTTGCAATTGTAAAGGGAAAAGTGGTTAAACTGGTCACACTCCATACTTGGGAGGTTTAGCACAGACTTTAGGAAGTTACAGGAAGCACTTGCTGCCTCAATTCAGGGTGAGGGAGTTTTAGCAAAAGCAAGTCTCACAGCAGCCTAGGTAGGATGCAGGCCTGATTCCCCACGGGAGAACCTATCCATGAAACTGTCTCCTGTGTGCCGGTCCTCACTTCCCACTGGCTTCTCCAAGTGGGCGCTGGGCTACATTCCCACACCGCACGGAACTGTTCCCTATACATAACTACCTCACAATGTCAGTAAGATCACGTGAGGTAATAGTGTAAAAGTTCATATATGTCCTTGGACTAATGTTCTGCAAATATCACATTGCTATAGTGTATTTTAATTTTCTCATCTCTTCTTTGGATAAACAAACTAGGGGATATATATATATAGGGAAGGTTAGAGGGAAAAATGAATAGTACACAGCTATAGTACAGATAAAGTCTAGAATCAGAGGTTTTCTGCTCTTACAATTTCATTGTGGAAACAGTTGCCTTATAAAAATTGGTATAGCTTCTTAAGATCTTTTTCTTTGATAATGTTATAAGTCCTTTTAAATGGACAATTCTCCCAACAAGTTTGATAGAACTTTACTTATATATTGTAAATATCAGATAGATAGCTATAAGAGGTACTAACTACCTCATTTCAGAAGTATTCAAGGCAACTAAAATTTTATAAGATTTGATATACATAACTGCTCACAACTATTTTTTTCACTTTGGAAGAAATGTAAAAAGTTGTAACAGTCCACAAAATTTTCTTTTTCCAGGAGTATAATAAAATATAAATGATTCTACGTAGCATTTTAAATTAACTGGGGATCTGAACTGTAATGTCAAATACTGAGAGCCTAGAGATCATAAGTAGAGCATAATAACCAAAGGAGCAGTAAAGAGAATTTCCCATTTATTTAACAGTTCCATAGGTCAAAAGTCTGATACAGATCTCACCAAGCCAAAACCAAGGCGTCAGGAGGCTCTAGGAGAAAATCCTCCGTGCTCTCAGCAGCATTCACTTCCTTGTGACTATAGGGTCAGTGTCACCATTTCTTTGCTGGCTGCCAGCTGAGGGCCATTCTCAACCAGAGGATGCCACATTGGCTCGTGGCCCCTTTCTTCACCTTCAAGCCCAGCAGTACCAGGTCAAGTCCTGCTCGTGCTTCATCCATCTCCTTTTGCTTTAGTCACACCTCTCACTCATATTTCTGCCTTGCTCCTCCACTTGAAGGACTTTTTGTTCACATTAGCCCACCATGATAACCTAGGATATTCTTCCCATCTCAAGGTTCTTAACCTCAGTCATACCTAAAAAGTCCTTTTGCTAGGTAAGGTAACCTACACACAGGCTCTGGAGGTTAAGGGCATAGGCATTACTCTGCCTGCCTCATCTGTGACTTTTAAGGGGAAGATAAGAATTATCAAAAACTGACCCAAGGAAAAGTAGAAAATCTTAATAATGGAATGAACATAGAAAAAATTCAAAAAGCCATCATCGTAAAACTTTTAAAATGTCACCAGCACCAGAGAATTTTATAGGTGGGTGACTCAAATTTTGAAGGGATTAATTCAGTTGTATAAATGTAGAAAAAGCTAAAAAAATTTCATTTTATTTAATCAAAATGATTTGTCGTCTTAGATTTATATTTTTTATAGACTTTTAGAAGCAATTTGAAACTCAAAGCTAAGCAACCAGTCCTTTTGTTATAATTACAATATAATCTTCCATGACCCAAAGGCAGTAAAAGCTACGTAAAGAGTAGAGGTCCAAGTAGCAATGAGAAAATATTCACAGAAGGAAAAAGAAGAACCCAGCTTTATGATAAATACTTAGATTTCTTCCCACTACGTCATCCTGGGGTAAGAAATGCATTCCTAAGCAGAACCATAAAAACAAAAGCCATAAAGGAAAGCATGGACACACACACACACACACACACACACACACACACACACACACACACACACAGGGCTGAGTTCCAGAATTTAGGAAGACCTCCCCTGGATCAGCTTCTTAAAATCCGATGAGCAGAGACAGTTCAGACGGGACCTTCGGGTGGCCTACACAACTAATGAGGCTGAATATTTTTCACCCTCCAGCCTCATTAGTTATCAGGAAACATCAAGCGAACATAATGAAGTTCTCCCTTCATTAGATTAACCAAATAAAAAATGAGATGAACAGACAAAGATATATCATGTTATATTTGCACATATATATGAATATACATACACACATATATCTGTTAAAATCCTAGGGGAAAGCAATTTGGAATAATTTATGTGAATTTAAAATGCACATCCAGTTAGACTTAGTTCCATTTATGTAACTCTACCTAATAAAAATAACCAACTGTTTGTACCTAAGGACGGACCTCTTTAGATTTTTAATTGTCATTTAGTTTGTAAAGACAGAAAATTGGAAAAATTCTAAATGTCTTTTTAGGGAAGCTACAATTTTTTTTCCTTCACAGCCATTAAAAAGAGTAAGACAGACTTTTGTATAAGAGAAAGACAAATTTTCAAGACCCAAGTTCAGTCCAATAAGCAAGTCACAGAGGGAAGCACTTTTGGAAGGCAGAATACGGATCTCTGAAAATGTTTCTCAATCGACAACAAGATCAGTGGCAAAAATATCAGTCAGCTTTTTCAGAACTCAGGAAATGAATCAAAGAATTGCAACAATTTGAGGAGTTTCTATTCAAGAAAAAAAACGCCTGGATCTCATTAAAACCGCATGATGTGTAGCTTTTTAACTTGCTTTATCCGTCCCTACCCCTCCCCAGGTGTGCCGTAGTCTTTATTAACCATCAGCCTTGTGACCACTGGAGGAGAAAAATGGACTTGGAGCACCCTAAAAGTCCCATTTCCCAGTAAATTGTAACTATTTGACTTGTCCAGCAGCTCCCCCCAGAAAAGCCTCATTCATAGGGCTTGTCTTTATTTGACCTTATTCAGAGTACACTAAGAAAAACCCTATCCATAGGGCATCCATTGACAGTAATCATGGAAATTACTTAACATCATAGCTGCCCAAGGCAGAAATGGAGCAAGCAAGAGGCTAACCAAAAATTTAACAGAAAAATCAGAGGCTAGCCAAATCAAAGACCCATAGGGGTCTTTGAAAAGGTCCAGTGTATTTCTGGGATTCTAGGACACACACACAGGATTGTGCGCATGGCCGGGAGAGACTTGAGACTGGCATGATCTCTCAACTCTGGGTGAACCCCGAGGCTCTGCATGTGCAGGACTGAAGGGTAAAGCAGAATTGTAAATCTCTGCTGGAGCATTGAAGGCCTGTCCCAAAGCACACACAGAACCCCCACCAATGTCTTTGAGACTTGTTGGTTCAAGGTATTTAAGGAAAGGAAGTCTCTGTCTCTTTACTGACCACTAACCAGCAGAGACTTCAGTGGCCAAAGAATATAACTTAGCAAAATTTGTTTTAAGGAAGTCACTAAAAAATAGACAAGAAAAACAAATGCAAGGGATAGAATGGGATCTAATTTCCAATGCTGCCACATTATTATATTAAATTATCCAGCTTTCAATGAAGATTCTGAGACATACAAAGAAACAGGAAAGTAGAAAGTATGGCTCATGCCCATGGAAAAAAGCAGTCAGCACAAACTGCCCCTGAGGAAGCTGAGACACTGGACCTACGAAAGACTCTAAATCAGCTATTCTAAATATCTTCAGAAAGCTGAAGGAAACTGTGTCTAAAGAACCAACAGAATGTATGAGACTAATGTCTCACCAAATAGAGAATATTAATGAAGAAATAGTAATTTTTAAAGAACCAAATAGATATTCTGGAGTTGAAAAGTACAATAACTAAAATTTAAAAATTCACTACAGAGGATCAATATCAGATTTGAGCTGACAGAAGAAAGAATCAGAACTTGAAGATATGTCAATTGAGATTATCCAATCCAAAATAGAGAAAGATAAAAGAATGAAGAAAAATTATCAGAGCCTTAAAGACTTGCAGAATACATGAGTCATACCAATATACAGATGTTGGCAGTCCAGAAGGAGAGCAGAGCCCTGACCAGTGTGGCTCAGTCGGGTGGGTACCAGTACACAGAGCAAAAGGTCACCAGTTCGATTCCTGGTCAGTGTGCATACAAAAGGCAACCAATTGATGTTTGTTTCACACATTGATGTTTCTCTTCCTTTCTCCCTCCCTTCCCTTTTCTCTAAAAATAAATAAGTAAATAATTTTTTTAAAAAAAGAAGAGAGAAAGGGGCAAAAAGAATGTAGAAATGGTAGCTAAAATATCCCAGTTTTATGAAAAACATTATATATCTAAGAAGCTCCATTAACTCCAAGCAGGATAAACTCAAAGACATCAAATTTGGACACATCATAGGCAAACTTCAAAGTCAATAGCAAAGAGAGAATCTTGAAAGCAGCCAGTAAAAAACAACTCATGGTATCCAAGGGAACCTCAATAATATCAACAGCTGATTTTCATCAAAACCGTGGAGGCCAGAAGGCAGTAGGATGATGTTATCAAAGTCTTTTTAAGAAAAAAAAAAACCCTGTCAACCAGTAATTCTATATCCAACAGAACTATCCTTCAAAAAAGAAGGAAAATTAAGACCTTCACAGATAAAGACAGAATTTACTGCTAGCAAAACTGTCTTCGGCCCTGGGACCTGTTCTCCCCTCAGCATTCCTAACCTCAGCGTTGCTGTCTTTCAAGGGTCAGCAACAATATCATCCATACAGGTTGAGACAGAAGTGCACAAGGTTTTTTTTAGGTAATAACAGCTGTGGAAGGAGAAGGGGAGGATGTAGAACTAGACAAGGGGACATTGTCAGACTGCGGTGCAGACATCGCCAAAGTCTCTGCAAACTGAACAAGAAACTCTGGAGCCAAGATTTCCAACTAGAAAGCCGTTTGTTGGGTAGAAATGGGCAGGCTCTTTGGTGCCGATCACTAGCTGGGAAAAGTGAAAACTGACTTTATAAAAAGAGCAACTTTATTGAAATATAATTCAAATACCATAAAATTCATCTTTAATTCAGTGGATTTTAGTACATTCACAGAGAATGCTCAGCTATCACTAGCATCTAACTTTAGAACACTTGGAGTAAAACTTGACTCCTCTCTTTTTCTCATACCCCTAATATTTTCCTCAGTAAATGTACTCAGTTTTGTCCAGAATCTGACCTCTTCTCACCACCAAGGTCTGATCATTCTTCTTACTTAGAGTTTTGCAGTGGCAAAAACTGGTTTCTCTGCTTTTGTTTTTGCCTCTCCCACTCCTAATTCTGTTCTCACCAGGCAGCCAGAGTGATCCTTTTCAGAGTACGTCCAATCATGTCACTTCTCTGCTCAAATCCTGTATTGGCTTCCAGTGGCTTCCCTTCTCAGCAAAAGTAACCAAAATCACGTACAAACCGCGACCTGATCTGATCCCCTGCTTGCTCTCTGACCTCCTCTCCCACCCCTCGCCCCCTCATTCTTAGCTGCAGCCACACCGGCCGCCTTGCTGTTCCTTGAAAACACAAAGGTCTTGCTTGGGGCTTTTGTGCTTGCTCCTCCTTCATGTTACCTGCAAAGCTGGTGTTTCACCTTCCAGTTTTTGCTCAGACATCAGTTCACCTCAATATTCAGTGACACCTGTCCTGACCATCCTATTTAAGGTTGCAACACGTTCCTCTGCCACATTCTCCTTTTCTGCTTTGTTTTTCTCCACAGCACTTACCACCATCTAAAATCATATATATTTTACTAATGTACAGGGTGGGGCAAAAGTAGATGACAGTTGTGAGTATGCAAAACACAGAATTTCTTCTTGTATTATTATTTATTAATTATCATACTATTTTCCATACAAGGAATTGTAAACCTACTTTTGCCCCACCCTGTACTTGGCTGCCTCCCTAGAAAGTACCCTCCCTGAAGGATAGGACTTTTTATGTCACTAGTTTCCACTGTCTCCCCACAGCCAAAATTGTCTGGCACTTACTGG
Source organism: Trachops cirrhosus (assembly GCA_028533065.1). Classification (NCBI taxonomy): domain Eukaryota; kingdom Metazoa; phylum Chordata; class Mammalia; order Chiroptera; family Phyllostomidae; genus Trachops; species Trachops cirrhosus. The sequence continues at coordinate 23,454,838 of CM052544.1, forward strand.
GCCTTCAGGTACTAATGGTTGAATGGGCAGATGCAGCAGGTATTTTACTAGGTCCTTAAGTTCCCATAACAATCTTATGGGAGTAGCCCCGTTTATTAGTGAGACCTGCATGGGTCTGGCTGTAGCTAATTCTGTGCACCTGACTTCTACACCATGCTGCCTTCTCAGCAGGACTTACTAGAGCCCTTGCTCCTGTCTGAGGGAGCTTTATGGAGCATTTTTGGCAATCACAGATGCATCCACTCTTATATAGGGACCTGTCTAGAAAGAGGCCTCATGAGCCAGCACCTTGTCCCTACTTCTAGATGCTTCTACCAGAGGCTAAGGCAGCCATGTATGTGTCCTGCAGTTAATGAAAAGGAAAAAAATCCTTTGGAAAAACTGGTGAAGGATTTCAATTTTTTTAAATTACTAATATAATGTACACTATAATAGTTTCCAGTTTCTATTATTAAGGATGATTCTATTACTGAGGGTCCAGTCTTTTATCCTATGATTTCTAAAAACTGAATTGTTTATGTTTTATATGCGTGCAACACTTGGGACTTCTGTAATATAAATTACACGTAGAAAACTATCGCGTACTTCATTGTTTCAGAAACTTGGCAGCCACTCTGGTACATAAAAGTGTATGCATTTTAATGCTCCATGGTGTCATGTTGTCGACAGGGTGAACAAAGAGGTATCATAACTACTGAGAACAGTAAATTCAGTAGCTACTAAGTTCAGTAGCTTAATGAAAGGGTGGCGTTTCATTATTGCTACTTAATTTTTCTTACAGGACAAAGTTCTAAAAACATCAGTTCATCTCCAAGCATTGAGAGTTTGCCTGGAGGCAGAGAAACCACTGGCTCCCCACCTTTGTCTGCTGCTAAAAAGGATTCCTTCTTCAGCACCATCTCACGTTCCCGCTCACACAGCAAAACAATGGGCAGGAAAGAATCTGTAAGTCTTTAGCAGTGGTTTTCTTGTGATCCCTCATTTTCCTCTAGAGTGATGCATTTGTTAAAGCTTCTTACAAAGCTCCTAAAATTTTTACACACTAAAATGAATTACTCATCAAAAATAACTTGGGTATTTTAAGGCCATTTGTGTATTACACTGGGGTGGAGAGGGAATGTAGCATCAATTTAAAATAAGTTAAATCCCAAATCTCAGTCCTTTTCCCCCCTAAAAATGCCTTCTTGTCAAAGCCTGTGTTTTTTTCCTAAAATGTAGCAAATAGCATTATACTGAGTAGGTTAAGACACTAAAACGAACCAAGCTGTTTTTTAAGTTTCAAGTATTTCTTGAAATTTAAAATAATTATTTTACCACTTATTTTAAAAAGTTATCCAAATTAAATTTAAATTATGGTATATTGGTAGTTGTTCTCTAAAAGTCTTTGTAGACATTACTCAAAATAATCTATCTAAAGCAGATCTACTACTTTAAAAAAAAAACCTGGTTGTGTCTGAAATTGTTTAAGCCAAATCACAATAAATAAAACATTTAGCCACATTTTATAGCTAGTGCAACACAATATCCTACTATGAAGAATTCATCTGCCCTTTGGAAGAAGATAGAAATTTAAGGTCTTACAAGAAAGAATCTAGCTGTTGCTGAAATAGTCTAAAGTAGGAGAAAAAATTGTACTTTTGAGGGATAATTATTTACGGTACATAGACTAGGTAACAACATGGTATCTATCTGGATGACTGTGTATGACATTGGGTCAGACAGTCAGCTTCATGGTGCTTAAGCCACTTCATCTGCAAATCAAACAACATACTTGGCTCTCTGAAGGGAAGAGTTTACTACGTCCTCTCTTGGGGTCCTTTTCAGAGGGTAGGAACTGTGATCCTCTGATTTGTGGAAGAGCAGAATGGAACTTTCATTTAGAGGTGGCAGCTTAATGCAGGCAGTTAGCTCTGCTCCCTCTCAAGTTCCACTCCAGGGATAGTTAGGGTGGTTAAGATAAACCCTTGAGGAATAAGAAAACAGAAGAGAAGACAACAACAAATTTTTGTGCTCAGAAAGCAGATGTTAAGTGCTAACTAACTTAGCACCCTAAGAAAGCTGAATGCCAAGTCAGTAGTAGGTAAAAACCAAGAAGCAACTTGATTAGGATTTAAAATCTGGAAGCTCAGGAACTGGAAATGGAGTAAAGGTGGAACTGAAGACATGAGGATTGGTCAGAAGTCACTTCAAAAAGTAGTTAGATTCCCTTCCCCACCCTGGCAGAAGACGGGAGGTTTAATTCTTTGGACTTAGCAAGATCAGGCACATTCCAGTGTGGCACCACCGTACTGGAAAAGGAGCGATGGATATGTTAACTACTGAATTTAAAGGTGCAGGCCTTACCCCACTTGCTTCCCAGAATCCCACTCTGTTTGTCCCTCCAGGCAGGAGGAGTGTTCTCTAAGCAGAAGTCACAAATGAAAAAACACGCAAACATTCTGAACTTAGTGGTTTTTCAGAGAAACAGCCAGTTTACCTTCAGTGAATCACAGCGCCTCCAAACACAGACCTTTCACTTAACTTTTAGTTTACACTGTTGTATGTGAGCCAGACAGCCAGGGATCCCCAGATACTCGCAGAGGGCATGTGATGGTGACAGGCAAAAACAAACAGGAAAAAAAGTATCATTTATATCTACGTTTTGCTGTTTTCATGTGAGTACCTGGTACTTGGTAATTAAGCAAAAATAACTCAAGCTCTGGACAATTTATTTACCTTTGATTAGAAAATAGTCAATAATGATATTAACATGAAATACCTCATGAAATATTTAGAAATATCATTCTTTTGAAATTCATTTTCTCAGCGACTCTTTAGGTAAAAACAAAATTAAAAAATGCTATTAAACAAAAATGCCACTGAGAAGAAACAAGTCGATGCAGGAGTAGAATGCTTCAGAAAAAATACTCATTCATAAAACAACCACAGCAGAGATCATTAGAAATTAAAATACGGTATCTACAAGGTAAAAACACAATAGAAAAGTTGGAAGATAAAATTGAGGAACTCTCCCCAGAAAATAAAATACAGGCAGAAATGGAAGGTAAGAAAAAAATATATAGAACCCACCCCAGAGATTCAAAATCTAAAAAACAGGAATTCCAGAAAGACAGAACAGATAAAATGAAGGAAACAGTCAGAAATACAATTCCATAAAGTTTTCCACCAATGAAAGACCCGAAAATGTCCATGGAATGTCCTGCACAAGTAAATATAACCCACACACAGACCCACACACAGACCCATCACTGAAAAACCTCAGAACTCTGGAAACACGGTGATATCCTGCAAACTTGGAGAACTGGGGGAAAAGGATTCCCGGCAAAGGTTGGAGAATTAGCAAAGCCACACATTTGCTGCAGCCACACCAGAAACAAGGCAGTGGAAGAATGTCCTCAGAGTTCTGAGAGAAAATTACTCCCCACCTACATTCAACACTTAACCAAACCGATTAAATGTGAGGATACAGTAAAGCCACGTTCAGACATTCAGGAGTCCTAGAATGTATTCCCAGGCACCTCAGAATCCACTGGAGGATTTGTGCTACAAAAATGAGGACATACTCTAAGGATGAGGAGTGCCTGAGAACAAGCGAACAGATTATCCAGAGCAAGACAAAAATACTCCCCAGATGGCACTGTAGGGAGATCCCCAGACCACTCGGGGAGCACAGCTACTTAGCCGGTCCAGAGAGCAGCAGCCAACCCAGATTGAGGCAAGTTAGAAGGTTCCAGAAAGTTTTCTCCAAAAAGATGAAATTGTAAGAATAACTAATATATCCAAACAAATCGAGAAATATGTAAAACCACAGGTGAAGTTGGGTTTAATTCATGACAACTTTAGAGAAAATAAGCCAGTAAAACACAGAATAATCAGTAACCCCAAAGAAAAATAAAATAGCTGCAGGAAAAGGAAGAAAGGTTATGATAAACCTCGTAAGTGAGCCAAGGCTATGGTTTATGTAGACAGCATAATGTCAGCCTATTGACTGTTAATCTAATCCAAGTCACGATAAAATTCGAGGAAACAGAGTGTGGGGACTGTGTGTTTGCAGGCAGAGGGGAGGAAACAGATGGTCTGTGGTCATTAAAGCGAAATCCTCATCTTCCATAGTGCAAAATTAGTGTATGAGGGGGGACCCCAAGAAACAATTTATTTATTAAAATCGTGTACTTGTTCTTACACATTGAAACTTCAGTCACCTTCAAAGTGCGCTCCATTTGATGCAGTACACGTATGGAGACCTTTCGTCCACTGCTCAGAACAGTTGTGCCGCTTGTCAGTTTTGTGCCTTTTAGTGCTTCTGCCATTTTTTGTTTCACCTCTTCCATATCGGCAAACATTTCCCTTTGAGTACTTTTTTATCCGGGGAAACAAAAAAGTTACTTTGGGTGAATAAGGAGGGTGGGGCATGGAGGTCATGCTGTTTTTGGTCAAAAACTGCCGACCACTCAGCGCTGTGTGGAGATGTGTGGTCATAAATCACCCATCATGAAATGGCAAAAATGGTCAAGGACTCTTCAAAAAAATTCACTGAAGCTGAGCGCAGCCTCTCACGACACCACCAGCTGGTACACTGATACAGATGAGTTCCTAGAATACTCACCTTGGGGGGAAGCCTGTACTACAAGGGGCTTCCTATGGATTATCTGGGTTTTGGGGGTCCTCCCTTGTATAATACTCTAGAACAGCGATTTTCAACCTTTTCCATCTCATCACACATATAAACTAATTACTAAAATTCTACAGCACACAAAAAAATACTATTTTTTACCAATCTGACCAAGAGGAGGTATAATTTTGATTGATTTACCAAAAAATTACTCTTTTTGGCTCCAAAGTGATTTTTAAAAAAATCAGGTCTATACTTACATATAAGGATTTCTGGTACCAAGAATTAACCAACGAGATGCAACTTTATTATGTGACCTATATAATTATGGTTTAGGGCAGGGCATTCACAGCAGACACTATTGTTGTGTTGGCCGCCGTCAGCTTTTTATTTGACAGTCTGAAGGAAGAGAGGTCAGTGCCCCTGACTAAATAGTCAGGTATTGCATGTTGTAAAAATTCTGGCGGCACACCAGTTGAAAATCACTGTTCTAGAAAAATCAAGAAGTAGCCATATAAGCTGGAGATACAGAGATGAAAAAAATGGGTAAAAGAATTGAAAGTGATTACTTCTGGAGTGCAGGAAGTGGAGGGTGGGGCGGTGTGAACTGTTTTTCATAACAAGCCTTGTGGGGCCGCTTGGCTCTTCAAAGTGTTACATATAAAACTTAGTTTAAAAATAAAAACTTCAAGTTACAACAAAAATAGAATGTATTGACATAATAAGTTAGGAGATGCCTGCCTGTACAAAGAGCATGTCTGTGAAGAATCAGAATAAGGGATAACAAATGGGAAAGGCATATGGAGAGACGTTTCATTTGCATTATCGTATTCTGGTGGCATATGGATTAGTCTACAATACCAATTAATTACTTTTCTTTATGGTGATGCTGTGACTTACCACTGAGAAGTGGAGCAAAAATAGAAATAGGAGTGAGTCTCACCCTCCACATAGACCTGCTGTGAACCAACAAACAGAATGCCAAATTGTTATTCAAAATTTAATATATTTCCTAGTTTGTGGGAAGTATGCAGGCAGAAATTTTCAAGAGAAAGCAGTGTTTTTCCAAGTAATGGACTACCTTATTATTTTATGAAATAATGTATTGTAGTCAGTGCTCTTCACCTAATAATTCCAGTTTTCCCTCATTCTAGACACTGATAGAATTGTACCTCCTGGTCCCCTGTGATCTGTCAGAGCCATGTGACTGGTTCTGTCCAGTGAGTTGTGAGTGGAAGTCATATGTTCATATTGTTACTGCAAGCCCCTCCCCAGCACTCCCTTTCCCTCTGTCACAATGAACAGAGTCTGCCTGCCAACCCATCATAAACATGAAGTATGAGTGAGAAAAAACTTTTATTAATTTAAGGTAAAAGTATTGCTTATCACAGCATAACAGTTCACAGTTGGAACACGTTCAGGCTCATAACTGGAAATCATTCTCCCATGGGAACCACGTCCCGATCCTATCCCCACACCCCCGAGTGGTCCCAGTAGCACCAGGGCCTATGACTGGGCACATAACATCTCCAATCCTACTTCGCTTGCATTTCTAGCCCAGTACAGTGTGACATGGGTATTCCATGTCCTCAGAAATGTTCAAGGTAGTCTTTCATTAACATCATCAATATCAGTTTTCACACAGCAAGTGGCCAAAATTGAAGCAAAGACACCTCTTTCTTTGGGTCTCAGTGCCTGAAATTATATGACATCTTGCAGATTTCAAGACTCAGATGATATTTTAAAGTAGCTCAGTGTCAAGAAGTTGTTTATGTCAGTTAAGAAAAGGATGAAATAGCAGTTGAAAGAGACATTAAGACAAAAATAATCTACTAGTGGTTCTCAACCTAAGTGTAGCTAAATCTGCTTACGTTTCTAATCTAATGATTGAGAAATGATTTTCAAAATCAGTATAGTCATGACATATTCTGGACAAGTGTCATATACTCATGATGCAATACACATATGGAGACCTTAAGAGACCTTAAGAGATCTGAGACCTTAAGTCTCAGAACTTATTTCCTTTCAGTATTGCCTCTTCATGTATGAAATAAAGCCTTTCTGTAACCCACAGGCTATCTTTAGATGAAATTGTACACATCTATTCCTGTTGATGCCTCTGATTTGGCCATATAATAGAAGAGTGTACAATTCAGCTAAGTCTTTACAGAGATAACTAATTAAGTCTTGTGCCATATGTTTATAAAAGACATCATTATGCTGCTTTTCTGAAATGTGAGCAAACCAGCAGGAAGTTTTAAAAAGGACCTTCCTTCATAGTCAGCACTCGTGTTGATTTGAGGATTGGTATTTGCTCAGGAGGACAGTTCTCCCTCTGCTTCGTTTCACAAAAACGCCTGTAGGGTTCACCTAATTCCAACCCAGATTTTAATCAAGCTCTGATTTTTTTAGTCTTCAAGACAAAAATTCAAAATTTTTATAGTTTTTATTTTTCATGCTTTATTTTGTGTAATATAAATGACATCCAATACTTACTTTTCTAGAAATCTATTTCAGCTAGTCATTCATATGACTGTTAAACAATTTTTTACTTATTTCAGTACTGTTAAATGTTCTGCCAACTCAATTATTGCCAAATCATTTTCCAAATCACTTGCTTTGCTAAGGTTAGAGAAGAGGGAAAATACTGAATAATAAGAAAACCTTTAAAATCAATTTGTGTGTGCGATAAGTTCTAATATTTAAGCACATCAGCCAATTAAAAGATTTTTTTAATGTTCCTTATTAACTGCAAGACATTTTGCTGTGCTTTGTGATAATTACATACCAATCTCTAAAGCTCTAAACATATCTATTCAGAATCCCCTCTAAGCCACAGGAAATCAGAATCGTCTGAGCTGGAAATCCGAACATAAAACAGGATGTGTAATGAGGTAAAAACCACCTGCTGGTTCACCTCACCCCTGGGGGCGCTCGTCCTGTGTCTCTGTGACCCTTGCATGCACTGCACTCATCATTGCTGTTTGGTAGTTCGAATGTATGCCGTGGCCATCCTAACAGACTTTGTTTTTATAATACTCACCAGCCTATTCCTTATCATGACAAGATAACAAAAAGTGTCAGATGAAGGAGAACAAATTTGAAAGTGGACTCATATTTGCTTGTGGAAGTACAGACAACCTGCACATTACCTAATGTACTAGAGGTCATATTCTAGAAACTGGAATTTAAGAATAGCTGTATAAGAACTATGAGAGAGCCCTGGCTGGTATAGCTCAGTGGATTGAATGCAGGCTGAGAACCAAAGGGTTGCCGGTTCAATTCCCAGTCAGGGCACATGCCTGGGTTGCAGGCCAGGTCCCCAGTGGGGGCCATGTGACAGGCATCCATTGTTGTTTCTCTCCCTCTCTTTCTCTCTCCCTTTACCTCTCTCTCAAAATAAATAAAATATTTTTTTTAAACTGAGAGAGCAGTCCCAATGAATGTACTTACAGTGAAACTGGAGGAGAGGGAAACACATCAACAATTAAGTAATAAATAAAAATATAACTCATCACCATGAGAGGTGGTATATGGTTAAATGTCGTATAAACAGTAAAGATCATAAAGCATGTGGATTCAGAAGACCACCACAGATAAGCTTCACATGAGAGATCAGACTTGAACCACAAACATATTTCTTTTTTCATTAAATGCAGCCATTGTTTTCCCTTATGAACATCCAGCAGCTTCCTAGGGCTGATGAGTGGTGGTGGGTATCGAGTAGGCAGTCAGCAGTGTCTGCTGTAGGTCTTCTTCCTCACGTCCTCTGGCAGAATGTAAATGATACCAAGTTGCTTTTGGAAAAAAATAAGAGAAATTATTATCTCAAATAAGGAAATTTGTTGTGTATTAATTCAAATAACAAGAGTCCTGAGATAGGCAGGTCTAGAGTTGGATAATTCATCTGTTCATTAACATTACCGTCTTTCTGTTCTACCATCGTTAGTATTTTGGCTTTGTTCTCAACTCACTCCCATCGCGTTCTCAAGAGGGCTGCCACAGAGCTGGGCATCTGTCCTGTCATCCCTCCTGTCACCCTCCTCACACATACACATCATCTAGAGAAGAACTCTAGTTGGACATTCCCCAGCAAGTTTTCCCTCCTGTCTCATTGGCCAGAATTAAACCCCATGCCCCCTCCCACACCAGTCTCTGGTACAAGCAAAGTTTAGGGGAGTCCATGACAGTGCAAAAATGTGGTAGGGGCGTGTGTCTGACACATGATAACATACTTCCTGAGAATACATGGTATGTGGGAAGTATTGATCATAATGGATTTCTTTACAGAGTTCTGTACAGAATTGAAACCTGGCATCTAGAGTTTATCTAACTGTAGTATTTTTTCAACTCATAAATACATATTTGAAATCTTTTATTGTTTAATCAGTAATATTAATGATAACTGCATTCAAATACAGTGCTGTTTAAAATAACCATTTCTATTTAACACAGTGTATTAAAATGAATTTAGACATCTATAATTTTTCTAGCTTTGTTCAAGTCTCATGATAGGAATTTTAACCTAAGCCTAAATTGAACTCATGTGTTTGAGATATGACATTTAGTTGGTCACTCAGTGTTATGTGAACTTTGTTCAGTCTTTGCAGTGCGTCCATTCCGGGTCCAGGAAGGTGGACCATTTGTCTGTATCAATAGGAGTGTTCCTTCCTGCTATCTCCACCTTTCGCCTCACCCAGCTCACATTAATTCCATTGTAAAGAAATGCAAACATCTAAAGGAACATCATAAAGAGCTGCTTTCAACAATTTTGTACATAACATTTTAATTTAGTTTTTGTAAACAGGCTTTGTAACCAACTTTTTAGCATCTTTATGCTTCAGTAAATTTATCTTCAACCAAAATTCTGAGGAGGCTATGAAAGCAGAACCACAGGAAATAAGAGTTCTGAGTCTTGCCTGTAGTGTCCTTTTTAGGACACTGAAGATGGTGCCTTTTGGGGGCAAATGAGACCCTCATCCCCCTCATGCTAGGCCTTCTCCCTCCATCATTTGTCCTCAGCTCCACCATCTCCGTGAAATACAAAATGCCAGCCTGTACCCATGCTGAACCCTGCCCAGGAGGCATAGACAATGGTTTGGGGAGCGCTCAAGCGAAGCGACTAGAAATATTTAGATCCCCTGGACAGAAATTCCTATGGGTTTGAATCACGCCAAGTTAAATGTGTCATTGATAGCATTTGCTTTCTTCCAATGACCTTTCTTGAAACTTGACATTTATTTAGTATTGCAATGTCACATTGTCTTGGGGACAGTGCCTCAAAGTGTACGTGTGCAGGGCAGGGAAGAAAATAAGGGCTTTGAGCAACCCATTGCACCTGGACGTCAGTCAAGGCCAGAGGCCAAATTGTGGAGGCTCTTAGTGTGTCCCCCTCTTTCTGGTCAGTGGTATCACCACCTTCCACACAGCATCTTCCTGCTTTTAAATCTTCTGCCCCGTAGCTTCTTGTTTTTTCTTTGAAACACCTCTGTTAACATTTCCAGGAAGCTATATTTTTAATCCACTGGTTCAAATTCTAGAAAGAATGGCTTTGCTCCTGTCACAGGAAGTCTAAGCCTATTGAACAAAGACGGAGAGGTATATCACACTGCTGGCCTTTGCCACGCCTTGAAACCTTCAGGCTAAGGAACTCCTTTTGGTTGTTATTTATGCTAAAACTGCTTGGACTAGACAGCCTCCTCTCTTTGCCTGAAAGAGAGAAATTCATGTATCAGGAATTCATACACATGGAAATACCGTAGGCAGTGAGAACCGGGAACCCGAGGGCAGGGTTACAGGGCATTCAGTAACGCGGCCTGTGCACCCCTCACAAGAGCCCTGCTGAAGGGGCAAGTGGGCGGTAAGACCCTGCCTGTGCTCAGGTTGCTAGACAGCATGCCCAGGTCCCGGGACAGTGTTTGCCTGGAGATGGGACATTTTTTCCTGTGCATGAAGGTGATATCCATTCCCCAAGTCCTGCACCGAAAGGGAGTGGCTTTCCCCAATTAAATGAAAGCACGTTTTGGGTTAGTAAAAATCCCAAGAGGGAACTGCAATTGTTGGAAAACTTTAGGACCTTTCTATTTTGTGGTAGTGATGATAAAATAAAAAACGTGGGCATGGCAACTTCTTAAAATATATGATAAAAACAACAACCCAAACTCTTCACAGCCCTGACATTGCAATATTGCTGAAGGATTTTACAAGCCTTGAATACATGGATCACCAGAAGAAAATATAATCAAATTCCCAAAGTTCTTCTTTGTTTAAAATGATGGCAGAGCCCTCCTTTCCCTCAGAATTGTTACCTCCTCAGTACCTTCAGTATGTAGCCTTATCATTTCCAGTCAAAACATTGCCCAGAGTTACTCAGGTCAGTAGATAGAACTCTAACAGCAGTAACTCAAAGTATGATGATGGTAGTAAGCCAAGAACAGATTGGCTTTGTATTAAACCCTAGAAAGTTATGGGCTGCATATGAAAACAAGAGAGAAAAAATAAAGAAAAACATTTAACTGGAAAAGCAGTTATTTGGGGGCAGGGCGGGGAGCACTTCCTTTATCCCTACCTCCACCATTTATTCATGGACCCCTGACTAGACTCTGATTCCTGCCTTTCTTGGCTGTATTTTCTGATGGTTTTTCCACTTTTGATGTTCTCATTGTTCTCCTTTAAAGTTCCCTATCTTTCTCATCTTGCTTCTTTGATGGCTCTTACAAAAGACCTGATCTCACTGAATAAATCCATTCTAACTATACCTGTCCCTGCAACAGAAAGGGCCTTTTGGACTGGCATCTAAGGTCACTTTCAGGTGATCGCTGACCTTGATCACCATCACCTTTATTCTTGGAGACTATCCCAAAGTTAGGGCAGAATTATAAACAAGACCATGAAAGTTTGCAACATTTTTCTGAATTCTTCCATGTGACCACTCGGGTCATATGGGTCCTATTAACAAGGAAATGTAATGAACTCACCAATTACATCACTCACCTGTCCCACACACACATACATTCCCACTACTACAGAGTCCAAAAACTGAAGGAGATTTAGAATAAACAGTGAGAAAGGCTGCCAAATTGCTTACCTTCAGGATGTTCCCAGTGGAAATCTTAGGCAGTCTTTTGTTTGAAGCATATTTGTGTATTCCACATGTGCCTCTTACTCATTCATCATGATGTAAAGACATATGTTCTATAAAATATCAAAAACAATACTTCTGAAAATGAAATTGAAGAAAATAAGAATGAAACCAGCAAGGTACCATTATGTAGTAATGCTAATGTTTATAGAAGTCTTAAATTCATCTCTAGACAAACATTAATATAAACCAGCTGGACAGTGGTGAAGCTATTATCTATTTACTGCCAAGGATAAATAAGGTATTGATTTTCTTCTCAATGTCTTATAGTCAGTCACCCACCCTCAATCTCCAAGACCAAATTCCTTTGCTGACACCCTTCAGAACCAGGTTTGACGGTTGGGCGGGAACAAGATCTTTTTCTCAAATAAACAAGCAGACCTAATTCTTTTGCCAGGAGTATAGATTTAAAATTCTGAGATAAACTAATTAAATTTAAAGACTGTTTAAGCACTGGACCTTGCATTTCATTCCAAAGAGAGTGTCATTTTTGTAAGGTTTTCTTAAGCCCCGCCGAGGAAGAAATGCCAATCAGCCACAAAATCAGGCAGTGTAGAGCTTTGTTAGGGTTTGTACACCCGGGCAGGTTCCCCGGTCCACAGGGCAGGTCCGGGGAAGCGGCCCCAGACAAAGAGCATGGCTGGGGCGGGGGGGTGTTATACCCCAAGTCTGGGTGGTTCCCCTCACCGGAGCTGGGGATTGGTCCCTCCAGGACAAAGTGGCAACACGTCATTGGTGGTCCTCCTCACTCTGGTTGCCATGGCAAAGTCCCCCGTCCAGGCCCCCTGACCTGACCTCAGCCTTCTCCTCCGAGCATCAGTTCAGCTGCCGGGCCTGTGTCCTGCCACGCACACCCTGACAATTTTGAGGACTTTCTTTTTTAAGCTGAACAGAACAGATTCTGGTGCAAACTGATTCAAATAATAAGTTATTAACTCAGATAAGTCCAAAGGACTTCTCATCCCTGGCTGCACATTAGATTCACCTGGAGAACTTTAACAATACCAATCACAGAAGAACTGAATCAATCTCTTGAGGTGGTGACTGGGCCTCGGTAATTGTTAAAAGCTTCTCAAGTTATTCAAATGTGTAGCCAAGGTTTAGAACCAAGTTTAGAAGCTCATCAGTGTTTTCGAGGAGCCAAGTTCTCTCCACTCCTCTGTCCTGCCTAGAGCAGGCTCTTCCCCAGGTTAGAGTGAGGCAGCCACACCAGTTCTAGGCCTGTTCACCAATACCCAGAGGAGGAAGACAGACTGTGTCTTCCTGGGGCATTCTCGTAAGATAGAGTTGCCAGGTAGAATACCGGCTGCCCAGTTAGATTTGATTCTCAGCTAAACAATGAACAATTTTTTAGTATGTCTCATATATGGCATGGGATATATTTATACCAAAAATATTTGTCGATTGAGATTCAAAGACAACAGTATATCCTGTGTTTCTATTTGTTAAATCTGGCAACCCTATCTTAAGAACCTTTGTTCTCTGTCATTTTCAAGAGCCACCCACCCAATATTTCCCCCAGGGTCTTGTCCGCCCACATTCCTACAGGCATTGGAGAGGTAACAGGATTACCCTTAAGTCCATCGTGTCCAGCCCCAGGTGCACAGCTCTGGTGTGGGTCAGCTCCCTCGGGAGAGGAGGTTCGAGGCTGCAGGACCCTGTGAGGACAAGGACATGAACACTGGAGCACCAGTGAGTCACAGTTTAGTTAGCCCTCCTGAGCACTGCCGTGATCTCTAGATGAAAGCTTTTCTGCAAAAATATACCTTTTTGGAAAAATATATAAATTCAATTGTCATGAATCTGTTCATCTTCAAATGAATAGTCATCTTCAGGTCAGTCAGTTCTAAAGCAGTTTATTTAAAAAATCACCATGCTGTGCAAAGTCATGTATTAAAAACCACAGGGCTCATGGGAAAGACAGGGTGGGAAACAACACTCAAAACCTTTATTACTGGCACGTACAACAAGGTAGAAACCTAATAAGAGTGGAAGCATAGTCTTATATGAGTAAGAAATAAGTAAATGGTGTAATAAATACGATCCTTTACCTTGAAAAAGACCTGCAGCCCGGTTGGGGAAGTGGGTATCCTCAAATGAACGGTCATCTTCAGCACAGTCGGTTCTAAGGCAGTTTATGTTTTCACAAAAATCACCATGCCGTGCAGAATCTGATGGAGTCGGGTGCTGGCTGCAGCCGGTCACACACGCTGTGAGCTGAGGTGGCCGGCAGGCACTGAGGTGGGTGCGTGTACGTATCTGTGTACTTCCGTAAGCCTGGGTTTAGCCACATGCAGATTTCGGTGTTCGCCTAGTGTTTCTTGTCGATGAGATATATAAACAAACATGAAATTCACGTTCTACTCAATTGTTCCTTCATTTATCAATCTCATTGGAACAAAGTCACAAAGCCTGAAAACAGAACTGACTCTGTCTGGGTTGATATACAGCTTCTGAAGTCGATGGGTTGGGAGAATAAGGATAGAGAAATATTATACTTTCTGTATTAATGTTCTTGTTCTCAGTTCAGTAACCAACAGTACTGTCTTAATTAGGAACTTTAGAATTCGTGTTATTAATGGTTACATACATCAAAGTATTTCATAACACCAGCTGGCTCTGTGAAAATCCGACTGAGTGACTAAGTCCCCATCAGAATTCTGCAGGGGCACTTTCCTAGGCTACATCTCAAGATTTTAAGGCACAGCCTGCAGGGCCCCTGTGGCTCTCACTTGAGAGCCTCATCATCAGTTCTCCCTCCAGTCCTCCTTCAGGAGAGCGACAGCTGTTTCTGTTCTCAAACCAAGCATGCTGACCCACACCTCTGTGTTGTTTTGCCCCACTGTCTCGTCTGACCAAAACTGTGCACGTGGCCACAAACTCATCGAGTTCCTTCCGATCTCAGCCCACCCACCCTGTGTCCATGGAGCCTTCCCTGCCACTCTCGGGAAGCCTCGAGCTCTTTCATTAGGCAGCTGTGGCCCTGGCTAAGCTGCGGGTTCCATAGCGCCACCCCAAGCCTCCAGAAGCCGCATGTTGAGGGGAGGGATCCCTAGTTATCTATAAAGGAGTCCTGTGCTTGGACTGTCGGAGAACTACTTGTAGTCAGTTAAAAGGCTCCTGCAGGCGCTTGTCACTATGGAAGTCTCCCCTGCGCCAGAGGTGGTGTGTGGGGCTCGGTATGTGTTTAGGAATGAGTGAATGCTATTGACGGTGCTGTGCCATGCAGGGACGCAGCTACATCAGGCTTATTCAGGCCTCTAGGGCCTGGAAGGTCCTGTCATTTCCCAGAGGCATTCACCAGCCACCTATAAAGGCTACAGGAATTGTTGATGTGTAGTGAGGAATTAGGTTTCTGTAAATTAGTTTAAGGAGTGAATTAGCAGAAGTGCAATAGCATGAAAATAAACCAAGTAATTCAGAGAATTATTTCCTTCTCACCTTTTCTTTTTCTTTCCAGAAGTCTCAAAATTAGTAGTGTTTGTGTTAAACTAAGCTGTTCCAACACTTGGTTTTTTTTATCAATTGTAACTTACCAGAGTATTTCTTAAAGCGTGCTTGATCCTCAGCTAAGCTTGGATTTGCTGTAGGGTGCCATTTTTTTGTTTGCCTCTAATTGTACTTTGTAGGGATCATGTCATCCAGAGAGTGGTGGTACAAGGGTGCACATTTTATCCTCACACGGGGCAATTAGCTTCCTCATAAGGAAAACGACCTTGGCCAAGGCCCTTCTATCTGGGTCGGCCATTGTGCCGATGCCTCCTTTTGGTGCCAGAAGCAGCTTGGGAAGGCGCGGGTGGTTCAGCCCAGCCAGCAGCGCGATGGGAAACTCAGCTGGAGTCCTCAGTGCCAGCTGGGCGGTTTCATCAGGTGGTCTGATCACGTGTGTAAGTGAAGATGGAAAAACCCGTATTGAGTAAAGTAACATCTGTGCTAATTGGCCTGGTAGAGGAGAGAGCTATCCTCATTTACAAAAGATTGGTCAGGTTGCTTAATTATAAAAACACAACATGGAGGTCATAGCCTAAAAGTCCAAAATATGGGGACATTTCTCCACACAATTGTCATTGAATTAGCCTCCCAAACACAGTCCCTTCTAGGACAGGCTTTCTCTCCAGTTAAAATGTTCAAACGACAGGCATTATGCTTAACATTTTTATACCGTTTGAATTTGTAAAGGCTAGATAGTTCCTAAGACATACCATATGCAAATAATTATTTATTTTAAAAAGCAGTTACAGGATTTTTACAAAAAAATAAAATGTGTAACTATGCAAATACAGTATTATTCTTCCTCAGGTTACCCATATGTGAGGTTTTCCAGTTAAAGATTTTATTTTCCACTCTATTTATTTTAGGATTGTAAATTTACTCAGCTTACTTTAGAATTTTGCAGCACATGATCCTATTTTTGGCACCATTCTTATCCATTCTGTTTATTGTTTTTTGTAAACTAAGTCTGTAAAGGAAAAGTAAGATTAAAATAGCTCACAGTGTTGAAATGGCAATAGGCATGAAAGCATGTTTCTAAAGGTCAAAAGTATTTACAAATATTATTCATTATGATTATTATAGAAATATCTTCAGGAAATGAGAGATGAATTTAAATACCATGGATTATGGAAATATTCTACCATTTTCTTTTTATTGCATTCATGTTTGAAAAGCACCTTTTATTCTGATACTTACAGCCTTTGTTTATCAAAATTATAGAAGAGAGCATGCATAATCCAACAAAATTAATTTATGTTTGGCTTTAAAATAAGTGCTTGTGTTTACAGTAGAATAAATTGATACCTAATAGTCTAAGAATTAATTCTAAATACATACTGAAGCCACTCTGTAAAGAACTGATTGAGGGAGGTGGGAAACCTGTCTTGGAAGCCGGTCATCCACTCATTTCTTCCCTGCATCTTACTCCATGTTGAAACCTGTCTTCTGAACTGTTACCAAATAAGCAAGTGACCAGATAGCCATCTGTCAACTCTGTCTTAGCATAGGGGAATAATAAAGTGCTTCACAACCTAACAGAGGGATTGGAAGCTGTATTCTTAAGTAAGTTGGAGGGCATGAGATGGCTCATCTAAACCCTTGCCATCCAAGGCGTGGTCCATAGCTCCAGCTGCAGCCATCCCCTGGGAGCTTGTTAGAAATGCAGGATCTCAAGCCCCACCCCAGGCCTCCTGGGTAGATTGCATTTAAGGATGTTCCCTAGATGATGTTTGTACATATTAAAAACTGAGAAGAATTAGTTTAAGGAAGACTAATTGAATACCAATTCAGAAATGAGATTTTCTTTTTTTTTTTTTTGAGACTTAGGAATTTTATTTTATTTTAGTGAATGAAATGCAATTCAATAATTTATTTAACACATCTCTTTAACTATGTTGAAAAGTTTCCCTTTCCTCAAATTTTCTTGTGCTATTTTATCATGTTTACCCTTTACATTATAATATTCTAATAACAGCATTGGAATTTTGTAGAATATTTTCTTTTTTTAATTTTTTATTTTAGATTATTCAGTACAGTTTCTATCTTTTATTCCCATTCCAG
>CM052544.1:23472643-23539858 GCA_028533065.1 Trachops cirrhosus
TCAGCTGCATAGAATTCCATTGTGTAAATGTACCATAGTTTTTTGATCCATTCATTTACTGATGGGCACCTGGGTTGTTTCCAGCACTTAGCTATTGTAAATTGTGCTGCTATGAACATTGGGGTGCATAGGTTCTTTTGGATGGGTGTTTCAGGATTCTTAGGATATAGTCCCAACAGTGGAATCGCTGGATCAAAGGACAGGTCTATTTTTAGTTTTCTGAGGAAGTTCCATACAGCTTTCCACAGTGGTCGTACCAGTCTGCAATCCCACCAATATAGATAAAGCCAGTTTCAAATACATCTCAGTGTGGCCCTGGCCAGTGTGGCTCCACTAGTTGGAGCATCAACCCATGCACTGAAAGGTCACAGGTTCAGTTCCCAATCAGGGCATCTACCTGGGTGTCAGGTTCAGTCCCCAGTGTGGGTGGGTGCAGGAAATAGCTGATCCGTGTCTCTCCCCCCACCCCGTCTCTTTCCCTCCCTCCCTTCTTCTTTCTCTGAAATCAGTGGATGTACCCTTGGGCAAGGATCACTACTGTGTTTTGCCATATATAATGTGGGCCCAGGTTTTGGGCCCAAACTTTCAGGGGAAAAAATCTTTCATTTTAATTTTTTAATTCAATTATTTATTTATTTATATTTAGATACTCATTTCTTGTATTATAAAGGAATTTTAGCATTTATTTTCGAACACACGGATATCACTATTGGTTTCTAGAGTTAAACATTTAACACATAAGCATAAATAAAAGAATTAAAAACATATAGATGTGGAATTAGTACTACCCATGTATAATGTGCATCCTTATTTCTCCCTCAAAAATTTGGGCAAAATACTGCACATGATACACAGCAAAACACATACGTGTGTGTGTGTGTATAAACTCTGTGTGTGTGTGTGTGTGTGTGTGTGTGTGTGTGTGTGTGTGTGCCTGGTAGAAGAAGCCTGCTGGAATGTGGTTGGTAGGGTAATAATATGGGAGTAATAATTTATAGCTTTAAGTTGAGCATTTCACCTAAAATGTCATATGGTGTGCTTGAGTGTGGCATTGTTATGTTACAGAATCACATGCCTATGCTTTTGTAATAAAAAGGAGGCGTTAATCATGCCGGACTCTGTGTATTCCCAGTGTGGACATGTTCTCCGCCTTCCATGTGTGTCCTCTGTTCTCAGCAGTGTGCATGTATTAGCGCCTTCAGTCCTCAGAGGACTCGCTGAGGTCTGCTATGAGGTGCTGTAATTACCTCCCATTTTATAGATAAGAGAACTGAGGCACAGCGACTGTGGTTAGCTCCATCTGCAAAAAAATACATAGTCATGACAGGACAATGGGAAATGTTTGCCTCATTAGGTGGATCCAAGAGAATAAAATGGGGTAAGAAACTAAGCTTTTTTTTTTTTTACTTCCTCAATAAAAATTATGAGAGGCAGCTGAATAAGAGGAAATTTCTTTATTTTAATCTTGTAAGCCTTGCATGTTCTATTTTTAGAATATCATTTATAATCCATATCCCATATGTCCCACCTACAGCAAACACATGATCTGAGTTAATTATTTTAACCCGCCAATACCTGGCTTCAAAAAGATGTTTGGAACTCTCTCACATGTACGCCAGTGAAGTGAATGTGGACTTGGTATGCTAAAAGTCAAGCTGCAATTTCGTGGAGAAAATTTTTGCATGGAAAGATAAGTTTCTCCCTGTATTTCACCCGGTGTCCCTGCCCTGCGGCTGTCCCGGGGCCGCTGCGGGGAAGGGTTAGGAGGGTGTCTGTCTGTCAGGGCCAGCTGGGGCAGCAGCTTGGTCAGCCGGGAGCTGCGCTGGCAAAAACCGGGCTCGTGCCTGACCTCACCGCTCTGATTTTAAGCAGGCTATTTTTAACTTTACAAATTATAAGGGGGGAGTATTTTTTTTCTTTTATTTTGGTAAAGCGAACATAAAATGTACCACCTTAACCATTTTTAAGTGTATCTATAGTTCAATAGTATTAAATTCTTTCATAACTCTTTTCATCTTGTAAAATTAAAACTCTGTGCCTGTTAGCCCTGGCCAGGTAACTCGGTTGTTTGGAGCATCATCCTGTATACCAGAAGGTTGCAGGTTCCATTCCCAGTCAGGGACATACCTAGGTTGTGGGTTCAGTCCCAGGTCGGGGCATATGTGGGAGGCAACCGATCGATGTTTCTCTTTCTCCTTCCCTTCTCCTCTCTCAAAAAATAAATAATAAAATCTTTAAAAAAATTCTCACAGCACACCGGTTGAAAATTGCTGAACTATAGTATTGTTTAGAATTTAATTTGGAATCAATTTTGGTCATTTAAAAATACTGACACATCTTATTTCTCCTTGTTAAATACCATTTACATTTTTTCTTATTTTCTTCCTATTATGTTATTTAAATAATAATTTGACTTTCTTATTACAAAAATATGATTCTATTTCATCGTAAAAAATCTCCCCCCAACAAAAGCTAAAAGATAGGGGGAAATAACCTATAGCCTCACCATTTTGAGAATAACTGATAAAAACACTTCAGTGAATGTCTTTTCTTTTTTTATGCCTTCTTTTTTGCAAAAAAAAAATAATCATTTAAAAGAAATTTTTCCATTACAGTTGATGCACATTATATTAGTTTCAGGTGTGCAGCATAGTGATTAGACATTTGTATACCCTGTGATGTGATCACCCTGATAAACCCAATTCTCATCAACACCATACATAGTTCTTACAATATTATTGACTATATTTCCTATGCTGTACTTTACATCCCCATGACAATTTTTATAAGTGGCTATTTGTACTTCTTAATCCCTTTCATCTTTGCACCCAGTCCCCAGCCCCTCTGCCATCTGGCAACCATTTGTTCTGACAGAGTCATTCTTTACCTAGAACTTGGTGCCTTGTTTCCCAATTAGTGTATAATAGGTTCCTGTTAAACGTTCTCATATGAGACAGTTTTAAATGCTCTGTTTATGAACGGTGCCACAAGTTACCTAAGTCACCCAGCATTAGACATTTAGGATTTGTGCAGGTTGGGGGGGTGTTCATGTTGCCATTGAATGTGTGATAAATATCCTGGGAGTTACTGTTTTGCATATGTCTGTAGTTCCTGGGAATTGTATTAGTAATCTAGAGGCAACAACATTTATTTATTGTTTACCATGTGCCAAGCACTGTGCAAAGTACTTCACCTGCAAAATCTCACGTAATTCGATCCTCCGGCAGTCACATGAAGTGGGAGATACTGTTGTCCTTACTTCACAGGCAGGAAACTGAGGCTCAGAGAGCTCCGCTCTCTGTCCAGGGTCACAGAGACGTTACATCCTGATTCTAGGGCTTGTGCTCATATTCCTCCTGCTCTCCACCAGGGCCGGACCATTTATTTCTGTAGTCCTAAAAGGTCTCCTTTGTGTTCCTCTTCCTTTATTTCTTTTTTCTGCTGGTGTCTGCCTCTGCTGATGCCACATGCTCTGGCTTGGTTTCCATCCACACCAAGTGTGTGTATGTGCCCTTGTGTACCCCACAACTTCCTCAGAACATCCACGGCCTTCCCACTTTTTTCCCCCAAGACTTTCCGTCTCCTTTACTTTCCACTTCTTGTTCACCCATCTGTTTGAAAAAGACTGGGTGTCTTTCCTGTCTCCTGGTTTCTATATTGAGCCTATTCCTGCCGCCTGCAGTCAGTGTCGCTTCTCTTGTCTGCTTGTCTTGTGATCTGCAGGCACTGGCTTGGAAGCTGAGCGGCTCTCCACCCCGGTGCTCTTCTGCCCCACTTTCTCCCAAACCAAGGGCCCTGGGTTTAATTAGGCCCTGGACAAAGACACCGCTGCAGCCTGTACAATCACTATGAGCATGGTTCCTGTTAGGGGCAGTGGCCACAGCAGTCTGCGTGTCAAACCCTAGCCCCCAAGCATAATTATCAGACGTAAAAATGTTCTGGGGATGAATGAAAAGGGAAGGGAAGGCTTTCTGCCAGACCTCAGCTGCTGCCGTTCTCCAGGCTCTGGCTCTGTCCAGGTCCCACACTTTCCTGACCCCTTTGTTAAGGGGGTCCTTGCCTCCTAAAACATCTCTGTCCACCATTTCTTCTGGGGCCAAGGCTCCCTTCTTCTTTAAGGCCCATTAAAAAAATACTGCCTTATCCTGAAAATCTGCTTTCATTTCCACCTCTACAAGTTGTAAGTCATCTGCCCTCCCCAGAACTGTGCAGGCTCCTCTTTCAAATCTTCTGCAGAGCTTACCTTCCTTGTCTCTTGGCATTATGTACAGGTCTTACCTCTCTAAACTTGCAGAGGTCAGACTTTATTTTCATTCATCATTGCATTTTCCACAAGGCCTAACATAAACATATATTTACTGAGTAAATTCACAAATAAGGGAATAAATAATAAGCTGCAAAAGCTTGTTTTATTCTATAAAATAGCAGAAACACATGGAAGCATTTAACAAAGTTGATAAGTAAAATCCATATATTATAAAATAACTCAAACAACTGAGATGTATAATATCTGAGTAAACGTGTAATGACACATCAACTATTTTGGAATAAATGGTAGTGGAAACACCACTTTCTAAAAAGCTTAATTCTAAAAAAAAAATCATTTTTCAGATACAGTCAAAACAAGAATCATTCAAACAACAAAACAGACTACAACCAATTATGCCTAAATTTTTTTGAAAGGAAATCTAGTAAGTAATTTGGAGTTAGGACTTTACATGGTAATTGCTGCTGAATCTCTCTTAAAGGAGACTGAGATTAAGATTATTCATTGGAACTAAGCAAGAGAGAGAATGTGCATGTGGGGAAGAAATGGGAGTAGTGGGCCAGGGGACTTCGGTTCTCAACCAGCTGTCTGCCCCCAGCATCCACTTCTGAGAATGTGTTTACAAAGACCATGTTTCATGTAGGCGATGATAGGAGAATCTACATTCTAGGTCTGTGGTGAGGATTAAATGAGTTGTGCAGGCGAAGCTCAGTGTCTGGAATACTGTAATCACCACAGAAGGGGTGGGTGCTAGGTGTGTCTCTCTTCAAGTGGCGTGGACCTCATCTTCCTGCCAGGCTGCCCAGTACAGGTGGTGATGAGTCGCACACAGCGGCCTGCGCGGCCCTCCTTCGTAATCCCCCATCAGTGTCTTGCCTCGCGGGTCAAGTTGCCACCCAGAACTGAAGACAGTGATGGGCCCTTAAGCCCTAATTAATTTTCCTGGGCTAAGCCTCATAAAGGATTTAAAACCACAAATCAGCGTTTTACAACAGTGAATCATAAAACCCTTACCTAAAATCTATTTCACTGTTTAGACCTGATTATAAAAAAGTGTTTAAAAGAAAGAATAATTGCCCTTATTGAGTACCCGCTCGGTGCCAGAGACTCTCCATGCTGTTCCTGTTTTGTTCTTCCCCCAGTCCTGCTAGGCGGGGGTGAGGGGACCGAGAAATTAGGGAACTTGTCTAAGATTATATACAGCTTGTACCTAACTGGCAGCAAGTCCATTTGAACCTAGGAACCTAGGCGTGTTTACTCCAGACTCACATCCTGCTCCGCCGCACTCCCTCCTGTGATGGCAGGCAGAACATACATGCAAAGGTGCATGCGGCAATTCCTCACTTGGCATCATCAGTAGGCTCTGTGACTTTAAGTGAGACAACCTATAACAAAACCGATTGTACTAATTGATATAAACAAGAGTTAAGTTTCTATGACGTCTCATCAACTTAATAACATGATATTGAATGGAAAGATGTTATTCGAGGAACTGCTGTACAATAAACATTTTTCTTCGGTGTCTTATTTATACATAAAAATTATACTAACGGGTTGTTTTCATAAAACCTGAAGGCAATTAGCCAAGCATTTGTTTTTGATTACAGCGGACCAGTTTAATGAAAACAAACGACTGAAGCTGTCAGTGTTTAAAGCATGTCAGCTGGGAAGTGTGCGAAGCACGAGAAGCTGAGATAGCAATGTGAAGTCAGTTCCCCAATTTCAGAAGCTTGATTCTCGGCTCTGTCTCTTATCTGTAATTATATAGTGAGGAATAAATGACAAGCCACCTTTTTGCCTCCAAGTGATTCCATTTCTATTTATAAAGTCTGAGTTATAGTTGAAAGGTTTAGGAATGTCTTAAGCTTAAGGAAACTCTAGAAGGATAGCCCCTCAACCTATTTCAACCAGAGTGCTCTTCTTATCTCATACATTGGGTCTTCCTGTGAGCTTTCCTTTGGGAAAAAAAAGTTTAAATTAATGAGAGTTGCCATTTTTGACTGTACACATTCCATTTGTGTTGAGGTTTACTTGGGATTTAGGCAAGCAAGATGCTCTTCACTCGCCACCAGGGCCCTAAGTAACATTTGCAGACTTAGAAATCGTGTTTCCATGTTTCCGCACGCTGGCGCATCGAGTGCTCTGGGCCACCATGCCCTTGGGGCTTCCCCATGCACTGGGCAAGTCCTGCACCGCACAGTTCCGAGCGCACTGGTCTGGCCACAAGTTCATTACAAGAATGTTCCCGCTGGCACAGTTAGGTGTTCTGAGGAAGAGACCTTCCTTTCGAGCTCAGCACCTCCCCACCAACAGGCCAGGTGTCTCACCTCTCCTCTGAAGAGCTTCTTCCATCCCAGCTTTTAAAGCGGAAACCAGCTGAATAAAATAAACCCTTGAGATAGGACTGTGTGCTGGGGATTAAATTTCCCAAAGGCTTTTGCATTTTTAAAGAAGTGATTTGCTTCATCCAAATTAAACTGATACAACAGAGATGCTTTCAAGCCAGGAGGCGGCACATTCCTGGTGCCTTTGCCCACTCTGGCTGGCAGCTCCCCAGTCGGTCGTCACGTGGAAGGAAGAACTGGGGCCGCAGCGGGCCCCCTTCTGTTAACAGACCGCCAAGCTCTCAGGACGGTTCTAGACTCATTGGAGGGGCTGGTGTCTGTTATACATTGAACAGGTGATTCGTTCAGTAGAAGGGACAGGAGGCAGGGACCAGGATTCCCCCAGCAATTATTCTTAATTTAACTATACGACTTCCATGTACCCTACCTCATGCTCTGGTAATTGATGTATCTTTCTTATTCCAACTACAAGTTTGTAAGCTTTGTGAGAGCAAAGTGTCTGGCGTGTACTTGCTCCAGAGAGTGCTGAATTTAGGTCCAGGCTGGGTAGAGGATTACAAGTTACATGACTCGTAAGTGACAGGCTCAGAAATAGAACTTGAATGTCCCCAGGCCATATACCAATCCAGTGTTCTTTCCATCCTACCACTGTTTCAGTTGTATGTTGCTGCGTAACCGCTCCAAAAGTCCGCTCCTCAGAACAGTAGCACTGCTACTTTTCCTTAGGCTTATGGGCCAGGGATTTGGACAAGGCTTGGTCAGGCTGTTCTGTTCTGCGTGATGTTGACAGGTTGCTTACTCGGCTGGTTCGGATGGGTGGAGCTGACCAGCCCAGTACGACTTCATTCACATGTCTAGAATTCAGAGATTGTCTTGCGGCCCCTTTCTCTCCAGCATTTCTCCACCCTCTTTCAGTATTCTGGCCTGACTTCTTTACAACGTAGTGGCTATCTTCCTCTAGTGAAAGCAGGAGTCAGCAGGCCTCTTGCGTTAGCCCCAAACCTGCACAGTTCGACTCTGCTGCATTCTGTGGATCAGGGCAAGTCACGCGGCCAGCCCAGGTTTAAGGGGAGGAAGGACTTGATGGTGGCCAGCTTTAGAAACTAACTACAGCTACCATTGGGTCAACACATACAGTTTTCTTTTTCCTACAGTGTCCTGACAGAACAGGGAAACTTGGCAGAAACAAAGGGCTAAAGGAATAATACCCAAAACACCCCATCCTTTTCCACCTTAAAGCCCAGCCAAAGTGTCGGGAAGGCGGCACCACCCACCCACAGGCCCCTGTAATCATCCGTTGGCTGAGCTGCTTCTGGCTGCATTTGTCCTTCTTTGCACATCAGAGGAGAGGCTGCTGCACGTGGTGGGATCTGTAAAGAACATGGTTAGTGCCTGTGCTGTCCCACAGTGGGCACTGCTCAGTAATTTGTTTCGCCGCGCTGCTCCTCTGTTTTCTGTGGCAGGCGTTTAGACGCACATTCCTAAGAGCTTATCCTCCAGGCAGCTGTTAGAAACAATACTTTTCAGTGCTGCATACGTGTGCTGCTAAAATGGAATACACCTACAAGTAACCTTTTCAACTGTTCATTTCCATCTATACGTCAAATTATGCTCAGTCCCCAAGGAAAAGCGTATCTTCGTAGGTTTCTCTCCCCTTCTTTTTAACGACGCAGGATTTTTATGTGAAAGGACAAGCATCTAAAACTGAAAAACCCATTTTCTAGCCTATTCCACGTCAGGCAACATCTCTTTGTATTCTAGCTTAGTTTAAAATTTCCTACCTAATGAGGCTAATTCTCTTTCTCTGAGAAAAACTCCCTTAATCTTCTAAATTTTCTTGGGAAATTTTTTACATGTATCTTTTTTTTTCCTTTAAAAAAACCAGACTTTTTCCCTTTGTTACAGTTAGGTTGTCTTTACCATTTAGATAATTACTCAACCCAGGGTATTTTTGTCAGAAACAATCAAATAAATAAAATGTTCCAGTGGCATATCAAGAGGAAATATAACAGCAGCTGTTTATGGACTGCAGGGACAAAACTTTTCCAAGTGCTCTGGGGAAATCTCACTCTTTAAGAGACACCATTGTCTGGAAAGTGATGAGATTTGTCTTGTACAAATGGAAATCTCTGGTTTCCCATATGTGTGTGAGAGAAAATGTAATGTGTTTGTACCAGCTGCCTGGGGAGTATGGTTCACTGAAATCCAATTTACTCTCCCAATTTGTGGGACTCAATAGTTGTGGAAGATATTATCTGTGCTTTTTTATACAAGGTTGTGTGGGTAGACATTTATACATGACGCAAAGCTAGCATTCTGTTAGGAAAAGTCCAGGTTTTTTCCAACCCCCATACATACCCTTTCTCTGTTTTATTCGTAGTGGTAAGGCTGTGTTCACTCTGGTTTATTTGCTGTTTTGTTTTGCTAGGACAGAAGACATTGTTCCTCTTTAAAATAGTCCCGGTCACTGGAGACCGTTGGGGATTGTATTTGATTTTTTATAAAATTTCCCTGTCTTACCCCCTTCATTTTAGGAAGAAGATTTAGAAGCTCAAATTTCTTTCCTTCAAGGACAGCTGAATGACCTGGATGCCATGTGCAAGTACTGTGCAAAGGTGATGGACACGCATCTCGGTGAGTGACTCTTCTGGCCCTGGGGATGACAGCAGTGCCCGCTGTGCCGGCAGCTGGGCCTTTGTCACGCTGTTACTGTGAATCGTCTCATGAAATCCTCACAGCGGCCCTGTGGTCACTATTCTCACTGTACAGACGAGGAAACTGCAGCACAGAGAGATTAACGACATTTCCCAAGATTTATATCACTAGTAAGTGAAGTAGAAATTCAAAGTCAATTAGTCTGAGTATAGATTTCAACTCTTAACTGCAACATTGCACCTTGTATCTATGTGCTTCAAGCCAAAATAGGATGTTGGGCTTTCAAGATTGGCCTGTTCTACTGTTGTACCAACCTGGCTATAATCACTAATGTCATTGCTTTATTTTTTAAAATATGTTTTTAACCATACCGTAGCTGGTATAGCTCAATGGATTGAGCACAGGCCTAGGAACCAAAGCGTTGCCGGTTCGATTCCCAGTCAGGTCACTTTCCTGGGTTGCGGGCCAGGTCCTCCATTGGGAGCACATGAGGGCCAACCTCACATTGATGTTTCTCTCCCTCTATTCCTCCTTTCCTTCCCCTCTCTCTAAAAAATAAATAGGACCTTTAAAAATAAAAATAAATAAAGTATGCTTTTAACCAGCTGCCTGAAATACATGTCAAAACCACATGATCTGTTCTTACTTCTGACTGTGCTTAGAGTGTAAGAAATGTCCCAGTGTGCCATGACTGGTGTGACTCGGTTGGTTGGGCATCGTCCCCCAAGACAAAAGGTCACCGGTTTGATTCCCCGGTCAGGGCACATGCCTGGGTTGTGGGTTTGTCCCCGGTCAGGACACATACGAGAGGCAGCCAATCAATGTTTCTCTCACACATCAATGTTTCTCTCCTCCTCTCTTCCTCCCTTCCCCTCTCTACAAATTCATAAATAAAATCTTTTTAAAAAATTTAAAAAGATAAAAGAAGTGTTCTAGTGCACGTGTGACTCATACATACATATGGCACATTAGAAAACCTTCAGCCACTGCTCTCAACATTTGTTGAGTTTTGTATTTTGTGTTGGAAGTGGTCTCTGCCAGATCACCTATGTATTAACTTCAGTGACTCCATTCTGCCCGCCAAAGCTTTTATAATGCATGTTGGCCCTATTTCCAGCCCACGTGTGGACAGTCCTACTCCGCTTTGCAGTGTCTAGCATCTGTAGTTTGGGAACAGGTGAATAAAATAAGACATGTACTCTAATGGAAATGGCCTATATGCTGCTCTATGACTGGAGAATGGCAATACCAAGTGTTGTAAGAAATCAGGATGCACCTCACCTATGAGGGGGAACCAGAGAGGATCCACCAAGGTCCCTTCCCACTGACAGGGAGTCAGTGGAGTCCCTGGGAGTGGCCAGTCCCTGGGCCATCACTGTGGGTGGACTTTCTACTTCAGGCTCCATCAGTCTCTCAGCCTGTTAGGTCATGAGTCCATTGCATGTGGCCAGAACAGGTGTCATTTGGCTGTTGCCTTAACCGTCCTTGACTCTGGCAAGTATTGATAATACACGTTCTCTTACGGATTGGGAGAGATGCTGACCTAAGTGGCTGGCTGCCTACCAGTGTCCTGTTTCCACTCCCTCGAGCACTCCTTCAGAGAAAGGGTTCAAGGGGAGGAAAGAGCAGGAGAAACCCTGGCAGCTGATGAAAAGGGTAGTGTCTCTGGTCACAGCAAGAAACCCTGTCACATCTGATTCCACCCCTTCAAAACCGTATTTATTATGCTTCTTTATGACCATTTTTATATAGAATTAAGTTTACGTGAATCTCATAGCATCACACTTTAAGATGTATTAAAAAGAAGTAATGAAGATGCCCTGGCTATTGTGGCTCAGTGGATTGAGTGCCGGATTTGAACCACAGGGTCACTGGTTCAGTTCCCAGTCAGGGCACATGCCTGGGTTATGGGCCAGGTCCCCAGTAGTGGGTACACGAGAGGCAACCACACATTGATGTTTCTCTCCCTCTCTGTCTCCCACCCTTCCCCTCTCTCTAAACATAAGTAAATAAAATCTAAAAAAAAGAAGAAATGAAGACATAGTTTATATATAAAAGACTAACATGTATTATGTAACTAATTTTAGTTAATTAGTTCATCTTAATATTTAGTGTGTGTATATGTGCACATGTGTTTTTGTTGTTTTCTTGCTCCTCTGGCTACATGGTTGACCTTTTCATTGCTTGATTTTGGTTCTGATCACAGTAGGAGAACCAAAAAGTGACTGAGAGAAAGATTTACTAAAACTCTGAAAATCCCGTTAGGAAATTTCCAAGTTGTTGGTCCACATAGCAGCGTTCAAAGCAGCTTTCCTTAAGCCTCAGAATTTTCCAACAGCTTTCGCTCTCATTTTGGTCTTCCAGTGAGCATAAAAGAGCATGTTCTCCTGGCACAGGAGGGGGAGCACTTCAGCTGAAGGAAAGCCCGTGCCAGCTGTGGGTCTTCAGCTAACCACAAAACTAGATTTGTTTTTGTGTGATTTCACTTTCAGCCAGAGTGCCTCCACACAGCCGTGACTTCTCTGCACCACACAAACATTGTGACCACATTTTTAAAGTGGGGTGAGGGGCGCGACTAGGATTCCTGACCCAGGGGCCCGCAGACACAGGTCTTTTTGCGAGTTAGAACATTGGTTTACTAAAGGTTGTTCTTGCATTGCAGGCAATTTTGATTCTGAGCAGAAATTTTAGGAACACACAAAGATGAATTAAGATGAAGCTCTTGATTTACTTTTTGACTTATTATTCTTCAAAAATGACTTTAATACCCTAGTGTTTTTTCCATATGATGTTTTCTATCTTTCCTGATTATTAAAGTATTATAAAACAACTGAAACAACTGAAATATCCATTAGAAAATGATTGAGTATAATTTAGATATACAGTCTTTATAAAGATTAAAGGAAAATACTTTTATTTTCATTAAATAAGGGGATGCTCATGATATATTACTAAACCACAAGGGCAGGTGGCAGAACTGTGCACCGTATATTTGATGTGGAAATAACTGGTAACAGTGTTTGCCTGAGTGAGGGGAAGATTATAGAGGGACTTTCCGAGGTACCTAATCTTCTACGCTTGGAAAATGCAAGACAGTCACTGAAAATCTGTAGACAGTTTGAGTGCATGTAACTAACACCTGGGTGGGGCCGGGGGTCAGTCTTCATACTGCAGGCAAGAGGCGGCTGGCGTGGTATGGACAGCGGAGAGTGCTTCATGTGGCATCAAACAGACACAGGGTTATAACCAGGCCCTGTCATTTCTTAGCTCAGCCTGGTGGTGATTGTGTCCTCTTATATAAAGGGGAGACAAAATTATCTGTCTTGCTAGTTTACTGCCACGATAATGTGTATTTTAAAGTCCAGCACAGGGCGTAGCCCAGAGTGGGTATCAACACAAATCCTCTCCTCATTCCCCTTAACTCTAGACAGCCCTTCTCAGGGAAGATCCTGAGCAACTCATCCAGCCGTGACCAGAGGCTGAGCAGCGACTTGTCTCGGGCCCCACAACTAGTCTGTGGAAGAGCTCAGACCAGTGCCGCATTTTCCAACACCTACTGCGTGTTCCTTTATCAAAGGATGCTGAAGGGTGCTGGGGTTTGGATGTGCGGACTCTAGCTGGGGTTATGTGTGTGAGCTCCGTGAGTGAGGACACCGCCTCAGAACCGATGACACACAGGCACGTGCACAAACACGGCCGACCCCCGCCCTGCGCTGGGCCACGGCATGAGCTATGAGCCCTGCCTCCGAAACTTCTTCCAGTGTTAATGATGTCCCCTAAGTTCCCTTTCATTTCTAGAGAGTTCTGTATCACCCTACATTTTCATCAGACATGTAGTAATAATCTTAAAATGTCAAGTATGGCTCAAGACTATTATTATAACTGATAGAACAAATATAGAGGAAAGCCTCTCAGTTAAAAATTATATAAAGGCATTTATTCAAATTGTGCCTTAATTAAGGATGATTTGACAGGTTAGAAGTATTTCCTTATAGATCTGGAATCCACAACTGAAAGACTATTTGTTTTGTCAAAATTCTAATTTTATTACCTCCACAGAATTGAACTATTTGAATTCAAAGATTTAGAGACAGGAATTAAAAATAAGTGTTTTATTAAATCTAAACTTTTCCTATCAATTTCAGAAGATTTTCTTTCTGTGTTCATTTTTCTGTTGCTATAGTTACTACCTTTCTTGTCACCCTCATAGTTGAGTTGAAAGACACTGACAGCACTGTATTAATCCCCAGGGCTGAGCTCAGGCTATTTTTAGATTTGCCGTACTTAACACTCAATTGCACGTGGGCGAGCAGCCTGCACTTCTCTGATCGGTGAGCAGCTGGGCTGAGCTGCCAGCTGTTTGCAGAGAGCCTGAGCTGCTCACCCTGTGGGCCTCCAGTGCCCGCACCGACTGCTCCCGGGAGTGGTATTTCCATCATTTGTTTGGTATTTAGACACTGGTTTCCAGCAGCTTGTCCTTTCATTGGTGGTTCACACAAACAATGGGTGGGTTAAATGCAGTGAGTGCAGAGAAATTATACTTCCTGTGCTCTCGTCAAGAGCCCTGCCATAGGATCTTAGAGTGGTAAAGATGCAGAAGCCCTAAAAGCCATCCCAGCTGCTCTTCATTTCACAGATGAGGAAACCAAGGCCAGGGAAGGATGAGCAACAGCTACCTGGCACCAGGAGTCCAGACCCAAATCCAGTCCTGGGCTTCTCTTTCACTGATGCGTCTGCTGAGGCCACACTTGAATCAGTAGCTAGATTTCAGCTCTCCTGCTATTTTATGGCACACACCATTAGTGATTTTACACTTGTCATAATATTTATGCAAGAATTAACTGTAAGAGGAGGCCAGTTTGGAAAATTAGTTTATTTGCCTCTGCAAGAACTTTGTAAATCTGATTTTCTAATGTTTATAAAAACAACTTTCAATGGATGTCTTTGAAAATGTTCAATCGGGCAATTAACTGATGACATTTGAAAAACAGAAAGAAAATGTGGTCCCTGACAGCTCTCTCCTTGTCAGCCACACTGCGATAAAAGCTTTTCGTGATCTGAAGTACTGCATCTAATTTTGGTAGCAGAGTCCTCTGTAGAAGAATCGGGGAGAAATGCAGATTCTGATTCAGTGGGTCTGATGTGGGGTAGAGTTCTGCATTTCAGCAGCCCCCAGGTGACCAGATGCTACTGGCCCGTCACAGACTAGGAGCAGCAAGGAACAACAGAACTTAAAATTATTTGGGCACAATTCAATGTGTTCCTAACCCCACGCTTAGAGCACACGCGCAGCTGAAGTCTGTGGGCAGAGAGCTCACACCTGCCCTGGAGCTCTGAGGTAGCCTTCAGCCTGAAATTCAGTTCTCTTTTGATCTTACTGTGCTTGCTCTATTCTAGTTGCAGGCCCCTCGCGGCCCTGGTTTTATTATCAGAAGCCTTGGAACAGCTGGTTAGCGTCTTCCTTGTACCCACCCTACACCTGTTTAGAAAAACTTAGCAAACCATACACCGACTTCTCTTTTTCCAGGCTGAGACACCACAAGGTGAAGGCATCACATGACCTCAGTGCAGACCAGCGTCTTCCATCATTTTATTTTCATTTTCTGGCTCTCTCCCATTTCCCCACATGCTTTTCCACTGGAAGAGCCCAAATTTTTTTATCTTTCTTAAACTGTCTGACTGCATGGCCTATTTTCATTTTCATCTCTCTGTACCAGGGTGCCTCCCCAAGCCCTCCAGTCCCTGTCCTCTGCAGTTAATGACCCACTAGACAAAAGATGAGGCCACCACCAGCATCTCAAGTTGAGCTTAAGGTCTTGTGGGTCCAGCGGGGAGAAGCCCAAGTAAAGAAGGCCAAGGGCCATTTTTTAATCCCAATTGAGGAGTGGCACTTAACTTTCACTAGATCCTTATATCAGCAAAACATTTATGGCCTGAAATTCTCTCTTACACACACAAACACACACACATCTTAAACCCAGCTCAAAGACTCTCATTTGACTAGATGATTTTACTGTGAGAAGTCATGCTCCGTTACCCTGGTTGGCAGGATGGGAAACCCTGTGAGAATACAGAGATCAGTGAAGATATGGCCCTCTGTGCTAACTACACCCGATTTATTTAAGAGAACTATTTGTTGGCCTGAAGACTCTTCTTTTTTTATTATTATTGATTTTTGAGAGAAGAAGTTTGAAAGAGATTTGTTTCCTCATATTTATACATTTATTGGTTGATTCTTGTATGTGCCCTGACTGGGGATCGAACCTGCAACCTTGGCATATCAGGACAACACTCTAACCAACTGAGCCACCTGGCAAGGGCCAGAAGACTTCATAAGAGTAATTCACGCATTTGCCTAGCCCCCTTTGGACTGTCCTAAGTGTTGCTTGTTTCCCAGTGCTGAGTTTAGGATTCTCAACCATTCTGACAGCTGGATACAAAACAGGACCCTTGGTTATATTTTTTGTGTAATCTGCTCTTTGCTTTTTAAGAAAAAAAACTGAGCACAAAGTACCTGACTCAGTACTTGGCTCTCCATATACTCAGTACTTTGGCTCATTTGATGAACGTTGTTTCCCTCTACCTCCCCCTAGACTTCTCAATCACCATGACCATGGCAACTAACAATGACCATGTTAGTATCCCTTCATTCTTCATCTGAGAAATATCTCACCTACATCTGCTTCTCAGGAGATAAAAATCAGCCCTAATGCTGCTGGGAAAGCCTCACATTGGTCATTCAGCCAATACTTCCTAAGCACCTGCTCTCTGATGTACAGAACAGGTGCTGGGAGAAGTAGGTAGAGGGCAGGGTGAAGGGGAAGAGTAGTGATCTGAAACTGAGCTCAATGTGTTTGAAAGAGGTGAGTAAAACTTCAAAGTAGGAGAGAGAGAGCAAAAGAGAGTATCTTATCAGAAATACCGAAAGTGACACGCAGCTTCACGTGAAGCAAACCAAGGTCCTCGCAGAGCACCGGTGATCTCAGAAACATTGGTGGGACAGGCGGGGCTCTGAAGTACTTGGGATACAGCGAGCAGAGCCCCACCACGTTTGGACCCAAATGACTCCGGGACCAAGATTTGCCACATAGACCTGTGCAGCTTCAGGAAACATTTAGTCTTTGAGCCTTATCTATGCGTTACGGTTCCAAGAGTCAAGACGAGAGTCCCACAGTACATGTTGGAGAGGGCCAACAGTAGATGCTCTCAGAGGGAAGACTTAATGGGAAGCTGATCCTTGAGTGCAGTTTTAAGACAGGGAGGGATGTGACATTCAGAGGAGAAGAAGAGGGCCATCTAGAAGAGGAGTGGCATTTGCACAGACACACAGAGGTACACACCATGTATCAAAGGGTGAACTTGATGCCTACAGTCTTCTCGTGAGCCTGCCTTCTCTGTGAACAGAAGTCCCAATGCTCCAGCCAAAGTGAAAAGTGACAGGTGATAGGTCTGCCCCCTCCCCTTGACTAGTGGCTACCTCTTTAACCGCTACCACTCTGGCCATGCATGTGACCCGAGGTCAGTTCTACAGGTGACCCCTCTGTTTTGTAACAGCCTACATATTTCTTTAGAGTCTGGGAGTGTCCTTATATGAGGTTAACAGAGGTCAGGATAACTAAATCTCTCCCAGGGATGGGAGAACCTCAGACAATCCACGTATCTGGATATTTAAGGTATTGGAGAAGGGAAAAGCATACCGAGCGGGAATAGTCATAGACAGTGTATTAGAAGTGGGCCGCTCTGATTATCTCAGGTAACCCTCTAAAACAACCCTCAGAGATAGGCGTTACTCCCATCTCCTGATACACAGGTCACTGCACAGGTCATCAAAGCCCGAGCTGTTTGACGCTAGTGCCAGTGCCCCTGAAGGTCTGGTCGAAACAACTGGGCAGGCTGTTTTGCACGTAGGTGACTTCCTGTTTCTGGCTGACCACCAAATAAAGGGCACTACCATCTCAAGGTGATCGAGGTGCTGTGCCTCTTCAAACCTCCGGCCCCTCCATCATTGCCATACACATCACTGTGGAAGGAGGCTCCGGATGCAGGTGATCAGGAAGGAATCTAATCCTAACTCTGCCGCTTCCAGTCATGAGACCGCAAATAACAGACCTGGCAATTCTGAGCCTAGTTACCCTTTCCTGTATGAGGACGATGGTCCTAATCCAGAATGGTTGTTGGGATGCTCAGATGAAGCGATGTGGCCACGTGGAAATGAAAGGGGCTGGATCCTGAGCTTCTGCAGTGGGCGAGGTGCTACACTCATGTAGTATTCTTCACAGTAGCCCTATGAGGAAGGTTCTGCTGTCACCCATCAGGCAGCACAAGGAGGGAGAGCAACTGGCCCAGTTCCATCGCCACCAGTGACAGGTGTTGGTTCTGTTTTGGTCACCTTTCCACTGCCCTCCTAATGAATATAGGCTTGTGTTAACCTTCTGTACCAGCCACTTAAATGAAAGCACTTTTATCCTAGTTTTGAGGAAAATCAGGTTTTTAAAGAAATTGAAATGGTTTGTGTGCCATTCCCATTACCCTTAGAGTTAGAGATCTATTTTTTGTGGCAATGACATTTCATTAAAACTAGTGGAGTCACCATGGGATTATGTCGATGAGACTGCTGTGTAATTTTCACAGAAGTGGTTAGTGGTTATGTGAGGCTTTCCCCCTTAGTCTTAGTGCTCCAGCATTTGTAATATACGGCACTTAAATAGAGGGGGATCATAAAGAACACAATCTTTCTGCTACACAGAAACAAAAAGAGACTTTATATCACATTATTTCTCTTTTTTCTATAAAGAAAAATGTGCATTATGTTGGAAATTTAAACATTTCACATTTCTGCCTTTAATATTTTAAAGCACAAGACAGCATCATTATGTTCTATTTTTACATGCAACTTACTTAAAGCAGATCTTTTACAGAGAGGTTATATATTAACAGAACGTTCACAAGCACTGCCTTAAATCACCGTGTAGTGGAACTGGGTAGACAAAGGGTTTACATGGGCAGTACTTAGTAAAATGAGAATTCTTATATTCAAAACAGTTAGCAGCCCCTGAAGATGCCCTTTGTTTTCATTTGGATTTCTGTGCTCTGGATTTCTTACAGTGAGACTAGTCCGCTTAGTTGATTATAGCAGAGGTTTTTCCTTAAAATTAAGTGAACATTTTATGTGTATGTTGGTTTTCAGGGGAGACAGTCCTGGTTTTCATCAGATTCTAAAAGGTGATCTTTGACCCCATCCTAAAGCTAAGGTCTAAGAATTTCTGGCTGAGGGCACCGTGCTGACAATACCAAGGTTCTGGGCTCTCCACCCGGCCGCCCCCCAGCCCCCCCCCCCCCCCCCCCCCCCCCCCCCCCCCGCAGGAGAGGATCGGTGGGGCTGCCTTGGCCCCGCTCATTAGAGGAGCTGAATGGTTTTCATCCCGTGTAACACGCAGGTTGGCTGCCTCACTGTGTCCAGCAGTGCTGCTGCCAAATTCACATCCACCTGGCACCTGTGAATGTGACCTTGTTGGGAAGTAGAGCCTTTATAGATGTAACCAAGCTGAGATGAGGCCATTCTGGCTTTTGGTAGGCCCTAATCCAGGGACAGGTGTCCTTCTCTAAAGGGGGAAATTTGGTCTCAGACACTTAGGGAGAACCCATGTGACGATGGAGACAAAGCCAAGGTCACCAAAGGTTGTGGACAACCTCCAATAGCTGGGAAGGGCCAACACCTTGACTTTGGACTTAACAGCTTCACAGATGTATTTGTGAATACATTTTCCTTACTTTCAACCACCCAGTTTGTAGTACCTTGAAAACTAAAACAGCTGCTAATAACAGAAATGAAAAAAAAAAAAACAGTAAGCAAAGAAACAAGTAGGCTATTTTTTTTCTTAAATAAAAGAAGCCCAGAAGTAGGCATTCTGAGCAGGTATAACAGCTCCAAGATGGGCCCAGTGCCCCAGGCTCCTTCTGGCTTTCTGCCCACGTTCCTGAAGCTGTGACCTTCATCTGCATGTTCCCAAGATCACTTGTGGAGCTCCTGCCAGCACTTAAGGCAGCAAAAGTGGGGAGAGTACAGGCCCAAAATGTGCAAACTGAGTCAGTCCTGCATGAGGACCTTTCCAGCAACTTTGTACAGGGACTTCTCTTACACCTCATTGGCCAGACTGCATCACATGACCAACCTTGGCTGAAAGGGAAGGTGTGCACAGTGCTGCCCTGAATAAAATCTGGGATGTGTTGGTGAGGAAGGCGTGGAGAGTGGAGGTGCGGCAGCCCACCAGCAGCCCTGCCACCTCTTTAGACCTGAGAGACAGTGCAGTCGTGAGGATCTAGGCTTGCTGGCGGCTTGTGCCCTTACCGAGCGAGCACATGGGGAGAGTGGCCGTTAGAACAGGGAGCATTATTCCCACTTAGCCTGTAATGAAAGACAAGCCTCGTTCCGTTTTCCCAGTACACTCATACCTTCTGCCTTCTCCACCCCTCCCCTTTCAGCCCGCTCTTGCAGGCATCAGCACCGGCCGGCTCACAGCAAACAGGGCACCCAAGCTAAGGAGGATAGGGCTTTTCGGTTCATGGAATTGTTAGGCAACGTGGCCAGTGTGGTTTGGAAGATCACAGGTAGACACTGACACTTCTGTGGTGGAATAATAAATCTGCATACCTCAACTCAGGTGTGTAGAAATCTTGTTCTGAAGTTCCCTCCCCACCGATGCCAGTCTAAGGCTTAAACTTGCCAATTCACAGCTGCTCGTTTTCTTACAGGTTAACCACCCCACCCGAACAGATGCCCACAGAGCCTCTCTGCTCTGTCTCTTCTCCTTGCCAGGATGGTGTCAAGATTCTGGTGTTTTAGGAAGGCCTCTGAGTGCTTCCGGGTCCTTGCTGGCCCCTAAGGAGAGCTCTGTTCCTGCATGCATCTGGGCTTTTGTCCCCACTGGAGCCACATGCTGCCCCATAGACCTGTAGCCTCTGACCCTAAATGCCTGTGGTCCTTGCTGCTGACTCTGGGGCCCCCCATTACATTGGGGGCAGGAACTAGGCAATTTAGCCAAACGCTTTGGCTTCCACGGCAGATTGTCCAAGGGGCAGGCAGGAGACATCCCATGTGGTTTTTTCAGGTTTCCTCTTTTCCTGGCCCCCTGGCTTACCAGGTATAGCCTCCAGAGGCCTCCCCCCTTTAGTTCCTTGGGCCCAGGAAGGCCCCCATGCTTCCTACAGACATGCTAAGTGTTCCTGCATGCACTGGGTGTGCTTCCTTCCAGGGGCTGGGAGCTGTCCATCTGCTGGCCCTGCCGACACAGCAGGCACTGGGAAATCCGTCCCACCTCCAGCCCAAGGAGCAGAACCTACTGCTTTACCAAGCTGCCCAGCTGCTGTGCGCCCTGCTGCCCCAGGCTGCCCTGGGCCCTCAGGCCCTGCCTGAGGCCACAGCAGTCACAGAACAGAAGTAACCCTTCTCCGTCCACTGAAAGACCTACACAAATGTTTCTTGTTAATTTTCTACAGTTGGTTGTCATTAATGTCTTGTTGAGTGGAGTGTGTGTGTGTGTGTGTGTGTGTGTGTGTGTTACTGAGAGAGAACAAATTGTCACAGGCTTTTACGGAAACCAAAAACATTCACTCTCTAATTATATCTATTATTCCTTTCCCATTCATCTTGCTCTCTTGTTTTGGAGCAGGCCTTTCTATTAGTCAGAAACAACAGTCACATTTTCTGAATAAATAAAAGCTGCTGTTTTTCTGCTCAGTCTGTAAGAGGACTTGTCGGCTCGGTGTACAGACTTGCTCTCAGTGAAGATTCTAAGAAGTTTTTGAGCTGGACTCATAATCGATGGTATCAGTCCTTGCCTTGCCCCTTACTGGAAATGCTGTTTGGAAATATTTAGAATAGCAGTGTTTTGAAATGCAAGTTCCAGGAGTGTTTTTCCATGTTTGTTCATTCATTCAGTTAGTCAGTAAATATTCATTGTGTACTTGAAATGCACCAGCAATTGTTGTAAAGGCTGGAAGCTTATGTCCTATTGGGGCAGAGGGACAACAGATAAACTGGCAAACACACGTGATAATGTGAGATGGTGACAAGTGCTTATTATCAATACAGTAGAAGAGAGGATTCAGTGGAGACTAGAGGGTGACTTGGCTACTTTAGTTTGGGTGGGCAGGAAGACTGCTCGGAGGAGGCAGCACTGGGAGCAGTGAACTGAGCAAAGAGGAGGAGCCAGTCTGCGTGGATCTGGGGACATGGCCTCCAGGCCAAGGGATCAGTGTGCCGGCTCTGCCTCTCCCACGGGCAGCAGAAAGCAAGCAAGGAGTGATACATAGCACTGGTGGCCCCTGGGGGCACACATGGAATTCTGGGGGCCAGAGGAGAGAGTGGGACAACTTCATGAGTGCATGGTGAAGAATGTGGCCTATAAGGACTTATAAATGGGGCGTTTTTTAAGGGCACAAAAAATCAGAAAGCAGATGTTAATGGAGGGTGAGCCTGTTTGTTAGAGTGATTCTCAAACTGGCACGAGTATCAGTATCTTTTTTAAAGTGTGTTTTAGTTGCCCCTCACACTCGTTCTGCACAGCCCCAGGGAGAGGGCTCTTGCTCCTCCCTCTGAGCTGTCCCGAGAATCCTGCCTCTAGAACCACCTCACCACCAGGGCTGTGTGCATCCACCGGCAGGTGGTGGGAGGGGGAGGTTGAGGACCTCAGAGTGTTTAACCTGTCAGCGGGCAGCTTGGTGTGATGCTGAGCACGATGGATGGGCAGAGCTGGCCGGGCGGATCCCTCAGATCAGGTCAGGACAGGAGGACGTCTCGGGTTCGGAAACCGCTCCTGTGAAGGCCCTGGGCCGCGTCGTGCTGACTCCACAGGCGCCGTTGCCTGATGGCCGCCTGCAGTGCCATGAGTTTGTCCTTTTATTTTCACCACCCTGTTGAACTGACACTGTGCTTCACTGTTTCAGTCCTTAAAGACGGTGTCTGGGAGTTTCAGTCACCTGGGAGCAGCTGGTCTTTAGAGGGTGAGGCCAACTAGCATCACGGAACTGAGAGGCAGTGTGGGAGGGAGGCCCAGGCCGAACTCTTCCTCCCTGGGGCTGGCCGAGGGCCCCAGGCTCTTCCCCACGTGGTAGGTCAGCAAGAGTTGCCTGGTCTCTCTGTGGAAGTGAAGACACATCTGTCATTACAAGAACGCATCTGTATGGTGTTGGCGGGGAGGCCATGCACAGCCAGCCCAGCGCTCCCTTCTGCTGCACCCAGCACCTGCCCCATCTGCGGTTCTGCAGAGCGTCCTTGCTGGGAATAGCTGCTGCAAAATTTGTCAGAAAAATTCCCAAGGTTGTCTGAAGTTACGATGCGGCAGCGGGTAAGTTATACTCGGGTGTTAGTTATAAAATGTCATTCTTCTATTTTCAGTAAACATTCAGGATGTGATATTACAAGAAAATTTGGAAAAAGAAGATCAAATTCTGGTTTCCCTGGCAGGGCTGAAACAGGTACGTCCCGTGATCTGACCCTGTGTCCCTCTGGCCCCCATTAGTGCCCGCTGGGGAGGGCACCCTAGGGCAAGGACGACCGCGACCTTAGAGCCGCAGCCCCTCAGCCCCTCAGCCCCTCAGACGGGGCCCTGCTGGCTCCCCCCCTCCTTGTGCCCTCGCTGTCTCTGGGGAGCACGTCTGACTGGCCTGCAGCCCAAACTGCTTTTCCATTTCCCACCCTGCTCCTTCCCCTCACCACACCCATTCTGTTGAGTCCTCGCCCGAAGCTGGTGCGGTGTGGTCCAGCATCGTGTTCGGTCACCTCCACAGACACCACTGCCCTTGGAGTACACGCCATGAACACTGCCTGCCACAGGCCCCGGGCCCCCAAGGGCCACATTTCAGGGACCCTCATGACCCTTAAAGGGCAGTGTGGAACAGGAATGTCAGTGAGAACGGCGTGCTGCTCTCGAGTGCCTGCCTGTGATGTTAGCAGCTCAGCTGGGGTGCGGCGCTTCAGGGGCCGCTCACGGGGCTGGCTCTGCAGGCAAATGGCGCTTCCTGCCTTCA
The DNA here is from genome assembly GCA_028533065.1 of Trachops cirrhosus. Lineage (NCBI taxonomy): Eukaryota > Metazoa > Chordata > Mammalia > Chiroptera > Phyllostomidae > Trachops > Trachops cirrhosus. Next base: position 23,495,939 of record CM052544.1, read on the forward strand.
GGGCCAAGGACGGGAACCGTGTCTGACCCTGTGAGAACCTGGCCGCTGAGACTTAAGTTTCCCTTGGTCATTAGTAAGTCAATGGCGTTTATCGATAGAGTTGGATTTTTCTCTGCTCTTTCTTTCCTATGCTAGTACATTGATATCTATACTATAAAAACATTGTCAATGGCAAGCCCAGTTTAAATATATTAGAGATTTAGCTAGCATTTAAAAACACTCATTTATCTTTTTCATTTATTTTCTTTTTCCTTGAAAACAGATCAAAGACATTCTAAAAGGCTCCCTGCGTTTCAACCAGAGCCAGCTGGAAGCCGAGGAGAACGAGCAGATCACCATCTCCGATGACCACTACTGCTCCAGCGGCCAGGGCCGGGGCCAGGGCCGGGGCCAGGGCCAGGGCCAGGGCGGCCAGATGCCTGGGGCCACCACGCAGGTACGCGAGCTCTGACGAGCAGTGTCACACTGACGGGGACACAGTCCCGTAAGTTCCTCAAAGTCATGAATAACAAACATCCTCCTCAAGTCACTTCAGATTATTACCGTGTGTGAACTCCCGCTGTAAAACGGTGCCAGTGGCCTGAGCCAGGGCTGCTGCGTGTCACTGTGCGAATTGTTCACTCCCGGGCCCCGGGGCGGGCCCGTTCGCAGTGCTGATAGGTAGACTGGTGTCTCCTGTGCGGTGCACGACCTCCACGCCTTTACGCAGCAACTCGGGCCTGAACCTCCTGCCCATCCCATTCTACATGTGAGGAGGCGGACCTCTGCCTCCGCCACGGGTCCCGCGGCTGCAGCCCGCGCCTCCCTTCCCCTTTAGCACGGGAAGTACTGCGGTGCTCTCCTTATGTGTCCTGGGTGTAGCTCATTTGGCCAGAACCTTTTTTGCCTTCGTTGGGAAGGACTTCTCATTAATGTCCATCCTTGAAGGCAGAGAGGTCAGCAAATATTTTCCGTAAAGGGCCAGATAGTAAGTATTTTAGAATTAGCAGGCCACAAATGGTCTCTGTCATCTGTTTGTTTTTATATCTGGTGTGTTGGTTTATTTATGTGTTTGTTGGTTGGTTTGTTTTTACAGCTCTTTAAAAATGCATGAGCCGTTCGCAGCTTGAGAGCCGTGCGAGCGGGATTTGGCCCAGGCCGCCTGTGCTGGCCCCGCTCTCAGGTCTCAGCGTGGTGTGTGATTGGTCCTAACACAAAATCACAGAGTTCCCCAGTCAGGAAAGATCAGGGAAATTCCTCACGCGCTCAGTCCTGCCCGCTCGCTTTCCCCGTGAGGAAACGAAGGCCGAAGAGGCGCACAGCTCGCCAGACTCGATTCTGCGTTCCCTTGTCCCCGCGCAGCGCACTCCCGCGCAGCGCACTCCCGCGCCCGCACGCCGCCTCGCTGGGCGTTATCTGCCGGGACTGGACACCCCCAATAGTGTTCTTTTTAGTGGCTTACAAAGTTTCGTCTCGAAAGATCTCATCTAAGTCACTTTCTCAAAAACTGCCATCCAGATGCTTATAAATTAATTTTTTATGATTCTTAAAAAATCAAAATAATTTTTTGAAATGGGGTTGTTTTTAGTTTTAAGAGGACTCTTTAAGAAGAGTGAACCCTGTGTGGTCCAGTTCATCAAGCTTTAAAAAGAAGTTTTCATGGAGCATTTTGAGCCGTATTTTCAGCCACATGAATCCATTAAAATTGCATGTTTAACTTGATTAATTCCTTCTAATTCTCCCTCCCTGCACAGATGTTTAATTTTTCAGTTATCATTTATTTATTCAAATATCATTGAGCCCCACCCATTTTTAATTGACATTTATTGAAAAATTTAGCATGATTCTTTTAGTTGAAGGTGTAAAAATACTACAGAAAGAGACCTTTCAAACACACTAACGAACTTCCTGACTTTAGAACCTCATTATACTTGTAGTTGTCAGGCCAGGTTTTCATACTTGTGAGAACCTACCCGTTCCCCACACGTGTTCACAGGTCACATGAACAGTGAGCAGGACAATAGACATATGAGCAACATGTCCCCACATTGGAGGTAGGAGCTCAAGCTGAGGTTGAACAGCCTTAGGTGCACCCCATGTGTATGCGTGTGGGGGACAAGCCCCCCTCAGGTCCCCTCCCAGCCTCCCCAAAGGCAGCACAGCCCTGTTCGGGTGCACCGTGCAGAGGGCAGTAACGGGGATGAAAAAGGACAGTCTTTCTCTACCAAACTGCCCCAGCATCATTTGTGACCGTGTCCGCTCCTACCACGGTTCCTCGTGCTCTGTGTGATCTCTTCAGATTTGTAGGAATAAATGTGTTGAATCAAGAGCCTTACAGCCTGTTGTTTCAGTACCAAAGTCTTAAAGGCAAATCCTCCTGTTCAACGTTAAGGGTGGGTGGATTGTCAGGGGTCCCCCTGAGCCATTATTTGCCCACTCACCCCCTGCCATGGCCCCCAGGAGGACATGAGATTCAGAGAGGGACACATTAGCCAGGCCCAGATCTCCCTTAGAAGTGTTGCTGGCTACCTGTCCCAGGCTCTGCCCACAGCTCAGAGGTGACCTTGGCCACACGCGTCTTGAGGCTGGAGGACCCAGGGGAGCCCTTGCAGCCAAAGGGCTCCGTACATCTCATTAGACATAGACCCCTGCCCCAGTCCCTCCCCACAACGTGGAGACAGCAGGCAGGCCGGCGGGAGAGCAGGTGAGGGCACTGCACAAGCTCCCCTGGGTGGAGGGGGGGGTGCTGTTTCTGCCGGGCTGGCATTGGAACATCTTTGCTTAGACTGTGGCTTTACTTCCATCCCAGGGGAGGCAGGAGCGCCTCTGGTCTTAACTCAAAACCTTTGCTGATGTTCATGAATGTCATCTTTAGTTAAAAAAGTAAGCGCTAGTTATAATTGCTTAGACAGGAGGGAAATAATTGTGAAGCAATTCCATCGCTATGCTTTTTGGCACATACTTTGCAATCAACATTCCTGGTTTCCATGTTCAGAGAACCTGCCAATTAACTACCGCTCTCCCCAGGTCCCCCAAGTGCATACCCAGGATGAGCTAGCCCTGAGATCTGGAGGAGAGGAAGTGCTGTCCCCCTCCCCACACTCTGCTTTGAGCAAGTTGTGAACTCTCTCTGGATCTGGGGCTCACGTTAGGGAGCCAGTCCTCTGCGACTCAGGTCCATCTCTCCGCATGGTAGCCACACACTAGGACCAAGATGCTGTCCTGTCCCCATTTCACAGATGAGGCGATTGAAGCCCCAGCAGGATGAGTGATTTGCAGGGCAGGGTGCCACCTGAAGCTGGGAGGGATTCTGTCTGCAGCTGCTGGCCTGAGCCGGCCTCCCCCAACAACTTACCAAGCAGGAGGTTTCCTTTGTTTCCCTGGGAAACCAGCATTCCGCTCCCAAGGGGCCAGCCTTGTGCCACTGGGAAGCACCTGGGCTTGGAAGCAAGCAGAACATGGAGTCTTTCCATAGAAGAGCACAGGGCAAGGCAACCCGATTTTTCGTAGAGCACTCCCCACTCTCCAGGCCTCCACTCAGCTCTCATTTTCCTGGTGTCTTCTCTCACCCCGTGAACTTCTGACTGTACTTCACAGGCCTCTTCAGAAGCACCCAGGCACGCAGACAGAGGGAGTGCCGATGACTTCATCCTGGTTTCCAAAGAAGATGAGGGAGGCGGCGCCAGGGCATCCTTCTCTGGCCAGGCCCAGCCTCTTCGCACCCTCAGAAGCACGTCTGGGAAAGGTGAGGCCCTGGCCCGCTCCCCACTGGTCTTCTCTGACCCCCTGATGGGCCCAACCTCCGTGTCCTCCAGCAACCCCAGCTCCAGCCCCGATGACGACGATGACGACAGCAGCAACAGCAAGGACTCCGGCTTCACCATCGTGAGCCCCCTGGACATCTGACCACAGTGCCCAGGCCACCCACCCCCCAGCAGCCTCTGCGCCCCGCTGAGGCTCCCCCCGGGGAGACATCTCTGAAACCAGCGCCGCTTTCCCAGCATGCATGTGGCACCGGAACAGCCCACAGAACCCTTTAGAGAAAAGCAAACGGAAAAGCAAACGGCCACCAGGCGTAGAGACTGCCGGGCACTGAAGTGCAGACAGGCTTTCCGGGGCCTCCCCTAAGCTGCTGCACCCTCGCTCTGAGGGGGAGCTGCAGTAGGTGCCCAGGACCACACCACCAGGAAAGCCCAGACCATGGTCACAGTGACTTTCCCTCTGTCCTCTGCTCCCCAACCGAGAAGGTGTGGCAGCGCCATCAGTGTTATCCAGAAAAAGAAAGAAGAGTTGGTTTCAAATCTCCCTCCCTCAGAGCATCAGGCGCCGGGACACTGACTGATACCCAGAACACTTCCTGGAAATCTGTGTGCCCGCCGGTGTCGTTTCTCCCTTGGTAGTCACACGGCAAAGCCAAATGCCGTGGGAAGGACCAGTGGGTTTGGGGCTGGAAAGAAACCGTTCATGACTGACCTCTCAGAAAGTTACAGCGATCCTCAGATGCGGCTCTAGAACTACGGCTCATTCAGGTGTGATGGGGTTAGACTCCTCATTGGTAAATACATTTCCAAGCCTCAGGCCAGATCACTCTGGTTATCACTGCCCCCCTTAAACAATCCTATTGCACCTTTTAGCATCTCTCACGCCAGAAAACAAGGTCCCTCTCAGCAGACCTTGCCCTGGGGTGACTGGTGCTTTGGGCTTCTCCTCTGCTGACCGTGAGGCCTCTGGGCAGCGGGAGCCTTCACAGCAGCAGGTTCTGGACAGCTGCCTACGGGAGGGTGGGTGCCATTACGTCCCTGCCACTGCTGTGACTCCTCTACAGACAAATGTAATAATGACGGGCCTCCCACTTCTCCAAAAAAATGGTGATGACTCGAGAGGGGCTTCTGGTCAGCTCTGCAGTTTGTTCTTAAAACTCCAGCAAGGAAATCCCCAGACACACGAGCGCGTGAGGCGAGGACAGCACCACGTGTGTGGAGGTGTGCACGTTAGCTCTGGCTCCCGGTGCTGAGTGGCGGGCTCCGCGCCCTGCTGGGCTGGCTCACTGAGTAGGTTGCTGCCATGTGTGTGCCCCTCACTGGTACTTCATAAGCTCCCAAGGTCCCCTGGGTGAGTGGCCTTGCAGCTGCACAGTTGTCATTATTTTCTCTCAAAGGCTTGGGAAGGTGCCAGTGTCTTCAGTTCCAGAAGTGGGGAGCTGTCCTCGCGGGGCCTCCAGGACAGAGACTGGGCAGGGCCGTGGGACCGGCCATCTCCTGGGGGCTGAGCCACAGCCGTCTGGTCGTTTTCAGCATCACTCTGCCCTGAGAGCTGGAGTCAGGGCAGCAGAGTGTCGCTGGCCCCGTGGTAGCCACCGGACGCCCACCCACCAACACACTCTCGGCTCCTTCCCCACCTAACGGTGGCCGCGACCTCCCAGCCCTGCCCGCACGCGGGGGTGGGTCCTCCGTTCTGTGCTTCCGAGTTGGTGCCACCTGGAACCCACCAGTGGGTCACTCAGAGGTGTTGCTTCTGTGGCCCCCGACACGCTGCCCACTCCTCAGAGGGGAGACACCCACGGGGGGTGGGTGCAGACACAGCTGCCCCCGGTCCCCATTGGTTTGTGGGGTATGAGAATGGAATTATTGTCTTACCTTCTTTAAGTGATGTATTTTTATTTTTCATAATTGAGCATTGTTTGCATTTTTATTAGTTACAGTCCTATTAAAGAATTTATGTTGCTTTTTATTACTCTATCAGGTACTTATGTTTAATGGCACATTTTTTTAAATGCTGAATATATGAAACCTTTTTTCTTCAAAAATGTGGTAATCATTGGAACCTCTTGTGTTTTGATTATTAGCAGTTAAAGTTTATATACGTAAAGCTTAGATTAATATTCATTATCTCCTCTTTTTATACGTATCCCTGTGTTCATGCATTCCTCTCAGATCAGTTTGGAAATTTGAGTTAAATTATATGTATACATTACATATGAGACTTACAGATTAGAGAAAGAAAATCATTATGACTTTGCCTTACCTTGCGTGTATGCCAAGGGGTCATATAAACTTGAAAACATTTCATTATATGGATAATTCTTCCAAAGATGACCTCCTGCTAATGTTCACTGCTAACTGCAATCTGGTAAGAAAAACTGTCACTTTGGAATGAATGTGACTAACAGTAAACCAGGACCTCCTGTGATTTGCCCGCCCTGCGTATGACTGAACTGAATCTTGTCATCCTTCCTTCGGGGGTTTGACGGTTCACCATTACCAAGGACGAGATGGTGAGTGATTAGAAAATTCTGACAGTTCTGGTGTCTCCTAATGACAGCCTGCCAGAGTTGACCCAAATTTATTCTTTTTATTGCTACTTTATTGTTTCTTTAAGAAGCTGCCCGCAGGGGTCATTACCAAACAAGAGTGGATGGAGGACTTCCTCCCCCACTGGGGGCAGCTGTCCTGTGGAGCCCACCAGCGGCTGCACCATCCCTGTTCCCCACAGATGTGCCCGGGCCCCCTGTGTGCAGAGCAGGGCCTGGGGAGGCTGTGAGGCAGGAGAGGCGGCCGGGAGGAGTTGAGGGGAGAAACTAGCACGCAAGGCTTCCTTCTCTCAGGCCGAAACCACTTCCTCAGCGTTCCTGTCAAAGGCTCTCCTTTTATAGTGTTAAAAAAATGCAAAGTTCCTATACGCAGGCTTGAGACCACTTTGATGTAAAAGTTGCCATAACAATTTTTCTCACAATGGCACAATTCATTTGATTTATGGAATACTCCGTCTTGCCATTTATATCTATCGCTTTTTTCTCATTCATCTTGATGCTGTAACTCATATGATTTAAGAACTGACTTTCCTCTTGGCAAAGTGATCCCATTCAGTACGATTATAATAAAAGACTAATGTGAAACTGAGAACGTAGCTTGACTGGTTCCAGGCAGGGCGGGGGGCGGGGGGCACAAGGTGCCGGCCTGGCCTCACGCCAAGGTGCCTGGGCTGTGCACAGCCAGGGGGTGGCACCCACACCTCTGCACGGGCAGCGGGGGCCCAGGCCTGACTCGGGCTCACCCCTAACTCTGCCGTCCCATCCCCTTCCTCTCCAGCTGAGGCGAGTTGCTCAACCTCAGGCTGCAGTTTCTTTATCTGCAAAGGGGGGCTAAGAGCAGTCACTTACCTCATCGAGTGTGCTGAGGATTAAACAGGGCAGCACATTTAAAGCACTGAGGACAGGGCCTGACAGGCGGTGACATGCAGCACAGAATCATAGAGGACTCTTAGTTCTGAGAGAGCCCCCGGAGGCCGTGTGCTCCCACCCTTCCATCAACATCTGAAGCTTCTGAGTCACCCCCAGGGGCCCACCCGTGGCAGCTCTGCTCAGCCTGCTGGTCTGAAAGGCCATTTAGAGGGTGGCCCCAACAGCTTGCCACCTCCTCCGCACTGTCCCCTCAGCTTCGAGTTTGCCCTGGGAGCCTCGCTGACCCCAGCTAACGTGGAAATTGGTGAAGAGGCTGCGGTGGGTGGGGAGAGCATGCACTCCAAGTCAAAGTGACACTGGGAAAGGCAGGGGCATCTTTATGGTTTAGGTAGAGCGTGAAGCCAGTGGCTCCTTAGACAGAATCTGTGCTGAGCTCCTCCCTCACACGCCTCTGTCCTAGGCCCAGCCAACAGGTCCTTGCCCTCCCATCCCCCACCCCCACCAAGGGACTTCACTGACCACAGGTTCTGCCACCAAAAGATGGAGCTTGCACACTTCTCAGATGGCCCCTGCCCCTCACCTGTGTGCCTCGTGAAGACCCCTTTGTGCTGCTGGGCTGTCCTCCTGCCCTGCCTGAACCTCTTTACTTGAGAGCTGTTCCCAGGCCCCAGGAAGCTGCTCCAGGGCCTGTGGAAACTTCGAGGGAATTGAATCTCTGGGGGCAGCTCTCAACCGAAGGCCGAGTGGAAACGAGTGTGGGCGGCTTCCCCGCAGGGCTGAGTCCAGTCGCTGGCCGGCTTCCCTCTCCTGCCTCCCTTCCCTGCTCCGCTGCTGCGGTGTCCTCCGCCCACGCAACAGCCACACGGGCATCTTCTCTCAGGGCTGGAACTCGCACCAACACACCTTCTTCCCGGGGCCCCTTCAGGCCGAAGCCATGTCCCTGGCTCACCCTCTCAGCCTGGGTGAGTGGGAGGAGGCTGCAATGTCCTCGCAGACGAGGGCTGTGCTGAGAGGCACCCTCCCTGGCTTCTCTGGTCAGCGGTGGGGGGGGCACGTCACCCGCCCCACCCAGGGCCAGCCCTCCGTGAGCCAGTTCTGGTTCCCGGCCCCACTGAGTCAGCAGCTCCTACAAGTGAGCGTTGCCCACGCTGATGATGCCGTTAGAGGAGCTGTGGACAGCTTCGTTATCACCTGGTAACTTGCCTCTGTGACAGCCGGTGTTCTCAGCCCTCTAAGGGTGTACGTATCACCAGAAATGTCTGCACTCCGAGAGGTACAGCGGGTCCTGGGAGGGGGTGGTTTTCACAGAAAGGTGAATGACCCTGGAAATGCGTACAGAAGACACGCTGACCCGGAGAATTCACTCACCATTGGTTCACTTGTTCCTTCAGCTGACTCAGCTGAACCCCCTCGAAGTGTGAGGCTGCACAGGTGCTGGGGACACACAAACGCCCCTCAGTTTGCCAGGAAAGGGTGGCAGGCGTGCTGACAAAGGTTTACACTCCAAGGAAACCCAGAGGAAGTCCTAGCTGGGGCGGCTCCAGAAGGCTCAGGGGAGACTGGTGAGCAGGACCCAGGGCGAGTCAGCCAGGCATCCCTCGTGGTGAAGTGAGGGGCCACCTCCACTTCCTGCTCCATAATGCAGCCCAGCTACTCCAGTTCTCCCCCAGGCACGTGCAGTAGGGGGCTGGCCCCTCACTAAGGACTGCGATGCTGTCCCATCATGCAGTTCTAGCCAGGAAGTACACCCAGCCCGGGGGACCCCCAAAGGCTTCCCAGGGCCTGAACTCATCCTGGTTGTAGCCAAGAAAGCGGCCGGCAGTGGGAACCCTCCCAGGTCTCAGACTCGGGAATGAAGGGGTGTGTCAGGCGGTATAACTGAAGGGGTGAAAGGGCTGTAGTGGATGTCACTTCCCCAGGGGCTCCTCCAGGGGAGGGACAGCCAGCAAAGGCCACGCTGTAAGGAGGAGAGAGCGCATCGTCCACAGCCCTCCCAACGGTGTACTTGGCCCTCAGCATGGATATCCCCAGCTCCTGCCCCTCAGCTCGGGCCCTGGTCCTGCATTCATCCCACCATCCAGGTGTCACTGTCCCTACACAGCTTCCCATCCTCGTCCGTCCCACAGTTTGGTCCGGCCCTCTCCCCCACTGCCCACCACAGTGGAGGCCTCAGCCCCACTTGGGCCTGGCTCGTGACCTCGCTCCTCTGACTGTCCATCTCACTGCCTCATCGGCAAGCAGACCTGACCGAGGGTCCTCCTTTGAGCCCTGGAGATGAGGAATTGTTCCCTGGACCACCCACCCCCACCCCACAGGGCTCTGCTCCAGCCCCACTGGTCTTCCTCCTGCTAGCCCCTCTCCTAGCTCAAAGCGCCACCCCCGCTGTTTCCTCTGTCCAAAACGCCTCCCTTTGCTCTCCAACTCACCATGGCGAATGTCACCTTCAGGGGCCAGACGTCTCTGGTGAGAGGGGCACCACCAGCCCCCTCTTGGCCATGGCACTGCTTCCTGGAGGTCCTGTTGTTCCATTCCACTTGGCCCACTGGGCCCATTACTGTGGTGGCCTTTCAAATTACCCAAAACTTGGTGGCATGAAGCCACTTAACATGCTCATGGGTTGTGTGGGTCAGAAGTACAGATAGAATACGTCTGGGGGCTCAGACGGAAGACTCAAACGCTGGGGGCTGGAATTCTCTGGAAGCGGGTCATTTAGATTTCTGACAGCGGATGCCGGGACCTCACCTTGGGCTGTCAGCTGGAACACCTTCAGGTGGCTTCTGCATGTGGCCTGGGCTTCCTTGCAGGATCATGCCTGGGTTCCAGGAGCGAGTGGCAAGGGAAACACATTGAGAATGGAAGTGTTGCCACTTTCGGAGAAGACAATCTGCCATGTCCATCGACTGGAGGCTTCTTCGGGGCTGCCAGACAAGGCCCCACCATGCTGGGTATACGGAGGCTGCTCCGGCCATACAGGAGAGCTCGCAGGTGCCACCCAAACCTTAGGGTTTGTAGCTTCTCGCTCCTCTCCTCCAGGAAGCCTTCTCTTTGATGCTCCTCCCATTAAGAGCCCTTTGAATCTTGTATCCGTGACCTCCTAACCAGTAAGATATGGAGGACATGATGAAATGCCAGTCAGTTTCTGGGCCCACAGCTTAAAAAAGACAGGCAGCTTCTGCTCCCTGTCTCTTGGCACGCTCACTCTGGGAACCCAGTCACCATGCTGGAAGGAAGCCCGAGCAGCTCCGTGGACAGGCCCGTGTGCAAGCAACAGCCAGGGCCAACTTAGAGGGAGCCACCTCGGAAGGGCATCCTTCAGACCCATAGTGGGTGCTACTGTGTAGAGCTGAGACAGGTGCACCTGCCAAACCCTTCCTGAGTTACAGAATTGAAAGCAAACAAAATGACTGTTGTGTTAAGCCACCAAGTTTTGGGTTGAATAGTGATGCCCTGACCAGCAGGACTCATCTCCTCTCAATTCCCTCACCCAAGTTTGGAATTTGCATTTCCCCCCTTGAAAACACGGGCTGAGCTTAGCTCTTCATTCACCCATATTTACTGAGCACCCACTATGGTCTAGGGGCTGGATACATGCAGTGAACATGATAGGTAAGACCGCTGTCTTCAGGGAGCTGCAGTCGGGTGGGGGAGGAAGGTTAACTTTCTCATTCCGTACATTGTGCTTATAAATGAAGGAAGGAGATAATTTCAGATGACAGTGACATGACAGAGACTCTTCAGGAAGTCCAGTTCCCTCTCCTTCTGGGCAGGGGCACAGCTGGACCACATTTCCCATACTTCCTTACAGTGATTGAGCTCAGACCACTGGAATATGAGTAATGCCCTAACAGCAGTGTGTGGAGGGGCAGGAGGTAAGTAGATGACCCCAGGAGCCCAGAATGCTGGGAGGGGGATTGGGGGTACTGGGAAACCCCCTTACCTCCTCAGATCTTGAGACCCAGTCTGTCTGAGACTTTTCCTAGGCCTCTGGTTCATTCCTTGCTTTCATCCCCATGAACAAGGGAAAAAGCCAGAGCCTTGACAGATCAAGGAGAGATGGAGGCCAGTGTCCTCACCAACCCCTATTCATTCAGGGGAGATTTAGAGCCTACTGAACACCAGTGCCCTGTGCCCTGCCTGTCTGACCCCACCCTCAGGGTGCCTGGGCTCCAGCCCACTCTCAGCTAATGAGGGGGGACTGTGAGCATGACAATGGAAGCTCTGCGACCCTCCGACCCTCCGTTTCCTCCCGTATAACATGCAGGGAGGGGGGAAGGGGAAATGCCAGGCTTGGCCACCTCACAGGGTGTGGAATCAAGTAGAATCAAGTCCGTTAAATGCCCACTACCACTTGCATTATCAACTCTTACAATAACCCCAGGGGGAAGTGATGGGGAAGGCACAAGCCTTGCACGCACTTGTTCAGTGTGGGCAAGCAGCTAGCTGCCCGTAGCCCTGCCCTCTCAGTTTCCCCCTCCCCTGCAGCTGACCCGAAGCCTGGAGCACCTGGCAGGTGGTGGGCTCGGCCCCTTCGTGGGACCGAGGCCAGCATGAACACAGCAGACCCCGTGTGTTTCTATTACAGATGCTCCCACACCCCCACCCCCACCCCCCACCTGCCGTCAGCATCAGCACCAGGGCCCAAACTCCCTGTGTGGCAAAATACAGAGAGGCAGCTCCTGGGCGTGTGTTCCTGTGTGCGTGCGACTCACCAAGGGCTCCGACGGTGGGGGCGAGGCCGCCACTGGGTTCTCAGAATCCTGCGCCTCAGAGAATTCAGAGAAACTCAGACTTTCAGAGAAAGTCTGTCGGCATGCTGCAGAGACATTAACCACAGGGCCTCAGCAGGGCCAGGTGAGAGGTAGTTCAGCAGGGCCAAGAGGAGTTCACCTTTCCTGTCCCCAGCTGTGGGTGGAGGTCCTCTGTAGGGACCACAAATGTCAGATCCATCCCTGAGGTGCGTGCGGAGGCTGCAGGAGCTCCGGCCACGAGGACAGCCCAGCAGGCATCTCTGCCCCACTCCAGGCCTCACCGCATTTCCCCTCCTGCTTAGGCTCCGGCTCCTTCAGAAGACTTGGGGAGCCCCTCCCCCTCTCTAACACCCCATCTGAAAAATAAGGGGGTTAGATTAGATCAGGTGCTTTTCTCAAACTTTTCTGACCATACCCACATTAAGACATACATTTTACAATGGACTACACAGAATAATGTCAGGTGCTATAATTCACAGATCCCGACATCAGTGGCTTAACACAAGAACATTTCGTTTCTCACATAGCAGCAAGGTGAGGTTTCCTGGCTGGGCGTAGCTCTCCTCTATGTGGTGGTTCAGGGACCCAGCCACCTGACTCAGAAGGGAAATGCCATTTTCAACCACATGCCACAGGCAAGAGCCGGTCATCCTGGGGCCCGCCCAGAGTCCAGGGGCTGGCGGTGGTCATTCCTGGCAGGGCAGCCCCTCCCCAGGGACACAACTATGCAAGAGGAGGGAGTCAGCTGCCTCTGCCACACCCTGGACACACGCACACGGAAATAGAAGGTTCATGAGGCAAACTTGCTCATACCACATGGGGTGCTTTCTGGTTCTAATGCCTTTCCTCTGTTTTATTTTATTGGTGCTGAGCCTGACCCACTCAATTAATTTCATGACCAACTACTGGGTCAATGCCTACAGTTTAAAAATTCAAAGGATTCCTTAAAGGAGTGATGATAATATTACCCAACTCGGTAGAGTGTGTGAAGTCCAGTGGCCACACATCTTGAAGAACTTTTCAGTCAAGAGAGTTGCTTTAAGCCATAGCTGTCACTCAGAGGCAGATGCAATGCAAGAAAAGTGGCTTTTAACTTTTTTTTTAAAATGCCCTCCTAGTCTGCTCAGAGATTTGAGTCCTGGTCAGATATTGGGGCAGAAGGCGCCTCTAGGGGCCCAGGGGGGTGGCTCCTGGAGCAGATAACAACCAGGTTTGGAGGAGGGACATGCTGGCCCCAAGCCTCCTTCTGAGAGGGATTTGGTTAAGTGCTTTTCCCAGAATACAGCTGATTTTGGGCAAAATCCCAGCTAAGTGGCAATGGTGAGTCACCATTAGCACCTGCCATGAAAGGTTCCGGTGTCCCCACAGATCACCCCTTCTCTCCCACCCTCCCCCACCCCCGGGAAAGGTCTGGTCTACCCTCCTTGCTGCTGAGGTACTGTCAGCTCCGCCAGGTTTGCGAAACACCTTCTCAAACCGGTGTTCTTTTCTCAGAAACACCTGGGAAAGAGCCCCTTATCACTCCGGGACTCAGGTCATGACGTATGACCCGCTGTGGCTCCGGGACACAGGCCCTTTTCTGTGAATAAACAAATCCGATTTCAAGGAGTGACCCCGATTTTCCTGTACAGACCTGACGTCAAACTTTCTACCTAATTTTGTGGTTCATGTGCTGCAATTTGTGCAACTCCGTTATGAACCCAGAGCAACGAGCCTCTCGTGGCAAAGGTATATGTTGGCAGGAAGTTGAGATGGGACAACCCGTGGATCTGGATTCAGGAAGGGCCTCTCCACACGAGCTGTGTGCCCCTGAGCTAATTGCATACCTTCTCTGAACCTCCATGTTCTTAACTGGAAATGGGATATATCACCTGCCTCTTGGGACATGTGTGAAGAGCTGATGAGCTAAAGTAAGTAAAGGGCCTGATGCATGGGGAGTATCCCCACCGGCCAGCACGCCCTGCCCCAAGGAGGGGCTGCAGAAACATGCTTACACTGGGGGCATGGACTTCACTGCCCTGAAGTATGGATGTGACAGGCCAAGTGAACCCTGCGTCACAAGGGCCACACACCGCCGCCCAGCCAAGGGATTGCCCTAGGGGAACTTACTGCCACCATGTACTCCCGGACAAGTCCAAGTGGGACAACTGGTGAGCCTGGGAAAGGTGGACTGAAGAGCAAAGAAGGGACATGATCTGCCCCAGCCCAGGAGGAAGGGGTGGCAGACAGGCTTCCCCAAGGAAGTGAAGTTTGAGCTGAAACTTGGAGTTGACTGGGCAGTCTGGCGGAGAGTGGGGGGCTGGGGTGGGGATGCTCCAGAGCAGCAGGTGCGGAATGGAGTCAGGGCCCTGAGCAGGGAGGAAGGAGAGGAGGTGCCCGCGCTGCTCCAAGTCCCCAGGGGCAGGGAGGGGCTCCTGCTGGGCTTCCTCGAAGGGCCCCACTGCAGGAGGTGCCTGGGGGCCCCGAAGGGAGGGTCCCTGTGGTCTGGGGACTCCAAGGCCTCTCTGGGACCTTCCCTCCACTCTGGGTTTGTGTGTTGGGGGGTGAACTTCTAGAATATCTAAGGTGCAACACTGAATTTAAGTTGATCTAAGGAATCACCTCAGAACGGCTAGGCTGCCCCCGATGGGCCCCTGAGGATCGGCACTGTGGTGACAGAACAGCATGAGCAGAGGCAGAGAGGCCGGGGCAAAAGAAGGAAAGACAGACAAGCCTAGAGACACATTTCTGGTGTCAGGAAGGAGCATGTGCAAGAAAACTCTGTTTCCATCCTGGCCCTGCTTCTTGCTGGGTGCCCTTGGGAAGGTTACCTCCCCTCTCTGGGCCCCAGTCTTAGCTCCTCGTTGATGGAATGACATTGATGGAAGGGCTGGACAGAATCATCTGTAGGGCTGCCCAAGGCAGCGATTTCCAACCTTTTTCATCTCATGGCACACAGCAACTAATTACTAAAATTCTGTGGCACACCAAAAAATATATTTTTTGCCGATCTGACCAAAAAAATAGGTAGAGCTTTGATTCATTCACACTGGACGGCTATTGTTGCGGTGGCTGTTGTCACTTTGTATTTGACAATTTAAGGGAAAAGAAGTCAGGCACTGCATGTTTTAAAACTTCTTTTTTTTCTTTATTTTTACTGTTGACCCTATCGCTGATGTCCCCCCTTCCCCTGCCCTCACGCCCCTTCCCTGGAGACTGGGGCATGTGCCGTGGCTGCAGGAGGGAGGAGGGGGCGGGAGGAAAGCAACCAACCACGATGGAATCCACATTCTTCCAGTAACAGCGGGCTGTTCTGACGGGAGAGCGAAGACACGGAGAAACTGGAACTCTCATCATTTGTGGTGGGAAATGACTTTGGAAAATGGCTTGGCAGCTTCTAAGAAAGCTGAACGCACACTGACAGGCAGTCACACCCCTAGGGATTTACCCGAGAACAATGAGATGCGTGTCTCGCAGACAGACTTAGACATCCAAATCGCCCCACACAGGGACGACGCACACGTCCCTCGGTGGGTGAGCGAGTGAGCAAACCTCGGAAGCCCTAACCCACTGGACAGAGCAGGAATGAACTTGGGACACACAACGTGGATGAATCTCATTAGGGCGAGCCCCAACAGCCAAACAAGGAGGACTCTGTTCAGATAAAGTTCAAGAAAAGAGAAATAAATCTACAGCCAGAATCATCACAGGGTGGATGCTGCTGGTCAGTGGGAGCAGGGGTTGCCTGCCTGGTAGCAAACACCCCCCTCTCCTCCCTGCCCCTCCCCCTCCCTTTCCCTCTCTCACTTTCCATAAAACTGTACCCACATACGGTTGGTAGGACCCAAGAAAAGGACACGTGCAGACCCCATGGGCACACGGGCACACGCCTCTGGGCCCACGCACATCACTGAACACTTAGGTGTGGAGCGTTTCAGACACTGTTCTCGGCACTAGAGACAGAGCAGGAAGAAAAACAGTGCGGATATGCCCTTTTCAATAGTCTTCGATGCACGGACTTTACTTTTCCTGCTGGCTCCAGCCACTAGGTCTTCCTTAGACTCCTGCATCCTGTGCAGACTTCCTCTGTGCTGGACGTGAGGCACGCAGCAACACAAATGACCTTGACTTTTGTGGCCTTCGACTTTTCTCGAAATGGCTTTCGAGAGCTGGGGAGAAAGCAGAGGAGACCTGGAGGAGCCCTAACAGGCGCTGTCAGTGTCACCGAGTCCTGCTGAAGGTCCATCAGCCATTGCCGCGAATTTGAACACACAGTCTACACACACCTAAAGGGTCTGGCCGCCGTGTCTCCTTGGCCACAGCAGTGCAGGGCTTTGGCGGCAGCTGGACTTGCAGTGGATGCTGTAACCACGGGCATGGCGCTTAAAAGCCGTCCTGTGAAGCTAGAAGTGGGGGCCCTCACGTGCACAGTGAATAGTCCAGGCACGTCAGGGGTTCAGGAGGACATCGGTGTTACTGCTGCGGAGCGACTTCCACATTAGCTACCAGAGCCGCCCAGAAAAGACTGGCTTGTGTTTTGTATGCTGTCCAACAAGGCGGCGGCAGCTGGCATGTGTTTAAGAGTGATTTCCACCCTGGCCGAGTGGCTCAGTTGGTTAGAGCATGGTCCGGTATGGGTTTGCTTCCCAGTCTGGGCGCATACCTAGGATGGGGGTTTGACCTGTGGTCAGGGCACATACCGGTGGCTACCACTGATGTTTCTCTCTCTCTCTCTCTCTCTCTCTCAAAATCAATAAACCTATCCTCCAGTGAGTATTTTTTTAAAAAAAGAGTAATTTTCACCTCAGACCATTGACAATTACAGAAATCAAAATGCTTCAGAGGTAAGCTTTAGCAAGTTGACAAATGCCCTGACGCAAAGCAAATTTTATGAACTGATAAACACATCCCCACAGAAGACCGGCCAGGAGCCCCAGGCACGCTCTCTGTCCGTGATCAGGACAGAGACAAGAACTGAGCCCAACTTTCCCCAAAGAGTGTGTCTCTGACGCCACGCACACCTGGATGTGACTGTCGGCGGAGTGACAGTCAAGTCATTTAACCTCACTGCGCCTGAGTTTCCCGGTCACTAAACGGGAGTCACAGTACTCACCTGCTGGGGTCACCGTGCTAACGGAACAGCGTGAGGTCTGCGGCATGTCAGGGTCTCTGAATGTTCTCGTGAGAAACAAATTTCCCATGAGAAGTAACTCTTCCCTGCGGTAGTCCCAACGCTCCACCCTCCTCCACGTGGTGTGAATGAGGCAGTGGGTGTAGGCGCGGTGGGGTCTCTACTGGCAGCCACTTCCTGACTCAGTGCGCCCCACCCCCACTGCCGACCTCCTCCTTCATTGCACTCAGAGTCCAGTGAAGCTCTGAGTTTCGCTGGACTCCTGCATGCTCGAAGACCAGCCGGCTGGTGAGGGATCTGACTCAGGGCTCCAGGAGGCCTCCCCACAGCCAGGATTCCTCTCCACACCCACCCCCGTCTCTGCGGGCACACAAGCATCGCCTCCCCTCTCTGGAGCTGGGAGGGCGCCTGAAGGCAGCATCCACAAAGTCTGCAGCCTCTTCTGATGAAATCAGCATCCATCACCTGCCACCTTCTAAACCTCCCACCGACCATCAGGAGCCGGAGTTTCCACTCCGGACTCGGCCCCTTAGTTGGATTCATTGGGGCAAATGTTTTCTTTCGGAGAGAGCCTAGTTCAATGCCTAAGCAGGGAAATGTGGGCGCCCCTGCCTACTGGAGGGGGCAGGGTGGTGTAATGAGGAGTGTGACCCTGGAGGAGCTCCTTCCTGCTTGGGAAGAAGCTGACTCCCAAGCTCTGACTCAGACAAGAGGCTGTGGATCCCGCTGCCACTGTCCAACAGGGATGATTGGGGTCAAAGTCCCGGGACTCCATGGGGCCCGTTTCTTTGCACAATGGGACAACAACAGTATTCCTACTGGAATACTGGTAGGAACAGGAGGAGCTAGTTTTTGTAAGACCCTCTCAGTGGCCACCGTGCCTGGACGGGCTGCGGGAAGCAGGGGCACATTCTTCTCACTTACAGAGACGCGGCTACACGAGACAGCAAGCGCACCGCGCACGTACCTCTCCGGCCCCTTATTGCTTCTTGCCTGCTGACATCTCATTGGCCAAGCCAGTCACGTGGCCAAGTCCCGCCCGAGTGAGAGGCAGGAAGTAGGCCACTCCCATGGGACGAGGGAGGAAAGAGCTAGAGTAAGTCTCTAAGCGGCCACAGATGCACACCATTGAGCTGGGATTTGCACCCACATTCTCTTTGAGGGCAAAGCCTCCACCTGCAGTGACTCAAACTGAGAATGAATGCTCAATCTTTTCACTTACAGGAAAGACAGTCTTTTATTAACATCCAGCCATAATTGGCCTTCAGTTGCTTCCCCAGCAGGGAAAAGCCTAGTTAGCAAGCATTTATGGGCTAGGACTGTGAGTGCTTCATCTGTATTAACTCATGTTAACCCTATGAGGTAGAGACAGTTATTCTCCTATTGTAGAGAAGAGGAAACTGAGGCACAGAGAGGGGAGTAACTTGCCTAGGGTCTCACAGGAGTAAGTGGCAGAGACAGGAGGTGAACCACTTCTCTGCCTGCCAGAGCCCGGGGTGAGGGCGAGGCTGAATCGCTCTGGGAGAGGACCCCATGACGCCACCCACCCCTGTAGTTTCTGTCCAGAACTGTCCACTCAGATCTCGCACAGCAGGCGAGTCCACTGTGCTGTGAACGCCCACGTGCCTTTGTGAGCACGGCCCCTTGAGGCCCCACAGCTGCTGTGACACCCACTGTAAAGACAAGGAGGCTGAGGGGCGGGGAGGAGTCCCCACCTGAGGCCCCTTGTGGGGCTGGGATGGGAATCCTGGTGCCACCAGAGCGAGAGGGGGCCTGAGGACAGAGGGAGCAACCCAGCAGCCCCTGGGCTTGGGGTGAGGGAAGGAGCAGGGCCCTGGGCTGTAGCAGAACTTTGGAGTATCTCTGAGAGGGGGCAGGGAGCTGAGTCTTCCCGAGAGACCTCCGGTGGGCTTTCCCTACTGGGTGTCCTGGGGGAAACTGGCATTCCAGCCAAACCAGCGCCCAGGCCCTTTCTCCCACAACCCATCGCCATGAGGATGTGCGCTCTCAGAGGTCTTTCTTCCCCATGAGCCCACTGCTCCTCCAGACTGGGCCCAAGAGGGTCTCTTAGCACCTGGGCCCAGACCCCCACCCCCTGCAGTCACTGCCTGGTGGAGTCCACCAGCGTCCAACATTTCGGTGTGCCCCAAACACAGAGGGGCCCCCAGCAGCCCTTCTGTCGACTGAAATGCTCCAAGGACTGGAGTTTTAAGATGAGGGGCAGCTGGCCACAGGGTGGGTGTATTCTGTGAAGTCCACTTACTTGCAATTCAGTGGTTAGCTGCCAACATTTAAAACAGGGAGATTTCACATGAAAATCAGGATTTTGGGCTGCTCTTGAGACCAGCGAGGCTCTGCCCACAGGGCCCTCACCAGTTAGGACCAGGACGAGCTGGGGAGGCACCCGAGGTGAGCGATTTGAGGGGCCTCGCACCCAGGTCCATGCCTGTGGCTCCGGGCAGCCACAGCGGCTGAGTGACACACCCGTGTTTGTGAGCTTGGCTTTAATGTTTGGTGGGTGCCTCAGTTTACCCTTAAAAAGCCAGGCCACATCCTGCTCTTTCTGCTCCCCACCTTTTCCCTCTTTTTCTTTCTTTTTTAGTAATCGTCTGCCTATTTTTTTCTTAACTGAGTTTACACACAGTAAAGGAGATCTTAAAGCTGCAATTCAGTGAGTGTTGGCAAGTGTTTGTACCTGTGTAACAAGCACCTCATCGAGATACAGAATATTTCCCTCGCCACCCTAAGGGCCCTCCCTGCTGGCCACTCCCTACTCCCCACTGCGAGGCACCACCAATCTGCTCTCCACCCCCGGGAATGCTCTCGTCTGTGCTGGACTTTCACAGGGCAGAATCATACACTTTTGGTGCCTGTCCTCTGTAGCTTAACATACTGTCTGTGAGTTTTAAAAAAAGGAACCACAGAGAAGACCAGCCTGTTATTGCAGGTTTATTTTATTTAATTGACTTTAGAAAGAGGAAAGGAGAGAAGGAGAAACACCAATTTGTTATTCCACGTACTGATGCATTCGTTGGTTGATTCTTGTATGTGCCATGACCGGTGATCAAACCTGCGACCTTGGCCTATCAAAACGATGCTCTAACCAACTGAGTTACCCACCCAGGGCCTTGCAGGTTCCTTTCTATGATTAGTGGTATTCCACGGTGTGGATGGACCACATGTGGGTGAGCCGTTCTCCTGTCGATGAACAACTGAGTCGATTATGGGTGGTGAGAATAAAGCTGACACATGAACCAGCCTCTCAGGGGATTTGCAGAAGTCTCGGAACCCCCCTTCATGGGTGAAGCAAGCATGTAGATTAGGCTCAGCCTTCCGACCCTCATCCCCTCTCCCAGCTTTAAAAAACCTTGCTGTTTTTGTTTTTTTTTTTTGCCCACCCTTTCTGTGGGATCACAGAGTGAAGGATTTGCAAGAAGACATGTGAGGGGGGACCAGTGCAGATGGGAGGTCAGTGGAAAATTGCTAAGACACCACCCACACGCACGCACACACAGTCACAGAGGCACGTGTGCACAGGCAAGGCCAAGCTTCTGTGTTCCTGGGTTGGGTAGCACCTTTGGTCAGCTCCCGCTCAGGAAGGCTGTGTGTTCCTGAGCCTGGGTTCTAGCTGTCCGTCTCGCCTCTGACCCTGTCCCCACCGGCCCAGAGCTTGCAGGTTTCTCTTCCTACGTAAGACACTCTTTTGCCCACGTGACCCATTGCTCAAGCACCTTTCATGCCCCCCACCTGACTGGCACCTCCCTCCTCATGCACTCCACGCCGGTTCCCACCCCAGGGCCTTTGGGCTCCTGCCAGAAGGTCCTCCCCCACTGTACAGGCGAGCCGTCCCCGGTCAGTGGCCCTCTCCCAGACGTGCCATCCCAAATGCCAGCAGACCTCGTGTTCTGCCTGTGATCTGCCCACTGTCACTTGCCCCAGCCCTCCCTTTGTTGTCCTTGCTTTTGTGACCACCTAGGGGCAGGGCCAGACAGGAGATGAGCATGTGGTCGGCTGTCCTGAGGCCAGAGTGGGCATTCGGGGCAGACAGGAGAGGTCTAACCCGCATGTCTAAGGTGGCGGGGAGGCGGTGCTATGAACCAGGTGTGGTGGGGACAGACTTGGCTCTTGAACCCTCACGTGGGGGTCCCCTCTGGCTCTGGGACAGTGGCTGCTCCCCAGGGGACATGACAGTCCCCAGGCCTCCTAAATGCACAGGTAAACATGAAGGCCGCCTTTGCTCAAATATATGTGACCACAAAATGTAAAGTTTACCCAGTAAGATCTCTTGGGTCATTTTGTGACCATGTAGGCATTTAGAGATGGCTGGGGTGGGGGGAGTTGTGGGGGTGAAATGGAGATGACTGTACTTGAACAACAATTAAAAAATGTGAAAAAAAGAAATGTTGGCTTTAACTCCAATAAAGAAAAAAAGGTGAAAAAAATTTTAAAGGAAAAATTTTAAAACACACATAAAAAAATAAAAAAATAAGCTGCTCAAATGTCCTGTAAACGATATAATTTATTAATTGGTTGCATACAAAATCTAAGCATCTCTCGAATGTGGAATGTCTTGTGCTACTTCTCTTCCCTATTAAGTCTGGCCCAGTCTTGAGGGCAGAGCGGCAGCCCCTTGATGGGGGCGTGTGGGGTGGGGCGGTGGCTGGCACCCCAGTTCCCCAAAGGGGCCTATAGGATGGGTGGGGCACAGGGCGCTGGACAGCATATGTGCCCGGGTTTCTCCCCGAAAAGTAAACCGATTGTTCCTCTTCAGATAGACCAGCCCTGGCTGCTTTCCCTGTGTTCTCCTGTTGCAGCTGCCCTGACTCACCCATGTCCCCACGCCAAGGTTTCTGGACTGGGCCAGAGAGAGAGTGGGAGATAGAGGCAGAGTGAGAGACAGAGAGACACAAAGACACCGAGAAAGAGAGATAGAGAGTAAGAGACAGAGACAGAAACAGAGGGAGACATAATAGAAAGAAACTGAGATAAAAGATAGATACACAGCTTGAGACAGCCAGACCAAGAAAGAGAAAGAAATAGCCAGAGATGCAGAGAGAAAGAGACCCAGAGTGACATCAAGGTACTGAGGCATTCAGAGACAGAGACACAGAGAGACACAGAGGAAATCCTGAGCCACAGAGGCCGATATAGAGACGAAGAGAAAAAGAAACAGCTAAAAAGAGAAAGAGAGGGCAAGACTTAAAATCTGTAGAGGGGGAAAACAAACAAGACTGAAAACTCCTTGGCTTTAAGCAGGGTGCTGATCGCCAGGGCTCATCCGGCCTTTCATGTCTGGCAACATAAGCAGCCCTTCCTGAGACTAATAACCTTTTCACCCAGCGCAGGTCCCTCCCCCAGAAGGCTTGCTCAGAAAGCGCTCTGGGAAATTCAGTGACAGGTCTTACAGTGAGGCCGCGAACACCCCCACCCCAAAGCAGAATGAGGCCGCAGGGCTGGCCCCAGCCTCCTCCCAAATGCAACAGCTGAGGCCACCTGCAGGGACAACTGAAAGCTGCCCGCAGACACCACAAGGTGAGTCTCCAGGGAAACAATCTGATGCCCCAGAAACCGGCCCTGGTTAGGTAGCAGAGGTGTCTGGGTCACAAGAAATGCCACCCCCCCCTTGAGCTGTGCCCTGCCTCCTCAGCACCCACATGGTCCCCCAAGTGCAGCCCCAGACCCCCAGCTCCACAGTAAAGGCAGAGAAGACAGAGAGAGGGATTGTGGCCCCAACTGGGGCATGACAGTGCAGTCCGTCATGTCTGTCTGTCTGTCCACAGCTATTACCCTGAGGAAGAGGGAAGAGGGACACTCCTCAATAGGGTGGGTATAAATAAACCGTGGGTTCCAACCAGGGAGATGGCAGGAGCTATTTCAGGATTAGAACAAGTTCTGGCCCCCGATGGAGAGAAATTCCACCACCAGCACCAAGCACTCCCCATCCAGCCGGGGGATTAAGTGCTTTTCTCCAAGTCCAGGGCAAGCCGACGTGGGCTGTGCTGGCGCTGGCGCTGGCGCTGGCGGGGCGGACAGACGCCCGAGGGACACCGCGGGCATGGCCCAGAGGGCTGTGGTCCCCTGTGCACTTCCGTCTCCTCAGCACAGGGGAGCTGGTGTTTGCTGACCAACCCGGCAAACGGAGGTACCAACAACCCCTGAAAAGAGATCACAGTTGCTGTGTCCTTCTCAAGAATAAATGTTCAAAAACTTTTAAAAATGCTGTGTGAATGTACTTACTGCCATACAGCTATACATTTTAAAAAGGTTGAAATGGTAAATTTCATGTAATGCATATTTTACATTTTTTACAATAAAAACATTCATACATTTTTACAACACAATTGTTTCTAAACGAAGGGTTTAAGCAATACCATCAGGGTCTTTGGGTACCTGAGGCTCTGATTTCCTCTGTGTCGGCTTCACTGGAAGCAGTCTCCTCCCACCTGATGGGGAAGTGCCGGCCCTCCCCCACCTGCCGCCCAGCAGCTCCCCACCCATGAACGCCCACCAAATCCTCAGCCTCCCCCGGGCCGGCTCCGGTTACAGGCTGCCCAGGACCCTGTCCGCAGCCAGGGGCCTGGGCACCGTGATGGGTCAGGTTTGGCTCAAAGCTCTCCAAGGTCCATTTCTACCAGAGACAACAGCTTATTGCTGGCTGACAGGCTGGGAAATTCTGTCCCCAAAGCAGCCTCACCAGGGCGGAGAGGAAGGAGGGAAATACAGCCTCGGCCTCGGAGCATGCCCAGCAGCGTCTCCCAGAGGTGTGCCCATGGCATCCCACACCTTTTCCCGTCTCATGTGCCCACCCCTACAGCGTTTCCTGGGATCACCTTCTAAATCGACTGCTTGCACTTGAATCCTTGGGATACCCAGCGTGGGAACCGGACTATGGACCCTGCTCGGCAGACCAGCCCCTCTGCGCACCCTCACCTGCCAGGGCTCAGCTCCAGACTGGGTGACAGCGGGCGGGCCAGGGGAACCCACTCCAGCCCATGGCCCTGTGATTCCCTACCCCCGCCCCCAAACAGCCCTCTCTGCCCCTGGGTAAAATCCCACTGAAAGAATTCCTACTTTAAAAGACGGGATGGTAGCTACTGGGTAGACATGTAGCTGCACTAAATTCCGGAGCCCCCACACGGCCAACCACGGATTCAAGCAGAAAGATGACCATGAACAAGAGATTAGGAGCTGAGTGCTGGTGTGGAGAGGGCCGGGTGGTCCGCACGCCCGGCAGCACCTCTGCAAATCACGTCCTCGAGGTTATCCTCCTGTCACCTTTAATATGAACCCAGGTAACAGGGAGAGCGAATTAAGGGATCCGTGGCCCTGGAGAAACAGAATCTCCTTTCGTCTGTAACTGCAAGGGCTTAAGGGGATTTCACACGAGAAGGGATTCCTGATGACTTACTCTGAGCACGAAGGAGGGACCGTTTCTGCTCTCCAGGTCCCCTGCGTGGCGGAGCCCTCCACCCAGCATGCTCAGCGTGGGACCCTCGGGGGTAGTGCTGGGCGAGGACAGCAGGGACTGGGCAAGCTCCAAGAGGTCAATACAAGCCACTCCGATTCACTCAGTGAGGGCTCATTGTGAGGACTGCACCTCACAACTCTCTGACCTCCATGTTGCAGATGAAAAAACTGGCTCAGCAGAGAAGTAAATTGTCCATAATTAAACCACTGGTACATGGCAGAGCCGGGATTTCAGCAACCAGGTAATCTAGCTCCACAGCCAGATTAATTGCTGTGGGAGTCCGCTTCCAGGCATTGGGGAAGTCGCTGAGTTGGAGAAAGGGACAGTGGAGACGTAGAGAAAGACACATACATGCACGCACACACACACACACATACACGTGCACAGTGCCCTGAGCTAGGTCCAGGGATCTGTGCACCTCCCAGCAGTGGTACTCACCCAAGCCCACCTGAGGGGCTGAGTGCCAGCAGACCCCACAGAAATGCAGGCCTTGCCTGGTACACGAGCTGTTCTGTCTTGCATTTCAGGAACTGTCCCTGCATCAGCTGAATGCAGGCATTTTTGCAGGGCCCCTTGCCTCAGGACCACCTCCATTACCTCCAGGCGCAGAGAAATGCCATCCTTCCCCAAAGACGCCCCACCCAGCTGGCCACACTTCCTGGCTCTCTGCATCCCCATGGACACAAGGCCACCGTGTCCTTCAGACTGCAACGAAGAGCTGCGGAGGGCTCCTCCTCGCCAGTCACACCACAGGAGAGATGAAGGGTGACTGGCTGGAAAATGGGGGAGAAGTACATCCACACCCCCAGTCACCAGCCAGGTTCCCCCCTCTGCAGCTGGGGTGCTGGCCTCAGAGAGCAGGAGCCGGCACAGCATGAAGGGGCCCTTTGTGCTGCCCCCAAGTTACGGGCTTTGGCAAAAACATTCTAAAACTGCCTTCCCCTCAGCTCCCTAGGCCTGCCTCATTTGGGGTCCAGCTATGAGGCGGGCTCTGTAAGCTTCATCCCAAGGAACTCTCCCTTCCCTGGTTTCAAAAAATGGCTCAGGCAAAACATCTTAATTTGTTACTCAACCAACACTGCACCCTCTCTGCTCTGTCTCCAAGATTTTGCAGAGTCAGGGGTTGTCTTTGGGCCTATGGTGCAGATGACAATGTCACCATCAATCTGTGCTCTATCACAGAACCCCTGTCCCCCCGAGGCAGAGTAACCCGGTCACTGTCGCTCCTACGCTGGGCAGAACCTGTGCTAGGTGCTTCACCTAATGATCCTGTGTTATCCTCCCGGATGAGAAGGGAGTGGTGCTCTGGTCCGAATTCATTCAGCTGTGAGTGACAGGTGCCTCTCAAATAACAGTAGGTCAAACCAGGGCTTCTCAAACTTTATTATGCACACAGATCACTTGAAGATCTTGTTAAAATGCAGGCTCTGATTTAGCCAGTCTGGGGCAGGGGCTGAGATTCTGCATTTCCAACACATTACCAGTGATGCCAATGCTCCTGATCAAGCATCAGGAGCTTAAATGTGACAGTGGTTAATTTTTCTGCCAGTTAAATGATATTCAAAGGGAAGGAGCTCTAGGCCGAAATATGTTTTGATATTTCATATGCTTCTGCTCTGCCATACTCAGTAGTGTCTTCCTCCTAGCACAAGGAGGCTGCCCAAGAACCAGCTGTCACATACATATGTCAGCTAGCAGGAGGAAAAGTAGTTGAAGAAAGGCACACTTGCTTCCTTGGGACACTCCCCAGAAGTTGCATATGACATTTCTGCATGTTATACAGAGTATCCCATTGTCCAGAACTTAGTCATATGCCTCAGGAAGCCTGGAAAAGTTACTTGCTATCCCAGGCAACCGTGTGCAGCTAAAAATCAGTGGTGGTGGTGGTAGTGGTGGAAGGTCTATCAGAATAGAAGAAATGAAGAATGGATGGTGGGAACAGCTATTCTCACCCTCATTTCACAGAAGAGGAAAGCGAAGGACGAGGAGCTTAAGCAATCTGAGGATTCAACGAGTTAATATATGAGCACATAGCAATCATTAGCTGATGTTTTTATCCATGAGTCTGTTTGTAATGTTAAAAAATAAAACAAGCAACAAGGTATTTAGAAGCCAGCGAGAGAGGCTCAACTGCCTGTCAGAGCAAAAATTTGGAGGAGGTGCCAGGAGACCACAGGTTGCTAAGATCATGGAAATGGGCCAGCTGCGGTGGGGGAGGGGAGGGAGGTGGGTGGATGACTGGCCTCAGCAGCCTGGGCTTACAGATGGGAGCTGCTGAGTTGCAGACCAAAGGGAAGAGGAAGGGGAGAAATTTATGGGAGCTTTTTTTTTCTGACAAGCGCCCATAAATGCCACCAAATCTTGGCATCATTACTATACCAGACCCAGGGGCCCGGCTTCCTGCGAGTGAGTTCTCCACCTCACTCGGCCATGACCCAAAATGTCTTTCCATCCTCTGAACTCACGTAGAGGACGCATTGTAAACCTCCTGCCACCTGTGCAGAGAGAGGCACCTGGGAGGCTTGAGAAAAGGTACTCCACACACACTTTCTTCAACCCACCGCAAGGAACACTTTTTCCATCACAAAGTTACTTGACAATTTCAGATACAGGGTTTGGTTTGGGAGCGTCTCTGCTAGCTTCTTTGAAACTAAGGCCTCAACAAAAGTTACTAAGGCAAAGAGTACTTAGAAGTTCATCAGTCCTGGTTCCGAGTGCCAGGCAAGCTGATGACAACTCCCAGCCTCCAGCAATTAGAGGCAGCCCTGGTTGGAGGTCCTGCCAGCAGACTGGGCACAGGGGAAGTGTGCCCTTTCCAGCCTGGCCATGAGGGCCACTCGCTTGGTCCAGCTTTGTTGGCTGGCCAAACTCAGAGGCTGAAGCCTAGAAATCCGAAGGGCCTAGAAGCCCCTGGCCCCGTGGTACTCATTAGGCACCTGCCTCACTCACCACTGCTGTACGCCGCTCCCAGCCCCTCCCCCCAGGCCGGAGGGCTCTCACTGGCCACAGGAAGAAGCTCAGCCCACCTCTAGTCTCCCAGGCCCCCAGCAGAATGGAGCCCAGTCGCCCACAGCTCATCAACACATCCTGGATTTGCTTCTTTTCTCAGCCTCACTTTCCCACTCCCCTCCAGAGCTTCCTGGGCACCCTCAGGATCTGGTTCTGGGGGCTGAAATCTACATCCCAACAGGCATTGGAAAGGCTGCCTGGGAACCCTAATGGACTGTGACAGGAAGGAGAAACAAACCTTTCAAGCAGTATCAGCGATCTTTTCCTGAAAAGGGCAGAAGAGTTACATTTTAGGCTTTGAGGTCCGCAGGGTCTCTGCTCCATCCTCTCAACTCTGCTGTCCACCCAAAGCAGCCAGAAACAATACGTAAATGAACGGGTGTAGCCATGGCCCAATAAGACGCTTTTCAAAAACAGGCAGTGGGTTACATTTGGCATTTGCTGGCCTCTGCTTTCGAGTATGAAGCCACTCCAGCTGCTCCCCTGCCCCAACTCCTGGTTTTCCAGGTGTCTCAGCACAGAACTCTCCACTGGAACCTACTTGCCACGCCCCCTGTGCGGCTGTCCTCTTGGACAGCTCAGGAGAACCTCTCTGTCTGCATTGGCCTGCCTCTCGCTCATGAGGCATGTAAGGCAAATCCTTCACCCTGTTCTTGGTGGCAGTGCAGTCGCTTCTCAAAATGAGCCTTTGACTCCCTCTCTCTCTACCCGGTGACTGTTTGGTAGCCTTATCTCCTAATCTTACAAGTGCTTGGTCACGTGCAAGAAATTAAATGTAATGCCCCCCATAACCACACCATTTTAATCTCGATGAAGACTTTTGTAAAGGTGGCAGCATTCCCCACCCTCCCTGTGGTCCCATGACTTTCCAAAGTGACTTCGACGATTGTCCCATCATGAAGTGGAGTCTATTTTCCCTCCCTGGGATGTGGGCTGGTCGAGTGACTTCATTTGGCCAACACCGTGCAGTAGAAGTACAAATGCACCTCTCCCAAGCCTAGACCTGCCGAGGCCCTGAACGCTGTGCTCGAGCTCTCAGACCCCCGCCTCCCTCTCATGAACAAACACAGTCGTCTGCTGGGGGAAGAGAGACAGCGTGGGGCAAAACGGAATCAGCCAATTGGCCCCAGACACGTGAGGGAGCTCAGACGTGATCCGTGCAGCTGATTTCCTGACCCAATGGCTGACCACGGATGCCTAAGTAGGATCATCCAACTAGCTAATCTGCATGAGAGCTGGTTAACTTTTTGAGGACCCTCCACTCTGTTTCCCCAGTGGCTGCAACAGCTCGAATTTGTACCAGCTGTGCCCCAGAGTTCCCGTTTCTCCACATCCTCACCAACACTTGCTATCTCTCGTCGTTTTGATGACAGACATCATGATGGGTGTGAGGTGATATCTCATGGTTTGGGTTTGCATTTCCTTTATGATGAGTGATGTTGAGCACCTTTTCATGTACCCGCTGGCCCTTTGTATGTGTTCTTATTCTTCTTTTGAGTTTTACTTTATCGATTATGCTCTTTCAGTTGTCCCAATTTTCCCCCTTTGTCCCCCTCCACCCAACACCCCATACTCCCTCAGGCAATCCCACCATTATTGTTTATGTCCATGGGTCATGGTTATAAGTTCTTTGGCTACTCCATTTCCTATGCTGCACTTTACATCCCCATGGCTATTCCGTAACTACCTATTTGTACTTCTTAATCCCCTCACCTCTTCACGCATTCTTACCCAGCCCCCTCCCATCTGGCAACCACCAAAACGCTCTCTGTATCCATGATTCTCTCTGTTCTTCTTGTTTGCTTAGTTTGTTTTTTAGGTTCAATTGTTGATAGTTATGTATTTATTGCCATTTTATTGCTCGTAGTTTTGATCTTATTCTTAAATAAGTCCCTTTAACTTTTCATATAATGGTTTGGTGATGATGACCTCCTTTAGTTTTTTCTTTGCTGGGTAGAGTAATCTTGCCTGTAAGTCCCTGCTTTTCATGACTTTGAATATTTCTTGCCAGTCCCTTCTACCCTGCATAATTTCTTTTGAGAAATCATCTGACAGTCTTATGGGAACTTCCCTGTGGGTAACTAACTGCTTTTCTCTTGCTGCTTTTAAGATTCTCTCTTTAACTTTAACCTTTGGCATTTTAATTATAATGTGTCTTGGTGTGGTCCTCTTTGCATCCATCTTGTTTGGGACTCTCTGTACTTCCTGACTTGTATTATCTATTTCCTTCACCAAATTAGGGGAGTTTTCTTTCATTGTTCTTTCAAATAGATTTGAAAATGCCATGCAAGAAAGTACCAATTTCTTGCTCTTTCTCTTCTCCTTCAGGCATCCTTGTGATGTGAATGTTGGACATCTTGAAGTTGTCTCAGAGGCTACTTTAACTATCCTCTTTGTTTTTATATTCTTTCTTCTTATTGTTCTGATTGGTTGTTTTGGCTTCTTCATGTTCCACATCATTGATTTGACCCTCAGCTTCATCTACTCTACTGTTGACTCCCTGTAAATTGTCCTTTATTTCAGTTAGTGTATCCTTTGTTTCTGACTGGATCTTTATTATGCTGCTAAGGTCCTCATTAAGTTCCTTGAGCATCCTTATAATCAATGTTTTGAACTCTGCAACTGATAAATTGCTTATCTCCATTTTGCTTAGCTCTTTTTCTGGAGTATTGACCTGTTCTTTCATTTGGGCCATGTTTCTTTTTCTCCTCATTTTGGGAGCCTCCCTGTTTGTTTTTATGTATTAGGTAAAGCTTCCATGACTTTCTGTCTGGGTAGAGTGGGCTGATATAGTAGGTGTCCTTGTAGATTCCTGTGGCACAGTCTCCCTTATCACCTAAGCTGGGTTCTCGAGGTGTGCCCCATGTGTGGGCTGAGTACACCCTTCTCTTGTAGTTAAGCCTTGACTGCTGTTGGCAGGTCAATGGGAGGGATTTACCCCGACCAGTCAGCTGCAAGGATTGGCTATGACCACTGACTACCAACCTCCTGCCTCCATGGAGGATCAGCTGTGCAGGATCAGGATGGTGGTGCTCTGATGTGGTCTGTAGCTACCTAGTGGGTGTGTAGGCTCTGGGGTTTCCTGTGTGGTGCAGGCCAAGGTTAGCCACCACCTGTGTTCTGCCGGGATCCACCCTGCATGAGCTACAAAGCAATCTGCAGGTGGCTGCTACTTGTGCTAGACTTGGAGGTTCCCAGGCGAAGCCAAGCTATAAACATAGGCTTGCTGCTGCTAGAGTTGGGCCTGGGGCCACTTAGCAAGTGGTATGGGAGACTAAGGGCTTCCAGAGGTCAGCCATTATTTGTTTGAGAGGATTTAGAAAGATGTGAAGGATGAGTCAATACCAGCCATGCATATGGAAAAGCCAGTGTTAACAGCTTGGGTGGGCCCATAAGTTGGGTGGGGCGGAGCCCCAGGGAAATACCAGAGTGGGGCAAACAGTGTGAGTCAGGTTGATGGAGTATCAGGTGTGGCTCCCACCTGTGAGCTCTTTGGCTCTCTGGATGGGGGGCAGTCAGAATAGGAAGAAAGGCCTCTGCCCACCATTCTATCTAGGAGCAAGCCATCCCCCAACTATCACCCAGATGCCAGACACTTCAGTTCCTCCTATGTGTCACTGGTGCCTTTCAAGCTGCTACCCTGCTGCTGGAGCACAGAGAGAGTGAGTCTGAGTAAGTCCGTGTGCAGGTTTTTTAAGAAGAACTTCTTGGGAATACAGCAGTTTCTTCCACTGACTCAATTCCTGCTGGTTTTTACAGCCAGAAGTTACGGGGACTTATCTTCCTGGCACTGTAACCCTGGGCTGGGGTCCTAGTGTTGGACTGGGAACCCTTGCTCCCGAGATATCCCCCCTGAATTTTTATCCACCTCACATGGGTGTGGGGCCAGCTCATTTTGTGTCTCCACATCTCCGCCCCTCCTACCAATCTTGATGGATGTGGTTTCTTTAATTCCATAGTTGTTGGACTTCCATTCAATTTGATTTCCGATGGTTCTGAGTGATGGTTGTTCTGCAGTTTAGTTGTAATTTTGATGTGGTTGTCTTCTTTAGAGAAATGTCTACTCATGTCCTTTGCCCATTTTCTAAAAAATTCAGTTGTTTGTGTGTGTGCATGTGTATGTGTATGGTTTGTTTGTGATTTTCTGTTTAATCATTTGAATGCTTTATATATTTCGGGTATTAACCCCTTATGAGACATATGGTTTGCAAATATTTTTCCCATTCCAGAGGTGGTTGTGTCCCTCTGTTGACTGTTCCCTTTGCTGTGTAGAGGTATTTAGTTTGATACACCCCCATTTCTCTATTTTGTCATTGTTGACTGTGCTTTTGGTGTCATTTCAAAAAAAAAAAATCATTGCCCAGACTAGTGTCAAGAACCTTTGTTCCTATGTTTTCTTCTGGTAGTTTTATAGTTTCAGGTCTTACATTTGGGTTGATTTTTGTATGTAGTATGAGATAGTTGTCCAACTTCTTCTGCGTGTGGATATCTAGTTTCCCGCACAGCAATTATTGAAGACATTATCCTTTCTCCATTATATGTCTTTGGTGGCTTTGTCAAAGTCAGTTGACAGTAAATGCATGAATTTATTTCTGGGCTCCCTATTCTGTGTGTCTGTTGTTATGCCAATGCCATATTATTTTGATTATTGTAGCTTCGGAATATATTTTTAAATCAGGAAGTATTGTGCTTTCACTTTGTCTTTCTCAAGATTTTGGCTATGTGGGGTCTTTTGTGGTCCCATGTGAATTTCAGTATTTTATTTTTTTATTTCTATGAAAAACGCCATTGAAATTTTGATAGTGATAGTAATTACATTGAATTGTAGATTGAATCTTTGTGATTTCACAATTATTACATCATGGTGCCTCAGTCAAAACTTTTCCAGAAGTGGAAAACCATTCCACTTCTGCTGATATATATCTAGAAATGTTGGTTCATCCTTAGCTCTCACTCATGCAGGGAGCATTTAACTTATGATTGCCAATGGCTGGTGGCTTCTGCCGCATTGCTATTCATGTATTTTGTGAATCAGGTGTCTGGAGCAACCGTTAGAAAACTTACTCACTTATTGTAATGCCAAAAATCAATCTAAGAAGCAAGTTTTGTTCATTCCGAACATTAGGTATGGGCGAAATAATTCATTTTGCAAGGAGGGAAGTTATTAATACTCTCATTTAACAGATGAGAAAACTGGGGCATAAAGGAATGAATCAACTTGGCCAGTGTCAAAGTGTAGGGCCTCAGTCCAGGGCTCCTGACTTCTGGCCAAAGTGTTCCTTGCCCCCCTCTCTTTTCACCCCTGTGCCCATTCCAGCTTTCTGGATCAAGGGTTTTGTGACTTTGTAATCTCTTAATCAAGCGGATGCAATCAAAGATATAGACAGGTGCTTGGATTGGGGCTTTCCTTACAAAATCTGGCCTATCCTCAATTTAAAATCCCTCAAAGGCAAGGACCAGACATTCTCTTCAATAAACAATAAACAAGCTGACGATAAAAGGAGAATTACAGTCGCATGGGGATATACAGCCTATTTATTTGAATTTTAGTTGTTGTTACGAGAATTTATGGTGTATTTATCATCATGAAAAGCATTTATCTTTGGGCAACTAAAGCAATAAAAAAGGCGTAGCACTTAAATTTAACCACAATATTTCCTTTAATTCAATCTGACACCACAGAAAAAGAATCAGTTAGAATTTACTGGCTCAGGATAATTCCTAATTCTCAGATGGCAGCTGCCAGAAAAGCTAATTAATTCAGATTGACTGCTGGGTTTCATTTTTATTTGGACTTTAAAAAAAATGAATGAGGGTAGCAGATCAATAGCATATGTGCCGCCTGGGCTCACATTCTAAGATGTTCCCTGCCAGCTGGGTTCTGTGCCCTTCTGAGGCTGCATCCCACAGAGGGCGGGTTCTGGGAGGATGGCGCCTTTCAAACACTAGCAAGAGCCAGAGCCATCTGGGCTGGGTTCTAGAGCCCAGAGCCGGGGAAAGTCTGAGCACCGCAGTCAGACAGGTGTGGTTTTGCTCTCTTGCTTACTAACTGTGGGACTGGGGGCAGGCTGATCCACCATTCTGGGCCTCGGTCTCCTGTGTGATTGGGTGTGATACTACCTACCTATTGCACAGGCTGTTAAAGGGAATTACAACGCGTAGCAGGTGGTCATTGGAAAGGTGAGCATTGCTACAACGTATCCCATTACACCAGGTCTTCATCGTGCAGTGTTGTCTATTAGAAAAGGTTCACCCCTTCATTCATTTGTTCAACTAATACTTCCTGTGTGCCTGTAACAGGTTGTGCCATTGAGGGCTGGGATGCACCAGTGAACAAGATGGATGAGTCCTGGCCGTGATGGCGTTTACATTCTCATCGGGGGGAAGTCTCTGATGTACAGGTAAACAAAACATCTTGGGAAGAAATCAATCAAGTCGATGAGCTGAGGAGTGAGGCGTGAGATCACGTGGCCAGGGAAGGCCTCAGAGACATTAGCGCTGAGGCTGGAATGATGAGAAGGGGCAAGTTCTGTGCAGTGCTATGGGGAACATTCTAGGCAAAGAAAGAGCAAGTGCCCAGCCCCTGATGGGGGAGGATGCATGGGGCGTGGCTGCAGCACGTGTTAGGGACACAGAACCTGGAGAGGAGGCTGGGGGACAGGGGCCAGAGTGTGCGGGACGTTCCGGTGAGGGGGAGGCAAACCTTTTCTGCAAAGGGCTAGATAACAAATCGTAGGCTTTGTGAACTGTGTGGTTTCTGTCACAAATATGGCTGCAGCAAAAAGCAGGCACAGACAATAAGTAAAGGCTGGGTGTGACCATATCCTGATAAAACTTTATGGACAAAACCATTCAATGAGCAGGATTTGGCCCCGAGGCGAGAGCTTGCCAGCCCTTGCTTGCAGGCACGAGGGAGTCTGACGTTCATCCCAAGCACAGTGGGTTGCCATTAGAACACGCTGAGCAGGGCTGTGACTTTGATCTGGGGCTTCATGCCAGTCATACAGTCAGACCTGACTTAACATTCTCAACAGTTTCTTGTGACTTCAGGCAAAACGATGTATAACAAAACCAGTTTTACCATAGCCTAATTGACATAAACATGAGTTAAGTTCCTGTGGCATATTTCTGGTCACAAAAAAACATCATCAAACTTCTAAATTAAGACCCCAAACCTGTCTAATAGTAAACATTGAAAGAAATGTGAGCTAAACATATGTTTAAGAAAACCCACTCAGACATGGGGAGAGCATGGGAACTCCACACAGTGGCCCTGGCCAGGAACTGACTTTTTTCTCATCACTGCTCTAATGAAATGATGTGGAACAGAACAACAGTGTTCAAGGCACTGCTCTCTGCTGAGTTACAGTAGGGCCCCGGGGGCTCTGCACAGACCTGAAAGTCCACCTGCTACTCAGGGCCAGCCAGTGAGAAGGATTAAAAAGTGAAGAGAAAGGAAGAGGAGGAGGAGACTAAGAGGAAGAGGGGAAAGGGAAGAGGAAGAGAAAGAACAAGAAAAATGCATGTTCTTTGTATTGACCAAGGGTGGTCTTTGGTTCTGGCTTCATTTGCTGTTATACCTTGAGATACCCAGTGTGGTGAATTGTGGCGTTTGTTTATTCCCATTGCTCTAAGGTATTCCTTCCATTCTCCTGTTGTCTACATGACAAGGAGCACCTGGGCATGCAGGAACTCTCACAGGTTTCGTTCAGGTGTCAGCGCCCCACAGCCGGGCCCGGTTCAGCATCTGGTGCTGTGGGTCCTGACAGGTGAGGACCAGGCACGGGAGTGAGTCCCCACTGCCCTGGCCCAGTCCCCACTCTTGGAACCTGAGCTGATTGATTTCAGATGAATGAGCAGCTGCAGTTTGGATTTGCACCCGAGGAGTGTACACAGGTGGAGGTGGTGATGGGTGTGGTGTACTCTCGGCGCTCCGTTCATTTGTCCCCATTGGGCTGCAGGTCAGCAGACACATTCTGGAATGGCGGTACCTGTTGCTAAAATGTTGACATACACCTATAATAGTAGGAAAATAGCCTCCGCCCCTGTATCTCCCTTCTCCCTACCACCCCGGGCATACCAGAGGCTCCCCTGGATATCCACTAGCCTCCAGCCTGTCACCTGTCACTGCTTCTATGCCCCAGCTTCTGCCCCTCTGGCCACAGCAGACACCCACCAGTCCCCAAGGCGGGACCGCCGCACATCACCACAGCATCCACAGGGCATTACTCCAGTTGTTAAGCATTTGGATTATCTCATCTGCCTCTCGAGACCCGTTTTCTGCCTCAGACAGTTTTCTGCCTGGAATGAGAATTGCTTTGATAGCTTACTTTGATCCTTGGTGAAAGAGCTACCATAAACAATAGTAACAGTGGCCACGCCGGGGTTCACACCGGCAATCTGACCCCAGCACCTGGAAAGCAGGAGAAAAGAGAATTGAGCATATGTGGCATCTCCCTGTGCGTCGGTTTCCCGGCCGCTCTGGGGCAGTGGGAATGGTGTGCGAGGGAGACAGCTGTGCTGGCATCAGACACTTTTCCTTAACTGCTCGTCTTTACTTATAGTCATTTTCTGTTCTTTACCATTCTTGTATGCGTTCATTCACTCAGCGCCATTTCTTGTTTGAAAATGGTGTTAGGTATCCGACGCTGCCTGGCCTGTGTGATACCTTCGTTCTGGGTGGGACTGTGAGTCAGGCAAGGACAGACGAGAAAGTGGGGATGTCTCGACCGCTGCTGGCTCAGGGCGGATCCAGACACAGCTGGGGGGTGTGCTCTCTGCCCTGCATGCTCTGAGTCCACTCCTGCTCTCTTGGGCTTATGGCTGAGCTGGCACCTTACAAAGGGCATGTCCATACAGGGGGATCCCATGGGGGATTGCACCTAATTTGGGGCTCAGAGCCCCACCCTTCTTGTTGGGACTTGGGCCCTGGTTGGCAGTTTTGAAATATGGCCACCAATTCTTTGATATTCTTCCCACTGACAGGTTGGGACTGTGTCACCCCGCCCCTCCACTCCCTTGAACCTGGTTGGGCCCGTGACTACTTCAAGGAATCAGTTATGCAGGAGAGGAGGTGGTGAAGGCTGTGCAGCTTCTGCCTCGTCACCTGGGAACGCTCCCTCTGGGAGCTGCGAGCAGTTCGATGTCCCTGAGACCTCCATGCAGAAGAGGTCCCGTGGAGGCGCCCCGTGGCAGGCCAGCTGAGCCGGGCCTTCCTCCACCCTAGCCCAGGACCGGGTGTGTGTGAGGAGGCCATCTGGGAACTGGGTGCCCCGGCCCAGGCAGTGTGATCCTCCTCCATGGGTGGAACCCCCCAGCCACCCCAGTCATCCCAGCAGAGGCCCCAGACGTCGCAGAGGAGACAGAGGGGCCTCTGTGTCCTTTCCAAAGTCTCGACTCACAGAACCCACAGACAGAATTTACCAGCTGCTGTAGCCACAGCATTTTGTAAAGGTTTGTTACGCAGTGGTGGATAACTGGAAATTTGCCTGTCAGTCAGGATTCCACCAGAGAAACAGAATTAGTGGTAGGAGATGCATATTAAGGCTTCGATGGTCGCTCTGGAATCTCAACTTAGTTATGTCCAAATAACACCAAGCTCGCTTCTCCCCAAGCCTTCCCCGGTCAGTCAATGGCACACCATTCACCTAGCTGCCCAGGTGAAAACCCAAGAGCCATCCTTGATTCCATTTTCTTTGCTGCCACATCCAATGCAGGTCCCAAAAGGATCACCTCTCCCCATCTCTACTCCGACACTCTATTCCAAACCCCATCACTGCTTGCCTGGTTTGTGGTCTTAGCTTCCTAGCTGGTCTTCCTGCTTCTACTCTCGACTGTCTGTCTCATGTTTCTTACACAGCCGGAGTGCATGTTTAAAATATAAGATCATACTACTCCCTGATCTACCCAGAGTAAGACCCACGCTCCTTGCAGGGCGTGCAGGGTCCACTCCAGTTTGCCTCTCAGCCTCATCTCCTAGCGATTGCAGCTTTCCTCACACACTCTCCAGCCACCCTGGCTTCCTTTGGTACCCCACTGAGTCTGTTCCCACCTGGGTCCTTCGGGTCCTGCTCCCTTTATTGTAATTAGTGTTCTTCCCCATTGCTCCATATGGCTCCTTCTCATTATTCAGGGCTCTGCTCGAACGCCACCTTCTCAGAGAGGCCTCCCCTGAAACCTCGTCTACATACAGCGCCTCACCCTGCATGTTTATCCTCATCCCGGCCCCTGTTCTGTTTCCCCCTTAGTACTTGTCCATATCTGAAGGGACCGCAGCTGCTTGGTTGTTTGCGTTATTGTCTATTTCCCACACCGGAATGTAACCTCCACCAGAACAGGGAACTCCTGCTCTGAAGTGGAGCTCTAGGGTTCCCTACAGTCAACACCTGCCGTGAGTATTTGTGAATGACTGAGTTAACCTATGTATCATCACAGCATTTTAGAACACCACAAAAAAGAGAGAAGAAGAGGCAGGAGGAGGAGAAGGAGGAAGAGGAGGAGAAATAAAAAAACTCCCAAGTGAATGAAACAGGCGGCCTACAAAGGAGTGAGAATCGGAACAGCTTGTCTTCTCGTAAGCAACAGTAGCACGAAAAGAAACTGTAGTGATGGTTCAGAGTTTTTGGAGAAAATGGTTTAGAGCCTAGAATTAGAATGAGACATGCAGCCAAACTTTCAATCAACTATGAGAACAAAGTTAAGAATTTTTGAACATGAAAGACTCAAAAAAGTTGCCTTCCAGAAATACTCTCTGAAAGAATTACAGACATCTTCAGCAAAAATAATCAACAACAAAAACAAACAAAACCAAAAAACACAGAACCCAAGAAAGGACAATTTATAGTGGAATCCCATCATCACTGTGGTGCAGTGGATCCCAGGACTAAATCTGAGGGTGGAGCCGAGAAGCAATTCGTCCAAACTACGAACAAGAGATTCAGAGGGCTCAGAGAAAAAACAAAAGCCTTCAAAAGAAAATAGTCTGTAACCAATTATATGATTAAGAAACAGGAGAGATGTTAATGATGAGGGAAAGCATGAAATAATAGCAATATAACATGTTCCCTCTTCCCATTGCTACTCCCAATTGTTTTTCTTCTAGTTTTTTTATAGTCTCTTTTCATATAAAATAAACTTCATTAAAGTATAATTTACATACAATAAACTGTATGGATCTCAAATACACAATTCAATGAGTTTGATAAATGTCTAGGCCATTGTAACTATAACCAGGTAACTGCCATCAGTCAAGATGCAGATTCACGTCTCCGTCACCTGGACTCTTTGTCACCTGGACTCTGTCACCTGGACGTCACTACGGGAAGTGGCCCTGCAGTCGGCTTCCCACACAGCCCCTTCCGACGCTGCCTCTCAGCCCCACCTATTCTAGAGCCGCTGATGCACAGACTCACACGGCAGGTACTCTTCAGCGTCTGGATTTTTCGCTCAGCACGTTTTTTAGGGTCACCCACATTTGTTGCTGGTACCAGCAGTTGATTCTTTTCACAGCTGAGGGATATGAAATTTCACCGGTATAACACAGTTGTGCTTATTCGTTTTCTTCCTGGTGGCCATTTGGGTGGTTTAAAGGTTTTGAATGTTATGAATAAAGCTGCTGTCAACATTCTTGTACGAGTCTTATGGAGGATACAAGTTTTCATTTCTCTTCAGAAAAGATTGGAATCGCTAGTTCATAGTTTAGGGGTATGTTTATATCAAAAAATGTCCAATTGTTTTCCAAAGTGGTTGCACCATTTTACCTTCCGGCAATAATATATCAGAAGTAGAGTTGTTCCATATTCTCTCCAACATCTAGTGTTGCCAGTGATTTAAATTTCAGCCACTGCAGCGGGTGAGGCGTGGTATCTCGTTGTGTTTTCGCTGTGCATTTCCCTAATGACTGATGACACTGAGCATCTTTTCACAAGCTTTTTAGCCATTGCATTCTCTTTTGCAAATTGTCCTTTATCTGTGATTTGCATTATATTGTCCTTTTTCTTACTATTTAGTTATTAGTTCTTGATATATTCTGGAAACAAGTCTTTTGTCAAACATAGTGTTGAAAATATTTTATCCCAGTCTGACTTTAAGACATTTTTAAATTAACTTGAGAGAGAGAAACATCAATTTGTTGTTCCACTTATTCATGCATTCACTGGTTGCTTCTTATATGTGCCCTGACCAGTGATCCAACCCAAAACCTTGGTGTATCAGGATGATGCTTGAACCAACTGGGATACCCGGCCAGGGCCCAGTCTGACTATTAATTCCCTTAATACTGTTCACTAATTCCAACATCTCTGTCAGTCCCGGCTTTGATTCATGGATTTGTCTCCTCATTATAGGTAATATTTTTCTGCTTTTTCTTTTGCATGCCAAGTCTTCATTTTTTGGATACCAGACATTGTAAATTTTACCTTTTTGGGTTCTGGATATTTTTATATTCTATAAATATTTTTGAGCTTTGTTAGGAGATGCAATTCAGTTGCTTAAAAAGTTTAACATTTTTAGGTCTTACTTTTAAAATTTTTAGGTGGGACCAGAGTAGAGTATGCTCTGGAGCTAATTATTTCCCACACTGAGGCAAGGCCCTTCCGAGCACCTTTGAGTGTCCTGTGAGTCACGTGGACCTCTGCTCT
Source organism: Trachops cirrhosus (assembly GCA_028533065.1). NCBI lineage: Eukaryota > Metazoa > Chordata > Mammalia > Chiroptera > Phyllostomidae > Trachops > Trachops cirrhosus. The sequence continues at coordinate 23,536,071 of CM052544.1, forward strand.
GGCCAGCGGTGACCCTGTCCTTGGCCCCGTGCGGACGTCAGAAACTGTCCACTCAGAGCCCTGGATTCTCAATGGGGGCGACATTGCCCCTCGGAGGCAAAATTTAGTTTCTGAAGAGTAATTTTTACTCTGCTTATATATGAAGCAGAGATGTACACACATTTATACATACATATGTACCTATATGTCCAATCTACATAAATAGCTCTATAGATAGACATTACTATGTGTGGCGTTAAAATTTCATAGGGGGAGTGGTTATGAAAAATAAACATCTAAAATGATTCCTTAGGGGTTCGATGATTTTGGAAAGGTTGAGAAATGCTGTGTGCTGGTTTTGAGTGGTTCTTTCCTCTGCCTCCGGTAGAGTCTTCACCTGTGCCGACGAGCATTCTACTGAATCCTGACCCTCTGCAGTCTGTCTTCTTTCTCTGTGTGGCCGTCTCCCCTCCGAGACCCTGTCCTGCAGACTGGAGCCACCTAGGTCGCTCAGCTGCACTTCTGTGACTTAGGGGTCCTCGAGGCTCTGCCCGACTGTCCCTGCCTGCAGCAGGGCGGGGAAGCTCCCTCAAGCCCATCAGCTGGGGCAATCACCGGGCTCCCCTCATTTGCTTCCCTTCTCTCAGGGACCGCTGTCCTTCCTAAGCCTGATGTCCATTGTCTTGAAAACTGTGGCTTGATACACATTCCCTGGGCTTTGGTTATTTTATGCAGGAAAGAAAGTCTGTTTCCATCACTCTGTCTTGGTTACAAGTGGAAGGTAGCCATGTTCACCTTAAACAGCACAGGTTTGGTGACCCAGGGTCACAGATGTCTTGTTCCAGGTGGGTAGAGCCACACTTTTTCTGTAACAAATGGATTCTGAAGCAGTAATTTTAGAATAAAGGTGGCCGCTGCATTTTAATTGTAGAACCAATCTTAGAGCCTGAACAGTTACAGTGACAGGGCGGAATGTTAATGCCATCCAGAGACCTTGTCCATGTGACAAGCAGTGGGTGGTGACCAGGAGCTGGAGCTGCCAGGGGCGAGTCATGGAGGGAAACATGGAGAACACATTCACTGGTCTAACGTTGTGGCAGACCGAAGGACTACAGTCAACAACCAATGTTTTGTAAAACAGTTTTACATGTATTACTAAAAGCTATAAAGGTAAACCAACAGAGTCAAGATTAAAATGTTCCTCCCCTGGCCAGTGTGGCTCAGCAGGTTGGAGCATTGTCCCATATACCCAAAGGTCATGAGTTCGATTCCTGGTCAGGGCACATGCCTAGACTGCAGGCTCTGTCCCAGGTCAGGGTACATGCAAGAGACAGCCTATCAATGTTCCTCTCTCTCTTCCTCCCTTCTCCTCTCTCTAAAACTAATAAACATGTCCTCAGGTGAAGATAAAAAATTAAATTAAAATGTTCCTAGCGGGGCTTGGGAATGGAGGGAGGGCAAAGAGCAGGAGCAGTGGAACGAGCCATGAATTTCATTTTCTCTAGGAAGGGGTCAGAGATCTTTCTAGTCGATAAAGCAGAAGCAGGGTGCTCAGCACCCCGTCTCTGCAGCTGTGCTGTCCATTAGGGTAGCTGGCAGCCACTCGGGGTGAGTGAGCCATTGAAATGGGGCTAGTGTGACCAAGGAACTGACTTTTGTAGTTACATTTTTATTAATTAAAATTTAATGTAATAGCCAGTGTGGCTAGCGGTTCTTGCATTGAGTAGCACAGATAGAGATGTTTCCATCTTCATAGAATGTTCCGCTGGACAGAATTTGGTCTGGAGTTTGGGTGACAGCTATCAGAAGAATGCACACCAGAAGTGAGCAAGTGCAAGGGCTTGGCTCTGAGGCTGGGAAGGTGGGTGGGGCTTGAGCTCCTCCCATCTCCCCTCCTTCCTGCTCAGATTGTGTGTTTATCTGCATCCCGTCTTCCTCTGTGTCCAGAACGCTCATGGCAAACTGTCAGCTCAATGGCCACACCAGTCCCTTTCCACAGGATGTCTGTGCATTTGGGTTTTGAGCAAAAACAAAAGCTTTTTAAAGGGAAGATGTTTGTTATTGTAAATTCTAATAGTCCTAGTTAAACAAGCATTGTTAATCTCTGTTTTCTAACTAACCTCAGTGGCTTTCATAAAACACAGAATTATCCTAGTTCATAAAATTTAATTGCTGTTTATGACCTTGCAGGCCGTATCTTTCCTTCTTAAATGCTCAATTATTTGATTTCTGCAATCCTTAAACAGAGCGATGCCTTTCCTTGACAGTAGAAGTTGGAGCTTCTCCAAGAGCGCTGTGGGGCATTTGCTGGTGGCATCTGAAGGTGACCGTGGATGGAGAAGCTGGCCGGGCCGTGTCCCACAGGGAGGGGGAGATGGCAGTGTGAGGGGCACACACACTTTTTATTGACATTCTTCAGCATTTGACCTTTTTGGCAACAAGCAGCAAGTATTTCTTTTGTAATTAAGGAAAGCTGATAGAAGGTGGATTAAATATAATAAAACGAAATGTTTGGCACTAAGTTTTTAGGCAAATGAGACTAAAATCAGAAGGCCTGGCCTGGCCTACCGAGCCCTCCTGGCCACCCCCTCCCACCCGTGGGGTTTGCAACCTGCTGCTTTCTCTGCTAAATTGCCCTAATTGCTTCAGCCTTCCTGTCCATTTTTACCTTCAGGTCTCGGCTAAAATACCACTTTCTCAGGGAACCATCTATGGCAGATTATATTTGCCAAAGGTGGTCTTAGCAATATCTCCTGTCCCATATCTTCTTCTGCAGCATGACCTTGCCGCTCACCCATGAAGAGGAGGAGTCAATTTCTCTGCCCCCTTGACCCTGGGCAGACTTAGTGACCTGCTTGAACAATAGAATGCAGGACAGTGACCTTTGGGACTTCCAAGAATAGGCTTGAGAAACCTCAAGAAGACCTGCAGCTTCCGTATGGCACTGCTGGAATGCCGACTCCGGTGGTGGTCGCTCTCAGGACAGGAAGAGCCCGTGTGCAGATGCTCTGGGTCCCTGCCGACAGCCATGTGAGGGGGCCATCTGCAAGTCCAGCCCACCTGGATGATCACAGCCCCCGCTGATATCTGCCAGCAACTGCACGACAGACCCGAAGGAAGAACCACTGAAGTGAGCCCAGCCACCGACAGAACCATGAGAGATAATCAATGACTGTTTTCAGTTTTGGGGGTTGTGTTTCAGAGCAGCAGATATTCCAGTCCATCCTCCCAAGAGGGGGAGGACCCTTCAGGAAGGTCATGGACTCTCCTTTCAAGAACAATAATGGGGAAAACCCACCAAGTCTCCCATGAGTCAGGCACTGGACCTTACAAACACTATCTTTTTTTTAATCAATATATTTTATTGATTATGTTATTACAGTTGTCCCATTACTCCCCCTTCATTCCCCTCCACCCTGAACACCCTCCCCCACCCACATTCCCCCCTCTAGTCCATGTCCATGTGTCATAAGTTCTTTAGCTTCTACATTTCCCCTACTATTCTTGCCCTCCCCCTGTCTATTTTCTACCATCTATGCTACTTATTCTCTGTACCTTTTCCCCCTCTCTGCTTCTCCCATTCCCCTGTTGCTAACCCTCCATGTGTTCTCCATTTCTGTGTTTCTGTTCCTGTTCTAGTTGTTTGCTTAGTTTCTTTTTGTTTTTGTTTTAGGTGTGGTTGTTAATAATTCTGAGTTTGCTGTCATTTTACTATACATGTTTTTTATCTTCTTTTTCTTAGATAAAATTCCTTTATCATTTCATAAAATAAGGGCTTGGTGATGATGAACTTCTTAGATAAAATCCCT
>CM052544.1:23539958-23570905 GCA_028533065.1 Trachops cirrhosus
GAAGTTCTCCTTTATTATTTGTTCAAATAACTTTTCCACTTGTTGTTCTTCCTCTTCTTCTGGTACCCCTATAATTCGGATGTTGGAACGTTTAAAGATGTCCTGGAGGTTCCTAAGCCTCTCCTCATTTTTTTTGAATTCTTCTTTCTTCATTCTTTTCTGGTTGTATGTTTTTTTCTTCCTTCTGGTCTCACATTGATGTGAGACCCATCTTTCATTCCATCACTATTGGTTCCCTGTGCATTTTTCTTCATTAAACTTATTGTAGCCTTCATTTTTTCATCTAGTTTGTGACCAAAATCAACCAATTCTGTGAGCATCCTGATCACCAGTGCTTTGAACTGTGCATCTGATAGGTTGGCTATGTCTCAGTCACTTAAAAGGATGGGTTCTGAGGCTTTCAGTTGTTCTTCTGTTTGAGCCATCTCTCTCTCTCTTTTTTTTTTTTGGTCTTGTTGTGCCTGTTACATATGAGGGGTGGAGCCTTAGGAGTTCACCAGGGTGGGGCACCCCAGTCGCTGGACTGTGACGCTGTATGTGGGGGCAGGGTCCCAGAAGGAACAATGGCGCTTGCTCCACTCTCCATCGGACCTCAGTCCCTTCTGCTGCTTTCCCCAAGCAAACTGGGTCCCTCTGGTGCCAATTCCCGTGTGGGTGGGCCTGTGCACCCCACGAGACCTTCCTTTTCAATCTGTGCCCCAAGGCTCCGTTTCCCAGTGCTGGGACCCTGAGTTGCGTGCAGTGCCTTGCTTCACAATCTCTGCCTCACCAGGTCTGCCAGTCGCCACCCCTTGGCCAAGGCCCGCCATCCGTTGCTTGTGCACCCAGGGTCTGCCCGCTGCGGACTTGCATGCTGCCCCGGTTGCTCTGCTCTCTGCTCCATGACCTGCACCCGGCTGCCCGACTCCGCCCCTCCTACTGGTCTGGATGAACGTATCTAATTTAACTCCTTGGGTGTCCTACTTCCATACACTTCAATTTTCTGTCAGTCCTGGTTGTTATTTTGTTTCTATATTGTTGTTGTCCCTGTCTTGGTTGTGTGAGGAGGCACAGCATGTCTATCTATGCCTCCATCTTGGCCAGAAGTTTATAAACACTATCTTATTCAGTCCTTATGAAAATCCCATGAGGGAAAGCAGCATTTCCTTAGTCTTTCTTACATTACAGAGACAAGGTAAGAACACTTGCACCCTCTATACTCAGCCAGGATATGAACCCACGTAGCCTCATGGTAGCACCTTCCATGGTTTGTCATTGTACCTGTATCTTCATAATTATTTGGATCAATGTCGCTTCCTTCCCAACTAAACTGTGAGCTCCGTGGGGGCTGAAACCACGCTGTTTTTGTTCATGATGAATCCTTGGTGCCTAAAATGTGCTCGATAAAATCAGAGTGAGTCTATCTCAGTGGTTTTTGGGGGCTCATGTTCAATGTGAAAGAATAAAACACTTTATTCTTTATGACTTCTACCCACCTTACAGGTTAGATGTGATACATAATATTTGGAATTTAGAAGAGTAGAGATAAGTGATTGGGAGTGTAGGCTCTGGAGCACACAGACCCGTGTTCAAATCCTGACTTGAGCATTCTGTGACCTTGGCCTGGGTCATCACTTCTTCACCTACAATGCCCGATAAATACCTTGCTAGTTGTCGGGAGGATGAGACAACATTCGAGGTAACTTGAACACAGTGCTTGGCACACTGTCCCCACGAAGAGACCCAGTCAAACACAGCAAATAGAAAATTCTTCCCGCTCATGGCACTCGTGAGGTCTGCTCACGGCAAACATCAGCTGGGACGTGAGAAAACACCAACAGTAGAGGGAGCTCTCCAGCCTGGGCTCATTCACCTGGTGGATGCGGTGCAGCTGTGCTGTGACTGCGCTAACATTTATGTTTATAGTTTTCCAAATCCTTGGTGAAAGATTCAGTGAATTCAAAGTGTTCCAATATAGCCCTGGTTGGGTGGCTTGGTCGGTTGGAGAGTCGTCCCATACACTGAAAGTTTGAGGGTTCGATTCCTGGTCAGGTTGCAGGATTGAGCACCTGTCAGGGTGTGTGTGGGAGGCAACCCAATGTTTCTCTTTCACATTGATGTTTCTCTCCCCTCTCCCTCTCCCCCTCTCTCTAAAATCAGTAAACATATCCTTGGGTTAGGATAAAAAAATAAAGTATTCTGATATCAATATATGAAATGAGGTCACATGATGAAGACTGCAAGCCAGATGACCTCAGCTCCATGCAGGTGGAGAGCACGCCCCCTAGCACGCATTCCAGGACAGCAGCCTGAGAGGACCCTCCCCAGCCCGGGCTCCCGGGCCACACCACCCTGAAGTGGAGGAGGAAAGCATTTGGGGTTTAGAGGCCTTCTTCTCCACGATGCAGAAGCCATCCACAGTTGCTAAAATCAGAAAATAGACCAACACCTGAAATGGCTTAAGTTGCAGAGAGGGTCAATTTGACAAGCAGGTGCAAAGAGGAGGCGAAACATCCCTAATGCAGCAGAGAAGCTGCAGGATTTACTTCCCGGCCAGGACACCAACCGGACTGCTGGAAACCCGACACGGGGCTCCATTTGCATGTGGCCAGTGTGACTTTTCATTTCCCACTGAACTGACCAGGTGTCTGCTGCCATCTGTGCATTTTTGCCAGACTTCTCTTTCCCTGTGTCCGAGGCAGAGCTTTACCAGTGGTTTTCATGTGCTTCCCATCAGGCATTTGCCCTAATAGGGGCGATGCACAATGAGTGTGTACAGTGTGACTAACACACACATGGGGAAACCAACGGCGTTATTTTGTATTTACAATAAGTAACTTAAATGGGTGTTCCTTGCCTGCCCTCTTCCGTCTCAGAAACACAGTGACGGCCGGAAGCTAGAGCCTGAGCCCACTGCCACCAAACTCGGGAACTCAGGAGCAGGTGTCTCCCTTTTGTTTGACCGACGGGGGTTATAATAAGGCCTCCACAGGTTCAATCCAGAGTGGGCCGGTTAGTCCTTTGCAAGAGAAAACTGTTCACAAAATTTTCTTCGGAAGAGAAAGCTGTTTACAACATCGGCCCTTGCCCATTGGACTAATGTTTCCTGTCCCCATTCGAGTGGAGGAGAGAAGAGCTCACTTAGCCCTGAATGTGCGCCCCGCTGATGTGGGTCATCATCTTACATGAAGGATGGGCCAGAGTCTAGACAAACTGGAGAAATGCTGCGTTCTGCGTCTGTTTTTCCCATCACTCACCTTAGTCCTTGGAAGAGACAGGTCAAAGAGGGTTGATTTTTTTAGGGAGGAAAGGCAAAACCAACTCTGGGCTGGGCCCAGTGCCAACCCTGCCTCCGAACAGATTTTGTGACATCGGGCAAGGCATTTGTCTTTCTGAAAAGGTGGCGCATGAATGATATCGTGGACTCCAGTTCTAGTCACCGATTCTAAGCCCGACAACAAACTACATGTGACTTGCTCTGAGTTGTTCAAGTCACGTAGGAGACAATGCTTGCCATTACTACATAAATGTAGCATTTTTTCAATTTCATTATTTTTTTATGATTTCTGGATTTCCACTTTAAGCTGAATATTGCTATTTACTTGCCAGTTAAGTTCAAGGATTGCTGATGATAATCTATTTTATTCCTCAACCTATAAAACCAGTTTAAATTCTTTGTTATTTTCTATTATTTTTCTTCCCCTATGTAGAGTTCATTTCAGAGCTAAGAGCCTAAGCTACTGACTGGCTGCCTGTTAGCTGGGGTATGCAGGGAACTGCACTATTATTTAAATAAGTGATAGGTTCGTCTATCTGGAAATAAGGAAGAGTCTTTGGAGAGGCATCCCTTAACGTATGCACATTAGACTGCAAGTGACAGGAACCGCAAAAAGGAGTTGTTTTTTTAAGAGGATATTTCAGAGCCTGGGCAGAAATAAATATGTCAGCCTGAGCATCTCCCTAACTCTTGAGGAAATAAGTTGAAGGTCATGCACCCGTATCTGCCCACATACCTGAATCACTGAAAAGAAAATGGACTAATCAAAAAGGGGCTGGTGAACACCTTTAACTCTACTACATCTGGGAAGCACTTGATCTGCCCTTGCATTCTAAATGAAAGCTTTGCTGGATAGAGCAATCTTGGATGTAGGTCTTTGCCTTTTGTGACTTGGAATACTTCTTTCCAGCCCCTTCTTGCCTGTAAGGTTTCTTTTGAGAAATCAGCTGATAGCCTTATAAACTAGAACAGGAACAGAATCAGAATCAGATAAATGGACATCCCATGGAGGGTTTTCAGTGGGGCGGGGGAGAGGAGGAGCAGGGGGGAAAAGGTATAGGGAAGAAGAAACATAATTAGTAGGCATTAAATAGATGGGGAGAGGTCAAAAATGGTATAGGAAACAGAGAACTCAAAGAACTTATATGTACAACCCATGAACATGAACTAAGGGGGGGGTGCTAGAGGGTTGGGGGTGCAGGGTGGAGGGAGAATAAAGGGGGAAAAATTGGGAAACTATAATAGCATAATCAGTAAAATATAATTTTAAAAAAGGAGGGCCTGGAGAAGATTTAGATATCTTTTACTCTTCCAAAACTTAAAAGCAATTTTGGTTTGGGAGAAACACTAATTAGGCTGCAGTGTTTTGGTATCTTTGCAAAAATTGCACAAAGTTAAAAACTTGGGCTAAAAACTCAGCCGGCCTTATGAAAGCTACATCTTTTCTAGCCTTTGACTTACACTGTTTGTGCTACTTCAAGCACACTTCACTGCACATTGAGAAGCAGAAAGAGGTGTCTCGGTGCACTGCACAGTCAGCTGCCATTGTGCAAAGCTGTGAACACCTTACTAAAAGCAGGTGTCAAGCCAGACAAGCAACTAATTTTTGACAAAGTGGTTTACCAAGTAATTGGTTACCCTTAAGAGCAGAATATCTTGAAGTAAACATTTTAAAAATTAAAATTTCATTAAAGGCAGGTACTGCTATTGGAGAAATATCATAAAACATCTTTTTAATGTGAACACTACTTCATACAATGAAAAACTATTTACAATGTGCTGCTTCCAAATTGGCTGCTTTTACATCGTATATATTATACCCAGCACGTGTCTCCAGCTGGGGAGCTTCAGTCCAATTGCACGTCTCCTTGTGTTTGATGGCTCTTCAAGGTCCCTGGGGGTTCAGGGGATCTGTCCACTTACATTCTCCTTAGCAATTATGGCTCAGCAGGCATGCCACCAAAATCATGTACAGCCCAGAGACTCTGGCAATCACACATAAGTAAAATGTGCAGCCTAGGTTTTGCTCCAATAAATATTAATTTGACAATACAATCCATTTCCACCTTAAGGAAAGCGTTTCCAGTTAGGAAAACATTTTTTTCTCCATGGAACTAGAGTGACTAGTCTGTTGTTTGCACTAGAACTGAGTGATGATGTCTTTGTATACAAATATAGCGTACTTTGGCCAGGGATATGATTTCTTGTTAAAGAGTTTATTTGCTTTCACACGCCGGACTGCTACGTACATTCACAGTTTTAATAGATTGTAATTAGCTATTCCAGTTGTGCTTTAAGATCCCAAATATTATTTCCATTAGTGAGTGCAAAGTTCGGTTTGACTGCCATTGGTCCTAGAGTCACGAACTCCAAAATGATTTCTAGCAAGTTCCCTCATTCTCCGGTTTCATCATTTGCTTTCTCAGGGATGACTTCCAGGCTCCGGCGGGGCTTTTGAACGTCGGCATTTTCTGTCCCTGGTTTATTCAGTCCACATGAAACAGCAGCATAATGGATTTGTTTCAGGTTCTCCAAAGTCTCATTCTTAGCGTATTTTAAAAGGTCCGCTTGCCCCTGGAACAAAACATACGATGAAACACGTTAGATGTGGCATGACACTGTGACAGCTCACAAACAGAGGTCTTCCGTTGAAACCGAAACACCTCCAGGAGAGCGTGGGTATTTCTTATTGGCGGGGCATCCGAATGGGTCAATTTTAATAATGAATGAGTCTGCTTTCCCAGTTTCAGCACCATGCTCCAGGAGCACGCTGCCTTTTCAGTCCTTTCCATGTACAGATCTGAACAGAAGTGTGTGTGTGTGTGTGTGTGTGCGCGTGCACCGTTCCTGTTTGCCCTAGCTAAAACGACCTCTTCCACTGATTGTTTGGCCCCTCTTGGTTTTTCCTTTTAAGGTTTGTTTTTCATAAACTTTTTATTCTGAAATATGTATAAACTCACAGAGGATGGAAATAAGGTATAGAGAGGTCTTGTGTGCCCAGATGTGCCCGAAGGCTTACACACATCTTATGTCTCTAGTACGACTTCCACACCAGGGGCGGGCACCAACTCAACGACACGTGTGTGCAGTTCTGCATCACTTCATCCCACACGCGGACTCATGGAACCACCACTGAAATCAACACACAGAGCCAGTCCATCGCCACAAAATCTCCCTGTGCTGTGCCTCACAGTCACACCCATCCCTACCCCTCCACCACTCCTGGCCCCTGACAACCTCTAACCTGGGGGTGGGGGGCTAACTTGTGCATCTTAGGTGCTTAGCTGCATCCCTGGCCTTCACCCACTAGTGACTAGCAGCAACCACTCAGCTGAGACAACCGAACTGTCTGCAGATTTGTCAAATGTCCCCTGGGGAGTGAAACTGCCCACAGAGCCAGTGGTTTCAAGGTTACTGAGTAGAAGAGATGATGCGGAGTAAATTGCTCCATTGTTACAAATTCCAACATTCCTACTTTGTTTTTTTTGTTCTATTTTCCTTTCCTATATTTAATCTGCTTCCCACCAACCAGCGGTTCTATAATACTGTTATCTTTCCTTATTCTTTTTGCTCACTATTTTTCCCCTTTTCTTAAGCTCTACATTTATTCTACTACTCTATGATTCCACTGTAGTTTCACTTTTTCTTTGCCATACTTGTATTCTTAGTACCATCCCTTCCTTCTCCCATTCTGTTTTTTTATTTTTATTTTTGAACTGGCTCCCAGTGCACGTCCCCATTAAAGTACTTCTGTACAACTGGGGGCCACCTGCAAGGGTGACAGGTAAGGACTGATGCGGGCAGACAGCTGGACTGTCATCGAATCCTAGTCACTAGTGAGACCAAACTGCAACGCAATGTAAGTCACCATGAGGTGGGAATCCACAGAATGGTTTGCAGTTTGCTGTTTACTGTTCGTGATTTTCCTGCTTTGCAGAGAGACCTCTAATTAGTTACTATAAATAGATGTTCCATTCTTTGTTTAACTGAAGGAGCTTCATTTTTATTCAGTGGCACTAGCACTGAACCCCTCCACTGAAATTTTCTAAGTAGTATCATCTTTGTATATAAATATACCATATTGTTCTGGGAATACAAGTTCTTGTTAATGAGTTTATTTGTCTTCACATGTAGGATCGCTACATACTTAGGGTTAATAGATTGTAACTAGGTAATAGTCCATTTGTGCTTTCAAATTCCAAACATTGTTACTTTTAATTAATAAACTTGCATCTTAGAGTAGCAGTTCGAGGTTCGCAGCAAATCTGGGCAGAAAGCACAGAGTTCCCGTCACCAGGTCCCCGCACAGGCAGCTCCCCCTCCACTACTGACATCTGGCCCCATGGTGCCACACCTGTTATAGCCGATGAGCTTACACTGTCCTGTCGTTATTGCCTGAAGCCTATGGTGAACATTAGGGTTCACTCTTGGAGTTGTGTATCCCACGGTTTGGGCAAAGGTACCCACCATCCCAGTACCATGCAAAGTCATTTCACTGCCCTAAAAATCCTCTGTGCTCCACCTACTCAACCCTCCCTTCCCCCTCATCCCTGGCAACCACTGATCTTACTGACTCAATAGTTTCGCGTTTTCCAGTGTCGTATAGTTGGATTTACACAGTAGGTAGCTTTTTCAGATTGGCTTCTTTCATAATATGCATTTAAGTTTCCTCCACGTGTTTTATGTCTCGGTGGCTTGTTTCTTTTTAGTGCTGAGGAAGATTCTATTGTCTGGATGTACCACAGTTTATTTTATCCATTCACCCGCTGAAGGGCATCTTGGTTACATCCAAGTTATGGCAATTATGAATGAAGCTGCTATAAAAATCCACGTGCAGATTTTTTTTGTGGACATGTTTTCAATTTATGTTGGTAGATAACGAAAGAACAGTGGCTGGTGTGTCATATGGTAAAAGTATGTTTAGTTTTGTAAGAAACTGCCAAGCTGCCCTCCAAAGTGGCCGCACCCTTTTGCGTTCCCACCAGTGGGGAGTGAGGGTTCCTTCCTGCGGCTCCGCGTCCTCACAGCGTGTGCTGTCGTCAGTGTTTTAGATTTTGGTCATTATAACGGGTGTGTAGTGGTGTCTCACTTTTGTGTTAACTTGCAAATCTGCAATGACATGTGGTGTCGACCGTCCTTTCACATACTCACTCTGACATCAGTTTATCATCCTTGGTGAGGTATCTGCTCAGGTATTTTGACTGGTCTAGAATTAGGTTGTTCATTTTCTTATCGTCGCATTTTGAATAACAGTCCTTTATCTGATATGTACTGTCCTGATATTTTCCCCAAGTCTGTAGCTTGTCTGCTTACTCTCTTCACTTGCCTTTTCAGAGCAAAAGTTGTTTCATTTTAATGAAGTCCAGCTTCTGAATTTTTCATTCGTGAATCACGCACGTCTTTGGTGTTGTATCTGAAAAGTCATACTCTGGTTTCTCTTCAGATCGTATAAATCTTTCGCCTTTTTAAAAAGTCACTGCCATCCCCGAGGTCATCTTACTTTTATCCTATGTTTTCCTCTAGGAGTTTTAGAGTGTTGCACTTTACATTTAGGTGCATGATCCGTTTTGAGTTAATTTTTGTGAAAGGTGGAAGGTCTGTGTCTAGATTTATTTTTTTTTTTTGCATGTGGATGTCCATTGTTCCAGCTCCATTGGTTGAAAAGACTATCTCTGCCCATTGCATTGTCTTTGCTTCTTTGCCAATGATCAGCCGACTACATACAAGTGTGGGCCTGTTTCTGGGCTCTCTGTTCTGTTGCATCGAAGTGACGATCCCCTCACCCACACCACGCTGCCTCGATTACTGCAGCTTTACAGGAAACCTTCAACTCAGGTAGCATCAGTCCTCTGACTTTGTTCTTCTCCTTCAGTACCGTGTTGGTGATTCTGGGTCTTCTGCCTCTCCATATGAACTCCGGAATCGGTTTGTTAGTATCCACAAAATTACTTGCTGGGATCCTGAATGAGACTACATTGAGTCTATGTATCAAGTTGGAGAGAAATGACATCTTGAAAATACTGAGTCTTCTTATCCATAAATGTAAAATGTTGCTCCATTTATTCAATTTCTTCTTTGATATATTTCATCCAAGTTTTGTAGTTCTGCTTATATAGATTCTTATATAGACCATACATATTTTGTTAATTTATACCTACGTATTTCTTTTTGGGAGAGTGCTAATATAAATGGTATCATGTGTTTAACATCAAATTCTTCTCATTCTTTCCTGCTGCTGTATCTAGGAAAGTGGCTGACTTTTATACATTAACCTTGCATCCTGCAACCTTGCTGTAATAGCCTATTAATTCCGGGGGGGGGGGGGGGGTTGGTAGACTTTTTTGGAATATCTACATAGGGGAGGTTTTTTTGTCAAATTGTTTTTGGAATTTCTACATAAATGATGTCATCAGTGAACAAAAAGTTTTATTTCTCCCTTACTAATCAGTATACCTTTTTTCCCTTTTCTTTTCTTGCTGCATTAGCTAGGACTTCTAGCAGTGGTGCCAGGAGACACTTTGCCCTCATTCCAGATCTTAGTAGGAAAACTTTGAGTTTCTCACCATTAAGTATTATGTTAGTAATAGATTTATTCGTAGATGTTCTTTATCAAGGTGAGGAAGTTCTTCTCCATTCCCACTTTACCAAGAGTTTTTTCATGAATAGATGCTGGATTTTGTCATTGAGATGATAATGACTTTTTTTAGCCTACTGATGTGATGGATTATACAAATGGATTTGTGATGTTGAACCAACCTTTCAAATGTGGTATAAATCTCACTTGACCATGGTGTATAATTCTTTTTATACATTGTTGGGTCCTATTGGTCAATGTTTTTTTGAGAATTTCTCATGTATGTTCATGAGTGATACTGGTCAACAGTTCTCTTTTCTTACAACGCCTTTGGTCTTGGCATTAGGGTAATGCTGGCCATGTAGAATGTATTAGGAAGTACTCCCTCTGCTTCAATTTTCTGGAGGAGACTATAGAGAATTGGTATAACTTCTTCCTTGAATGTTCGGTAGAATTCACCAGGGAATCCATTGAGCTGGTGCTTTCTGTTCTTAAAGGTTATTAAGTATTGAGTCCATTTCTTCAATGGAGATAGGTCTATTCAGATTGTCTGTCTCTTCTTGTGTGAGCTCTGGCAGGTCATGCCTTTCAAGGAATTGAAACCTTCTTCAAGGTTATCAAAATTGTGGACATGGAGTTGTTCACAGCATTTTTAGTTACACTGTCAAAGCCCTTTGGATCTGTGGGGATGCCCTTTCTTTCATTTCTGATCTTAGTAATCTGTGTCTGCTCTCTCTTCCCCTCATACTTAGCCTGACTAGAGGCTTACTGATTTTATTGATCTTTTTAAAGAACTTAGTTGTGTTTTGTTCATTTTCTCTATTAATTTGTTTTCAGTTTCACTGATTTATGTGCTAATGTTTTTATTAGTAAAAATTGGTGGCTCTCTGATCAAAATGCCTACTTGGCCTGTCCTCCTGGACTTAACATGCCCCAAACTGAGTTCCTGACACCCTCCCCCTCCCCCTATAACCAGCGCTTCCTGAGTTAAGGCAACTCTGTTCTTGCAATAAGTGACTCAGACCAAAGACCTTGGCATCATTTTCACCTCCTCTCATTTTTTGCACTCCTCTTTATGCCTGTCAGCACCTCCTGTTGGCTCCACCCTACAGACTCATAGACACAGAGAACAGACTGATGGTTGTCAGGGGTAGGGGGGTCAGGGGGCTAGGTGAAAAAGGTGAAGGGAAGTAGAAGCATCAATTGGTAGTTACAAAATACTCAACGAAGATATAAAGTACAGTACAGGGAATACAGTCAATTATATTGCAATAACTACGTATGGGGCCAGATGGGTACTAGAAATATTAGAGGGGACACTTGGTCAAGTCTAAGCCCTATGCTGTATACCTGAAACTAACATAAAAAAATACTGAATGTAAACTGGAATTGAAAAAAAAATTAAAAATAATACAACACACACACATGTTCTCACCAACTCCTACCACTCTCATTGCAACCACTGCAGCCTAAATCACTACCCCCTTTCTCTGGATTTGTGACAGTGGCCTTCCAGCTGGTCATCCTGCTTCTCCCTTCTCAACAGGATGGCCAAATGGAGCCAATCAAAACACAGCGAGAACACACCTCCCACTCCGTGGCTCCCCCGATAACTCAGCAAGAGTCCAAGTCCTTTCCCGCAGCCCTCTAGGACCTGCCCCCACGCTGTCCTTAGCCCCTCCTCGTCACTCAGCCTTTGTTACACGGGGCTTGGGAATGTTCCCCAGCACAGCAGGACCTCTGGGCCCAGCCTAGGGTCTGAGCGAGGAGGGCTCCTCCCCAGAAATGCACAACAGCTTGTTCGCTCTCCTCCTGCAGGTCTTGACTAGGAAGAGCCCTTTTTGGTGCCAATCTTTCTAAAATCAGAACTCCCACCTCCTGCTCAGAGTTCTCCATACCCCTTCCCTGCCCCGATTTCTCCAGGACACATATTAGCAGACATACTCTCCCACCTCGTTTATTGTCTGTCCCTCCCATTACGTGTGAACTCCATGGGGGCGGGGACTTGAGGTCCTTAGGTCACTGATGAACCCTCTGACGTGGGCTCAGGAAGCATGTTGAAGGAACGCAACGAAGATATAAGTCTCTTCAATTTCCATAGCTCCCTCCCAAACAACGTGTTTTCCCTTTCGCTGCATTTATATGTATTACAAATAGGTATTTTAGTTTATTTTTACATAAGTGAAATTAAACAAACTATACTATTCTTCAGTTTCCTTTTTGTTCACCAAAAACCATGTTTGGCAATCTTCCCACGTCAGCATATATAGGCCTACCACCGATGACAGGGTATTTAAAAATAAAATCCCTAGATGGTGTAGTATAATTAACGGGGTAATAAGAGAGCTCTGTATCTGGTTGAATTTCATGTTTCCCAAGTTCAGACAACTCACTATGGCAGACAGGCCTTTGGCCATTATCCAAATGAGACACCAAGTATCTCTGTGGGTGCTAGACTCGGGATGGCGGAGCTGCCGAACTTGACCCTCATCCTTCATTTTGTTCTATGCATCTAAAAACATGTCTGGCACGCCTTGGAATTATGGCTTCTAGAGTGAGGAGAACACAATTCTGAAAGAGGCGACGGAGCTCTCTGTAGCGCTGTTCACAGCAGCCTGCTTCAAAAGAGCACAGGCTATTTAAGACACTGCTGCCCACCGACACAGGGTGTCCGGCTTGGAAGACGCCTACGGAACGGGCTTTGCAGTGTTTTTAGTTGAGAAGCTCAAACCCTAGTTGGTTTCACACATTCTGTGCTGAGTTTCATAACTTATTCTATTTGGTTTTCATCTTGAAAGATTTATAACAACCTTAGGTCAAAATATTTAAGATTCTTAGTTAGACTCAGAAAATGATCTTTGAAAGATACAGCCAAGGGCAAGGGGATCCCAGCGGCTGTTGCTGAGGGTCTGTGTGACCCTGCTCCTTCTGGCTCGGCCTGTGGCTCACCTGGGGCTGGGTCAGAGGCTGGAGCAGCCAGGAAGGAAGGCTGGCGGACGCCAGGGCCCAGAGCCAGTGCCCAGCCATGCTGGACTCCGGGCAATCAACAAACTTTCTGTCTGACCGCAAAGGATGCCCCAGTTTTTAACAAATTGAAAAATGTTTCAAGGCACAT
Organism: Trachops cirrhosus; assembly: GCA_028533065.1. Taxonomy (NCBI): domain Eukaryota; kingdom Metazoa; phylum Chordata; class Mammalia; order Chiroptera; family Phyllostomidae; genus Trachops; species Trachops cirrhosus. The sequence continues at coordinate 23,552,904 of CM052544.1, forward strand.
CTGTTAGTACTACACACAGCTTTTGAATCCAAGATTAACGATCACACTTCATTGCTTTTATTCAAACCTAGAGCTAAAACAATAGGGACTGTATAGGTCCGCTAATTTTTTCAAAGCTTTTTTGTCACACTATTTATACAGAAAAATGGACTTGCCCTAATTCTGAGGTGAGTGATTGAGTGTGCCCACAAAGATTCCCCAGCCTCTGCCACCACCAGCCCGAGCCATAGCTGCATAGCTGAGAGGCAGAGAGAACAAAGATTCCCCCCCCGCCCCGCCCTTCCCTGGAGGCCAGCAGCTGCTCTGCTTCCAGCTCACATGCAATGGGAAGGAAGAGAAAGAAGACACACAGACCATTTTCATTGTCTGAAGGAGGCACAAAAGTCATTCAATACTTTTTTAAAAACTTGCAAATAGGAATGTAAGTTATCAGTGTCTGGTCTGACCTCAGCACGTCTGGAGCCCATAGTGACTTCTGGGTTTTTCTGAGGACAAAGGCCCCAACACAAGAAGGTGCACCTGGATGGTGCAGACTAGGCTGCCGCCTTCTGGCTTCTTTATCCACTCAGGAACACAGAGAGGATCACATGTGCCGTCTCGGACGCCTTCCGCTCCCCAAGAGATGTGGCTGACCCCGGGGCAAAGAAAGAAGGCAGGCACCTGGGGAGCACCCAGGCACGGCAGGGCGGTGGACTGCCACCCAGAGCGAGCCCGACACCCCCCACATGCTGGGCCCTCGCGTAGCAATTTGGTATGGACGTGTCCCTGTCGTTCCCATCACCCTGCAAGTCTCCAAGAGGCCTTAGGTCCCCTCAGCGTCACTCTAAGTAAGAGGACAGAACACAAGTCTGGGGTCCCTCTGCTGTCTCTCTCTCGAGCATCTTCTGCAAGCAGGGCCAGAGAACCAAACCTGCACAGCCCTAATGCAGCCCCGTTTATCTAGACAATTAATAGTGGCCTGTCACAAACATGGTGCCTTTAGTAAACATTGTGTGGTTAGTCACTGACCAGGGTGATGTGAGACACATAAAAAGTGAATACATTTCAAGCCAGGATTTTATAAGTAAACAGAATCACAGGCCAAATGCACAAACCTCTTTTAAGAGTGCTATGGAAACTATTTAATATGTTGTATTTCTTACAACTACAATCCAAATTGGCACAAAAGGGCTGAGAATGTAACTATAGTTCTAAGTCTGAAACCGCAGAACCTCATTTTTTCCCAGGAAACGCCAAATGGCGGATGACACCGGTGCTGCGGGAGGGCCCGGAAGCCCAGGGGCCCTGGAATGGGAGGCCACAGAGGCTTCCGTGGAGGACTTGGCAGTGGCATCCAGGGCTGAGTTGGCGGTTGGGGTCGGGGTTGAGGCTGTGGAGCTCGTGGAGGCAAGGCCGAGGATAAGGAGTGGATCCCCATCACCAAGTTGGGCCACCTGGTCAAGGACATGAAAATCAAGTCTCTGGAGGAGATCCATTTCTTTGCTCTGCCCATCAAGGAATCTAGATCACTGACTTTTTCTTGGGGGGCGTCCCTCAAGGACCAGGTTTTAAAGATTATGCCAGTGCAAAAGCAGACACGTGCAAGCCAGAGGATCCCGTTCAAGGCATTTGTTGCCATTAGGGACTGCAAAGGACACGTTGATCTGGGTGTTAAGTGCTCAAAGGAAGTACCACTGCCATCCACGGAGCCATCATCTTGGCCAAGCTCTCTACTGTCCCTGTGTGGCGAGGCTACTGGGGGAACAATTTGATCAGCAAGCCCCAAACCATCCCTTGTAAGGTGACCGGATGCTGTGGCTCTGTGCTGGTGCGCCTGATCCATGCACCCACAGGCACTGGCATCGTCTCGGCCCCTGTGTCCAAAAAGATGCTGCCAAGGGATGGTATCAACAACTGCTACGCCTCAGCCAGGGGCTGCACTGCTGCCCTGGGCAACTTCGCCAAGGCCACCTGTGCTGCCATCTCTAAGACCTACAGCTATCTCACCCCTGACCTCTGGAAAGAAACTGTGCTCACCAAGTCTCCCTGTCAGGAACTCACCAACCATCTTGTAAAGACCCACACCAGAGTTTCTGTGCAGAGCACCCAGGCTCCAGCTGTGGCCACCACATAATTTTTGTACAAGGAAAATAAAGTGAATTAAGACTGTTAAAAAAAAAAAGGAAAGAAAGAAACCACAGAACCTACATTATGCCCCAAATTAGATTATGTGGGAATGTATACCAGCAAAACCTTCTGGAAAGAATAGTTACCATTTATTGAGTGACTACTGTATGCCGGGCACTGTACTAAACCCTTTACCAAGATTATCACACGCGAGTTTTTCAATCTGTGAGTGCAATTACTATCTGCACTTTAGAGATGAGCAAACTGCCCTGGCCAAGTGGCTCAGTTGGTTGAAGCATCGTCCCGTACACAAAAGGCTGTGGCCTCAACCCCTAGTCAGGACATATACCTACCTTTGCACGTTCAGGGCACGCACTGGAAGCAATCGATCGATGTTTCTCTCTCACACAGATTCTCTCTCTCTCCCTTCCTCTCTCTCTAAAGCAATAAACATATCCTTGGGTTGGGATTTTTAAAAATTAAAGATGAGGAAACTGAGTTTAGAGAGATAAAGGGCCTTCCCCCAAGGCAGAGTCTACCCAGCGAATCACGCTCACAAACAGGTTTCTCTGTGTGTTTTCATTTCTTATATGTGACACTTGAAAGAAAGTAAGGAAAGTGGAGTGTCCACCACACGTTTCACGTACTCAGTGCATTACCAACTGTGCAGACACCTCGCTCTTCCTGTAGTTAGCGCGGGAACAGAAACACAGGTTTCCAATTCCTGTGTGTGGAGTGAGGGCTGAGTGAACAGGGAATGAATGGGCTGTGGGGGTCTCGGTACTGGCTCCAAACAGCCGTCACTACCTCTGACGTCAGCTCCCTATGCTCTGACGTCAGCTCCCGGGAAGTGGCCCGGCGTGGCCTGCTAAGGCTGCGGCACGTCCACAGACCTGAGGAAGGCCCCCAGCTTGGCCAGGTCTTCTTCCCACTGAAGTCTCAGTGAACCTAGCGCTTGACAAAGATGCAAGCTGGTGGCCATCAGCACCTACAGCTGGAGCAACAGGGGACGATGGCACTTGCTTTTCTCCAGGAGGTTAGATTCGCTTCAACGGGCTCATTATTCTTTTTGTCCTTCCTATTGGCTTCCTCTCATGTTCATTCACACGTTTGAAGGGAGAGAAATGGGAGCTGCAAATAAACCCGCCTCACTGAACGCTTATGAAGTAGTACGGTCCCTCTCCCCGCCTTCCACCCCTGAGAGGGCTCAGGGGCGCTGACGAGGTGCGTGTGGGGTTCTGAGTGTGAAGAAGAGCCCTGCGAACACAGCTCCTTACCCTCCATTCTCTTCTTGGCCCCGAGACATGTTCGACTGTGCGATGAACTGTCTTGATTAAGGAAGGCCAGTGGGCCCATCTGAAGACTACCCTCATGTCTTATTCTCCACCCACCCTCCTTTTTTTATTTTTATTTTTTGTCAATATTTGTGCTACTTCATCACATTTAGTTATTCCTTAATTTAACACTGGTTGTGCTCAAAGGTTTATACAAAAGTTGATAAATATTCTAAATATAAGATTCCATTTCATTAAGTTCAGAATGAATGCCTTTCTCCTCAGAAACAATTTTATGTTTCACTCAGGAAAGATCGGGGGAGGGGGGACAAGTGCTGGGAGGCAGCACCGTGGAGCAGGTGGTGTCCTAGCCGGACCAACTTCCACACGTGGCTCCGTGGCTCCAGCAAACAGTGCCTGTGGGGTCTACCTGGGGGTCAGTGGTGTGGTTTCTGTCCTACAAAGTCTTCTAAGTTCCCACAGTGACCGTATCTCCTGTGACAGGCCTGGCCCTAAGAAGGGCTAATCTTCACCCTGGCCATGAGCGTGGCCCCTGCCATGGAGGGAAAGGCCTCTCCTGGCCCACAGGTGGTTGCTCTGAGGCAGGAGTGGGGTGCGGGTTTCAGGAGCAGCCATCAGAGTCCCCAGATAGTGGAAGTGACCCGCGACCCAAGCACAGAAGGTAGGGGGGTCAAGAACAGGTTTGAGGCAGAGAGACCAGGGCCAGAGAGGAGGTGGGGCCCGTGGGGATGCTGAGAGGAGTGGAGCTGGAGTGTGAATGCTCCACAAACACTAGTGAAACCAGTGCATGTGGAAGCACTTCCTTCGCCCTTTTAATCTGTTAAGCACACCTTTGCACAATCAGACATCAGCTGAGGGATTGCAAATTCCGCACTAGTGGGACACAGCTGCGTGAGGTGTCGCTGAGCTTTAAATGCAATAGGACATGCGGCCTGTCCGACGACAAACACGGCCGCAGTTTGGCTGGCTGAGCCCTCGGAAGGGCTCTCACGCGCTAACGAGATAAATGGCTTTCAGTCAATTACACAGTTTTTCAGGAAAACAGGCAACACAATACATCACCTATAATAAATAGTGTAACTAAAGGATATTAGCATCAATAAAGTAAGTAATGTACACATAGATCACCGAAGTAGTTTTCAGAAAGGCAACAAATGCTAGGCTTCAGGTCCTTGAGGTGAGAGCATTGCGCCTCAAGCAAAAACAAATGCAATCAAGATTAATGTCTTACCAGGTGCAAAATGTCTGGTTTGATTATTTATTTTTGGCCTAAGTCTTACGTTCCTGAAGAGAAGAAGCCTCTAATTACGTTCAGGGTTTAGTTTTTAGTCTCCTTCCGAGGGTGGAATGGCTCCGGGTGGGGAGAGGTGGCCCGCCAGCAATTCACCTGGAAAACATCTTGGGTTGTGGCAGCTTCATCTGAATCCTCGACTCAAGTGCTATCCAATGCAACGTGATGTGGGTCTATACTAACAGTAAGATAATTTTCAGACCATGAGCAAAATCATACCGACGAGTCTCCCTCTGGGCCGGTGAGCCCAGGCTGCACCTAAAGTAGTCGGGTAATTCTGGTTGCCCTGTTCTATAAAAAACGCTGACACACCACAGCCTTCGGAAGGCCCAGGGGCCAGAGGGCAGGGGACCAGAAGCCACCGCATCCTATAGAATCTGGGCAACGGCGCAAGCACATCTGAGCTGAGTCGGGGGCTAAGGGAAGATGGGATAGTTCCCAGACGTGTGAGGGGTGATGGGGAAGAGGAGACAGGAAACAGAGTGCCTCCGTGCTGCCTGAGGGCGCTGCTGGGACCTCAGGGACAGGTGAAGGTGCAGAGTCATGACATGAATCTCCTCTGAGATTCCATGACCTCTGAAATAGTAATAAATATCAACAGGAGAATTATCACCTGTACAATGAATACTGTAGCAAATGGAAAGTAAAGGGAGAGGAAATGTCTTAAGCTGGTGGCTTAAAAATGCATTCTAGAATTTACTTCCCATATTCCTGATGAAAGGAGCAACAAGAGTAAAATTAGCAAAAACAAAAACAAATATAAAACCACCAACAGCAACCAACCGAAGAAAAGGATATAATGTAATTTAATACACTTCTAAAACTCAGAGACTTCACACTGGCAGTTCACAAACATCCTGAAAATTCTAACAGCCACCCAAGCCGGAGGGAAGCAAAGTGGCTGAGTGTCCTGTTTTCACTGCTTTTTGATGGAGTGGAAGGCATGATGGGACAGAGGGCGGGACAAATCCCAAAGGCATTACGTTTGGTGAAAGAAGCCAGGCAGGGAAACGACGTACTCCACAATTCCACCTGGAACAGGTGGAATGACAGGCGGAAATCAGGTCAGGGGTTGGCAAGGTGAAGGCATTTACTACAAAGGGGCGCACGGGACCTTTGGGGGGCATGACAGAAAGCTCTACCATCACAGCCATGGGGTGGCCTGACTATGCACATTTGTAAAAATTCACCGAATTGTGTAGTCATAATTGGTGAATTTATTTTATATTAATTCAATAAAGTTGACCAAAACAAAGAGAGAGGGAGAACGATGCTGTCTAATAAGAGTAAGGTCTGGAGGGTTGGCTTCCGAATGAAGGAAGCCGTCTGCTTCTCCCCATTATGACCCCAGGCCAGGACCCTTGCACATGAGCCAGCTGGGTCCCAGTGTTCAAACCAAGGCTGTCCGTGACCCCGCCTGAGATTTATCTCTTCTCTCTGCCGTTCCCTCTGGCTGCAGAAAAGCGTGGGTGACTGCCTGATCTTGTGGTGACAGCAAAGTAATTGAGACACTGAACTGCTAACAAACAACATGGGCATTAGTCTTGGGACCAAATGGGAACGTTTAAACCTGGACAACATAAAAACGCTATATGCCCAACTCCCTTCCTAGATATATTTTAGAGTACTAATATTCTCATCTTTCATAGCAGAAACTCAACTGACAGAGCTTAATAATGGAAATGCGTAGCTTTAAGAAACCCAACGAGATGATTCCTATGAACATTTTTCATCACTGTTCCTTAACCTCAGGGAGTTAGAGGAAATGAATGCCTCTCACAGTAGAAGTTGTTCAGCATTTCATTCAGCTTCCTTATGGCTGACTTTCCTTCTGTTGTGTTAGGTAAAGTAAAACTTGGTGCTTTGTTATAAGTTAAAAAGAGCAATTATGATAGGACTCTATTTACTGACATATTTTATAATATCTGAGATGCTAGAGCTTAAGAGATGCATCACTATTTACATACCGCTAAGAAAGAAAAATCACCGCCAGTTTAATGAGGACACCTGCAAAGATGTCGTAGACTGTAGACACACACCAACTCCAAAGGTGTCAAAAATATGAAAAAAACTATGACGCAGCGTCAATAAATGCATCCCAATAATTCATCCATCCGTCCATCCATCTGTCCACACGCACAATAAAAATTTTCCTGGCGTAAGGTCACTTCCACTTAATAATAGTTATTTCTCAAAGGGAGGACCTGAGATCATTTTAAAACTTTCATCTTTCCTACATTAAAAAAAACTTCTTTATAATGATGATATATTTGTGAAAATAGTACATGGTTTTTAGTCAAAGAAAAAAATGACTGGAAGTAAACAGGCTGTCACTAGGGGGTCCTGCTGGGTGTGGCTGTTATGGATGACGCCTCTTCTCCATTCATCTCTGTATTTTAAAGCAATTCTTAAAATTGAAAAACTAAGCAAAGCAAGTAAAGAGTCATAAAAAGTGGCATGGCCATCCTTGGATGAAAGGGGCTGAGGGCAGGGTGCCCCCACCTACCCGTGTACCCAGCTGTCCCGTACAACCAGGCCTGTCCCAGATTTCACACGGAAAGTCCTGCGTCCCTGGATGACTGGTTACCCTGTGCCATGGACTGTTCCAACAGGAGGGTGACACATAGGAAAGATAATTTTGACTGGATTCTAGAGAGTTAATACTCGATTTTTTAAAGATGCCACGGAATCCCCAGAGGAAGCTATTAAACAAGAACATTCCTGCATCTTACCCCCGAACCCCCGGACATTCAGATCTAGGACCAATGGGTCTGAGCGGGGCTCAGGGGGCTGCCCATGTAAGTGCCCCAGGTCATTCCTACCCCTGGCCTCCCAGCTCCCTCACCTTGCTGTCCACCTCCTCCTCTTCCCATACCCAGTGTCTTCTGTGGACACTGCTGCCAACTGCACCCCACACGTAGCAGCCCAGGAGGGCCGCCACCTCTCCATGCTCAGCACAAAGAACAAGCAACAGGAGGAGCTCCTCCGGGAGAAGGTCAGCAGTTCAACTCAGACGCAGCTCATGTCTAAGAGTCCAGGAGCGCTGACTCTTCTAAAGAAAGTTGAAGCTTGTGAAATACACAGCAAGGAAAAAGCCCTTTCTATTGTACAGGAATGACACACAGCTCTCTCCAATTCTTCTCCATCCCTTGCTTGGTTCAACCATCCTCACACACCATCCACAGGAAATATTACCTTAGAAATTTTAAATCTATTACCCTATCCGATACATTTGTTTCTATAGGAATGTAAGTCTAAGGTGTTAATTCTCTCTACTGGACATAAGTCTGTGGGCGAAAGAGAGGGTGCGTACAAGCTCAGTGACCAAAAGGAACATCACAGGGTGAGGAGTATGATCATCAGTTCCTAACTGGGAAGGTCATAGTGAGTAGTGACAGCCCAGGTTTATACCTTTAGTAAAAGCTTCAAGCCAGCCCTGTCCATTGTTCTTGGGCATCTAGGTTAACACACCTTTGAAATGCCAGAAGTACCGTTTTACAGACCCCTGGAAGGTGTAGACCTTCAGGGGAGCACAGAATTTGTCAACCATCCTGGACCTTGTTATCTCCCACGTAATGTTCCTTAATCCCCTCCTTAGTTCCAAAGGTATACAAGCAACTGCACAACTGTCATTCTCCAGAGCATCTGACATCTTGCTTCCTGACATTGCTGTCCGTGGGGCTCAGATAAACTCTTATAAAGATTTTCTACAGGTTGGACACTTCCTATGTCCACAAGTCAAAACCCATTTCCTCAGCTTGGCTGTTTGGTTGAATTATTTATTTCTAAAATCTGATACATTGCCTTATGTCAACTGTTTTTCATAAATGTGTGAGCCAGGCTCCCATTTTTGGTGGTCTTTTCCCAGTGCTTCTCAAACTTTAATGTACATATGAATGGTCCGGAACCTTGCAGAAACACAGATTCTGACTGGGCGGGTCTAGGGCGGGGTCTGGGAGGCCACCTCTTGAACGAGCTCCCTGAGGATGCCCGGATTGTGGGTGCCTGGACCACAACCGAGTAGCAACAAGAGCTGACAGATAAAAGTGTGGTCTCTGAGTCTGCTTCCGCCTATAATAAAATAAAAGCCAAATGAGCACTTATTCCTGTCACAAGGCTATAAACTACTGTGCTCTTTTTTCCGGAGGTTTGCAGGAAATTTGGATTGTAACCCCCACCTCTGGTGAGAGTCCGCAAGTAGTAAAGCCAAGCTCCTCTCCATTGTGAATTCTTGTCTCTGTTCACTGAACTGCAAACAGTCAGAGCTAAATCCTAAGCAGAAGATCTAAAAGTACGTGTGTAGGAAGGGAAGTGTTTGAAGAAGAAAATGATTTTAACTAGAAAAATGAGTAGGGGCTAAATGTGAGCAAATGCAAGTTGGCCGGCTTTGGGAGAGCACCTTTTATTACATCAACTCAGAAAACTGTCCTCAGCTGCAGGGACAGATCCTTTAACCTGAAGGAGCGTGGGGAAATTAAAGGAGGCAGCGTGGTAATGTCTTTAGTTCTGAATTCAACTGAGCAGAAAGTTTGGTGGGTGAATACCTGAGAGTAATTTTATGTTTTGCTGTCCAAGATCCAGAATGAAATCATGTTTTCTGTGTTATTATTTTTAAGTTCCCAAACACTGAGATGAAGAAAAGTGAAGATCATTGAAACAAAACTCAAAAACAGTGTCAAGGTACATATGAGGCATTATTTTAAAAATCATGTCACATTCCACACAGCACAGAGAAAAGACCTGGGAAGCAGTACAGCAAAGGGACAACCAGCAGGCCTTGTCTGCGTGGTAAGGACTCGGTTTACCTTTGGTTATACTATTTTGACATTTTCTAACTTTTTAATGTTTTATGTATTGCATTTTTTCTATTTCCATTTATCCCCCTTATATTATTACTTTTATAATAAAAAAGTTAATTTTTAAAAATGGGCATGTATAGTTAGATAGATGGACAGGAAGGAGAGAAAGAGGGAGAGAGAGAGAGAAAAAGGGAAGGGAGGAAGGATAGTAGAGAGGGAGGGAGGGCAGGAGGGAGGGAGGGAAGGAGGGAGGAAAGATGGCTTTTCCCTTGGAGGAGAATTTATTTCAAATGGCAATTCCTTTATATATTTCTTTTGATTATACCCCACACAACTCTTTCCTGTTTTTCTGGGATCATATTAATATTAAAACTGTGATTGTAATTTAAAATGTGAAATGAAACTTGAGGAACTAGAATGTTCAAAGTCCCACTCATTCCTCTGTTATCGAAATGCTCTACTGCACACACAGCAACTGGCATTTTCGAACTGTACAATGCTTCCAGGGTGAAATGCAGGATCCTTTCTCCCTTCCGACCCGAATCCGCAATTTGCCAACAGTCAAGTGTGTGCATTCTCTCTCCCCACCACACCACCCAGCTCTGGTGTCTGCAGACTTTCCGGAGGGCACTGGGCACCGGGTTTCTCTGAGCATGGACAGCCCCCAGCGGCTGGTACTGTACGGCACAGACCATGGGACACTGACCGAAGGAAAGATGCTGAAGAAGCCTGCAAAAGCACAGGCACCAGAAACGACTCGCTAGGTACCTTGAGGATGGTGATATTCCAGGTAAAGCTCTCCACAGCCTTTTGCAGCTTGCGCTCCTTCAAGCCTTCCTTGGTGCCTATACTGTGCAGGTGCTCGTGGAATTCCATGGCTGAAAGAGATGAAAGACAAAGCAGATTACTTCTCCAGCCACTCTGTGGTGATGGGCCAGCAATATTTGTTTCTAGGTACTGCCAACCGATTCCAACCTTTGACGGAATTTTGTGAAAATGCCTACTTAAGAATGCAGTAATGGGGAACACACAGAATTCCTCGTGTCAGCGAGGCGGAAGGCGTGGGAGAGGTCAGCGGCCGTTCCTCGTGCTTTTGAAGGGCGAACAGGGCACACAGGATTGTTCTCATTCTCGTTTCAGAGGTGAGAAATCTGGGGCTCGGCAAGGCTCAGAGCTGGATGGCTGTGGAGGGAGCAGGAGGAAGGGCTGGGACTAGAACCCAGGTCTTGGGAACCTCAGAAGACAGACTTCAGCTCTGCTGAGGACACAGCGTTGGCAGTTAGGGAGGAAACGAACGGGATGTGTATTTCCTGTCACAGTAGAGTCAGTCCGAGGTCAGATACCAAACCAGCCTGTTCCAAAGGGGAGAGGGTAGGGGGAAAGGCCACAAACTCTAACCTGGCATATGTATTACAACTCTTTACTGTAACTTACAGAATCCAATTATATTGCCTACTGTCATTCAAAATAGTCTCTGGAGGCTCCTCATGCAGTAACACGGCAATGACGCAGGACCGGTGTGATGGCCCTTTCACTGGTTTAATAACATCATGTTTCCTGGATCTTTTGAATATTCGATTGCAGTCAATTACCCCATCTCTGGCCAATGGGAATCCCTCAGACAGGTCTCCATGTCCTTTCGGAATGACCTATCAGCTTGGATACGTTCCTTGCTTTCTTGTACAAGACGTTCCGCCTCAGACTTGGAACACTTCTCCAAGGCCCTCTGGATCTGTCAGTGGGGACCAGTATTTAAAGGCCACACTCTGGGTGCTAGGAGTGCTTACTGCTACTGAGTTGTCACTGTTTTCTAGGCCTTTCCGTGGACGGATCTCAAACACATGTATTATTCTTTAGCAAGAATAAGATCTTGCTAAACTTCTAATTAAAATTTAAGTATACAGTGTTTTCACATATTTTTAAAAAAATTTTATGCTCATTTCTTATCTGTTAGGTGGAAAATCTTAAATCTCACCACATCAACATAACTATTAATAATATGACAGCTGAATCCAATTTAAACTCTCTTTGCATTTTTTTTTTGGTACTTAGAGTATCTCATTGAGAATGTATGGTAAAAATGTGTTCTAAGGTCAGGCATAATAATTCTTTTCTCTCCATGATGATGTCACTAACAAAGTACTATTAGGTTCATTTGTTTTGTTTTGTTTTGTTTTTTCCATTTTGTGTGAGTGTGGGGGAGTATGTTGTTGGTTTTTCCTTGAAAATATAAGCAAATATGTACACATGTACATAATCCTCTCTTTCTTGCACAAAAAGCAGCACACTATGTACACTGTTCTGTATCCTGGCTTTGTTTTTCCCTTACATGACGACAAAATAGAGCTCACTCTGGGTCAGTGTGTAGAGCTCTCCCGCAGTCTTTTATTTTTTTAAAGAAATAACTTTAAAAAACCCCTCATCTGAAGATATGTTTATTGATTTGAGAGACAGAAACAAAGAGAGAAACATTGATTGGCTGCCTCCCATACGCCCCCAACCTGTGATCGAACCTCCTGCCTAGATATGTGCCCTAGACCAGGAATCAAACTCACAACCTTTTGGTCTACGGGACAGTGCTCTAACCAACTGAGCCACCTGTCCAGGGCCCACTCTTTTCTTAACAGCTTCACAGACTCCACTGTGTGGATGTACCCAGTCCCCTACTGAGGTATATGGGATTATTTCAAATCTGTTGCTATTACAAATATCGTGAAGTGCTTATAATTTTTACAAGACATGCCTGCGTTCTTTTGTACACCCTTTTCCTGCTAGGCTGGGTATTCAGATTTCTAGCTCTCTCTCTATACAGCCCCATTTCAAAGCAATTCTTTACACAGTAATTGACAGCGGCTTTATTCCTTAGGGGCTTTAACAATAAGCAAAAGCTGGCACACATAGGATAAATATGGTAAACTGTCAATTTAATCTTTTTTCTTTTCTCTCTCTATTATTTTCCCCACCTCATTGGAAATACGATCCTAGGTCCAGTCACGCTAATAAGGCTTAAGAACCTCACTCGTTTCAAGAAAGAACGACAATGAGTGACATTCATTACATGGTATAGGAACCTGCCACACTGACCGCCCTCCTTTCCAACCTCTCTTTTTCAGTGACGGTACTCAACACCCCGATTCGATTAGCTACGCCCCTCCACCCCCCTGCTGGTGACCTGGCTCAACCAGCCGCCTCCCCTGCATCTAGTTCTGACTTTCACTGGATGTGCTTGGCTTAACACACTGCACAACAAACACACAAACAAAAAAACAAATACCAGAATGCAAACAAACAAAACAGCCAGGCTTAGGTGGCAGTCTTGTTCCAAACCCCAGGTTTTGTGGCAGAGCATTAAACCCCCCACACACACTCACATGCATCATTTTCCCAGGTCACGTGTGGGAGTCTCCCTGGAGTGCACTATACGTCTCACAATACGGCCAGGCGAGGCTCTGCTGGTAAGACCCCAATGTGCTGGGTTTTTACTTAAGATTTAATATTGGACTTTAGCAAGATCAGGGTTTCAGGACCCAAATCATCAATACACATAATGTTTATATTTCTGGCAGTCAGAAGGCACTAGACTCAAATATCACCGAGGTTCAGTCGATGGAATTCATGACTGGAGTATAGGAAAGAGAAGAGACACAAGAGAAGTGTGTGTTGGGGGGGGGGGGCGGGTAACTCTGTAAACAAGAAGACATACAGCTGTGTGGCCTTTGAGGTGCCCAGGACAAGAACTTGGGGAGAGAAACAAAAGTGATGTTAACACAGGACTGTACACTGCAATTGCCTGACCAGATGCAGCTTCTTCACGATGCCGTTTTTATTCCAATTTTCAAAACTGGCACAAAGGTGTGATGCAACAACACTGGGGTGTTTTTCAGCCACCCAGGTATCTTCCTGGAAGCCTCACTCCACCAGAGGCCAGCTGCTTCTCTTGTTTTGCTGAATGTTTGATTGTTGTACCCGAGCAGAAACTTCATTACTTTAACACGCCCTTTTCTCCTTTCTTCCCTTTGACTCAAACTGGCCTCGCCCAGCCCCCTGACTCACCTGCCTCCTTCCCCTGGCACGTCCACACTCTTGGGCATTGAGCCCTCAGGACAATGAGGTTCTGATCAGCATCAAACACTCTCTAGAACAAAGCCTCGGGTTTGCTGACCCCTGAGACAGAGTTTCAGTCAAACCAGAGATAACAATCTAGGCCTCAGTTCTGTTTCAGCTCCAGGCCCAGAAAAGCTGGGAAACCAGACAAAGGGATGCCATGGCTGCCACCAAGAACAGATGCACCTGTCGGCGACCCCTACCCTAGTGCCTACCCGTCAGTAGAGACCACGACACTGACTGTGACCTGAACCCTGAACTCCCTTAGTCACCGTGATTAGTGGTTCCCTGCCACCCCCCAATCACCCACCCCCTGGACTCCAGGAGGAAACACAGTCAAGATGATGAAAAGGATACTGATAAGGACGAAATAGAAAAACATCTAAAGAAATGAGCATGGCTGTCTAAAAAGCTCATATTTGACATTTATTAAAAATGAGACCAGACAATTCCCTTTTATCTTCCTCCTCTTAAAATAGCTGCAGTCTACTAAAAGTCTATAGGGAAGTGCAAAATGCATTATTAATAAAGTTCTTTAAGGGGGGCACAAAAAAGTTGGAAACTGGAAAAGCTATGTTAAAAATATACCCCCCTCAATATTAAAGTGACCATAACTTTCAGTCCCTTTGTTATTTATTCCATTATTCGGCTAGCTGCACAACACGCTTCTTTAAAAAATGTTTTTATATTATTAACTTACAGATTGATCCTTGCAAACATTTTCTCATCTATCTATATGAAGCATATGTTGACTTTATGTTTATGAAAATTAAAGGATCTTCACCTTGGCCGATGCAGACTGAAAGCACCCTCTCACCTCCCCTATCACATGCAAAGGAGTGAGGCCGCAAAACCCAGGGAAGCAAGAGGCAGCCCACTAGGAGCTACACATGTGTTATAGGGGGAACCTGGAGAAGGGCTACAGAATCTTCCCAAGGAAACGGTAAAGAAGGACTTGGATATTGGTCTTCCTGATCCCAGTTCCCCAAGGCTTTCCAGCTACCATGCGTGATTTCTCTGTGAGAGCCTTTGCCCTTAATATGAGCTCACGCTGTGGTTATGTGTGACAAATAATTCCGCCGTGAGGTGGAACACCGTAAGGGCTACTGCACAGGCACTGACCACGTTCTAAGGGAATATAGAGGGAGACAGAATGAGATTATGCATTTGCACTGGGTCAGTCCCTATATAACAAGAAAATCTAATCATACTCCCAAGGTGGAAATTGCATTATTACTCTGACATTAAATTACCAGGGAACCTATCCTAACATGTCACAGGAGGTCTTTTCTGTTTTTCACATCAGCCGTGAATATAAAGAACTTGTCTGGGGTAAATGTTAAGTTTCTCCCTACTTTCCAAATCATTTTGAGCGAAGAAAAATAAGCCCCCCCAAAAAGTTCTTATCTTATTAAGAAGCTTAAAAGCAGTATTTCTTCTCCTTCCTTTAAGTCATACCATTCTGACTAAAGAGCAGAGTGAGTTTTAAAGTAGCTGGTGAAAATCAGGTAAGTAAAAGTTTCAGACTAAGTTACCATCTCTCCTTACCCCCCAGAAAGAAAGCAAGTTGTTTTTTGCTTTAAAACTACTGGTTCTATAATTTCTGTTTGAGGGTGGTGGAGCTAGGACCGAGTGGAAGGTAAAGGGATTTGGGGCTCCCACCGTGGGGGTGAGGATGGGGCACTGGCCAATGCTGGGAGGAGCCCTGGGGTGGGCTGGGAGGAGCCCTGGGGTGGGCAGGGAGCTAGTGAAGAGCCAGGAGTGGAGGAGGCAGGGAGTTCGGTTAGGTAAGGGGTTGCACCCACAATCTAGAGAATTTAAAGGGCTGTGGCCTTATGGCTTCGATTGTTTGAAAGAGCTTGGAGGAATGGTAATTCAGCAAGGGCTTGGGTGGGGGAGCCTGTAAGAGGATCGTGAGGACAGGCTTCACAGAGAGGGACCCTCAAACCTTGGCGTACCAAGAACCAGGGGAAGTGCACGTTTAAAAGGCAGCTTCTCTGCCTGTCCGCCAGGACTCTGAGGCATTTCTAGCAAGCACCAGAGGATTTCTGTGCAAGAGGGCTAGGGATGACTCTAAGAAACCGGAGCAGGAGGACCGGGAGACGGGACTGAGCGAAGGAAAGTCATGATGAAGATGGAGAGCAAGCCCAGTAGGTGCTGAGGGCCATGATTACAGGGCGTCTCAGAAATCTAAGAATTACGATCCTGCCAACTCTGTCCTAAAAAAGGAAGGAAGCGGGGTGAGGGGGGTACGGAGGCAAGGAAGTCAAGCCTCTTCTTTTGTAAGTGACTGGCCCAGCTCACGTATACAAATATTTATTTCCAAGTTAATCTATCTTGAATAAGATTTCTTTCTATGTTTTCTAGTTCCATGTTTATTAAAAAGGACTGTAATGAAAAATTGAACTATTACCTCAGATTTCCTTTATATGTAGATTTTTCAGAAGTTATCTGTTTCTGCAATTAGTAGTCAATCTTATAATATTGAGATAAAAAAGGTTGCATCATTTGGATGATGAAAGTAATTCTTGATTCATGAAGTAACACTAATTTCTCAGCCAATAACATTTATTCATCACACATGTGTAGGTCATTGACCATATGCTGTGTTGAGTCCCATTAAAACCCATGACATTACATGCTGAATGCTGCAAAAGCTACAGATTTCTAGAAGCATGGGGAACAAGGTAAGGTAAGAGAACTAGTACTTGCATTACGAGCTCATTGACATCGGTTTCATAAAGAAGTCTTCATAATTTTGTTCTGGAGTACAACGGCTGTGTTTAAAGGCATTTGTATAGTAAATAGGGCAACAGCATTAAAATGATGATGTGAGAATACGTAACAACTGCTGGTTTTTAAAAATCGGTGGGGACTTCCGACCAAGATGGAGGCATAGGTAGACACACTGTGCCTCCTCACACAACCAAGATAGGGACAAAAACAATTTAGAAACAGAATAACAACCAGAACTGACAGAAAATTGAACTGTATGGAAATCGGACAACCAAGGAGTTAAAATAGACATGTTCATCCAGACCGGTAGGAGGGGCGGAGTCGGGCAGCTGAGCTGAGAGGGGTCATGGCACAAAGAACATAGGGACTGGGCGCATAAGACCGCAGTGGGTGTACTGTGGGCAGACCCTGGCTGAGGGGTGGCAACTGGCAGACCCAGCGAGGCAGCGATTGTGAAGCAAGGCACTGCGCCCAATCCAGGATCCCAGTGCTGGGAAATAGAGCCTTGGGGCACTGACTGAAAACATCCGTGGGGGATGAGGCTCAGGGAGAGACTCCCAGCCTCACAGGAGAGGTCCTTGGAAAGTCCCACGGGGTGCACAAGCCCACCCACATGGGAATCAGCACCAGAAAGGCCCAGTTTGCTTGGGGGAAGTGGAGGAAGGGACTGAAATCGGCAGAGAGTGGAGCAAGCGCCACTGTTCCCTCTCGGACCCCTGCCCCACATACAGCGTCACAACCCAGCCACTGGGTGGCCCCGCCCTGGTGAACACCTAAGGCTCTGCCCCTCATATGTAACAGGTGTGACCAGACAAAAAAAAAAAGAGAGAGAGAGAGATGGCTCAAACAGAAGAACAATTGAAGGCCCCAGAACCCATCCTTTTAAGCGACCAAGAGATAGCCAACCTATCAGATGCACAATTCAAAATACTGGTGTGACCAGGAAGCTCACAGAATTGGTTGATTTTGGTTGTAAATTAGATGAAAAAATGAAGGCTACAATAGGTGAAATGAAGAAAAATACACAGGGAACCAATAGTGATGGAAAGAAAGCTGAGTCTCACATCAATGTGAGACCAGAAGGAAGAAAGAAACAACCACATAGAAAACAATGAAGAAATAGAATTCAAAGAAATGAGGAGAGGCTTAGGAACCTCTAGGACATCTTTAAATGTTCCAACATCCGAATTATAGGGGTGCCAGAAGGAAAAGAGGAAGAGCGACAAGTGGAAAAGTTTTTTGAACAAATAATAAAGGAGAACTTCCCCAATCTGGCAAAGGAAATAGACTTCCAGGAAGTCCAGGAAGCTCAGAGAGTCCCAAGGAAGTTGGATCCAAGGAGGAACACACCAAGGCACATCAGAATTACATTAGCCAAGGTAAAAATGAAGGAGAGAATCCTAGAAGCAGCAAGAGATAAGGGGATAGTAACCTACAAAGGAGTTTCCATCAGGCTGTCAGCTGATTTCTCAAAAGAGACCTTGCAGTCAAGAAGGGGCTGGAAAGAAGTATTCCAAGTTATGAAAGGCAAGGACCTACATCCAAGATTGCTCTATCCAGCAAAGCTTTCATTTAGATGGAAGGGCAGATAAAGTGCTTCTCAGACAAGGTCAAGTTCAAGGAGTTCATCATCACCATGCCCTTATTATATGAAATGTTAAAGGGACTTAT
>CM052544.1:23571405-23739707 GCA_028533065.1 Trachops cirrhosus
CAGTAAAATGACAGCAAACTCAGAATTATTAACAACCACACCTAAAACAAAAACAAAAAGAAACTAAGCAAACAACTAGAACAGGAACAGAACCACAGAAATGGAGAACACATGGAGGGTTAGCAACAGGGGAGTGGGAGGAGGAGAGAGGGGGGAAAGGTACAGAGAATAAGTAGCATAGATGGTAGGTAGAAAATAGACAGGGGGAGGGCAAGAATAGTAGGGGAAATGTAGACGCTAAAGAACTTATGACACATGGACATGAACTAAAGTGGGGGAATGTGGGTGGGGGAGGGTGTGCAGGGTGGAGGTGGATGAAGGGGGGCAATGGGACAGCTGTAATAGCATAATCAATAAAATATTTAAAAAAATAAAAATAAAAATCGGTGCCAAAATAAACGCTGTAGGTACAACATCAAATCAGGGCTTTTGTACTAGGAAAAAGAAATTATGTATGGGAGATTTTGTAGGCATACATTGACTGTATACTCTAACGTAAAAGGTTACAGAATAAATTACAAACAACTGGTAATTAGGATGAGATTACTTACTCCCACAAAATAAACTAAAAATAATACATCATACAAGTTTCAATTTCTAAAACCTGAGGAAGTCTGTCCTGTGTTTGCACTTAAATGATGACATAGAAAACGAGAAGGTAACAAACACTCCTAAGGTACAAGGGATTGCCCTTGCGACTGTCACAAAATTGTGAGCAATTATACTGCAAAGTTACATAACAAGGAAGATGGGAAGGTCTGCATCATTCCCTGCACCTGATCTTGGATAGCCTCAGTGTCCTCAAAGATGTAGTAAGAATGCTGAGCTCTGATTAAAGAAAGACTCTTTGTGTAGCTCCTGTCCTGGGGGGACATCCACTTACCAGACAGAGCCTGGGATGCAGGGCGCCTGAGCAGCCAGCACTGTTCAGTTGTGACCTTAGGGTGCAGGGCGGCCTTGAAACGCCTGTGCCTATCACTTAGTTCAGACACAGAGCGGGCCACTTCTGGTGGCTGTTCGTCTGGCCACTGTACACAGGTGAGCTCTACCTCCTGCCTTCCTATTAACCACACCAGCAATTTTTAACCTTTGTCATCTCATGGCACACATAAACTAATTACTAACATTCTGTGGCGCACACACACACGTATTTGCCAATTTGACAAAAAAATAGGTATAATTTTGACTCATTCACACTAGACGGCTATTGTTGTAGTGGCTGATATGATTTTTTATTTGACAATCTGAGGGAAAACAGGTAAGTGCCCTGATTAAATAGTCCGGTACTGCATATTTGAAAAATTCTTGGGGCACAGTGGTTGAAAATCACAGAACTACACGATTAACCCCACTGATGTGCGATTATGCAAAGTCCATAGCTGACTTTGGTTGCATGTTCTTTGCTCACCAATTATCCATGTGGCTTTTCTCTGCCTGGCTGTGTTGCCAGTATTTTAGAGTGACGGTCCCTCCGCTCCGGGAGGGGGACTGTTCATTACACAGGTGCAGTGCCTGGAAGCAGTCCTCATTAGCAGGCTTTTCATAATGTTGGTTAAGAGAAGCCTTTACAGTTTTTAAAAGGATAAGGAGATCTGAGAGAACAACTCAGAGCAGCTTCTCTGAGCGAGTAAAAAGAACAGAACACTACTTCCCTCAGTTGGACGCCACTGAGGCGGTCCCCACGCCCGGGCCTGTGGGCACAGGGCAGGGGCGGGGGTGGGAGAGATGCAGACCAGGGCAGTTTCTTGTGCCACCTCCACTTCTTCCTCTGTGGCAGGAGGTGCTGAAACCGAGGGCTTTCCAGGGCCAAAACTCACGAGCTATAATTCACTGATGAATTATAGGTAAGAAAAATCTACATCCTCTTGAATGAGAATGTTATTGAAAATTTCTTTTGTGACCAGCTACAAAATCAATAATTAAAAGTTTTAAAATTACGGATTTAAGCCGAAGGAGATTTAATATTCTTACAGAATGTGGCTCTAAGCTTACAAGGCCCGACGCGGCTGGGTGGGTTGACAGAGAGCCAGGCACTGGCGACAAAGGAAAGGGAGGCAAGTCCTTGACTGAGTTGCTGCCGCTGCTGCTTAGTGACAAGAACTCCCACTGTGAAAACAATCTTCAGGTTCCGGAATAGAAACCAGGACAATAATAATGAGGGACTAAGAAGTAGGATTATTTTCTTCTTTCAGGAACAAGTTCTACTTCCCTGTATGTTTCCGGTACCTTCTAAAAGCTCCACAGACACATTTTCGTCATAAATGTGTATATTTTAGAACCACGTGTAGTTGTTCACATCATCTTGAACTTAGTTGTTGAACGTACACATCTGCATTTTTCTATTATTTAATGTCCCATCTACTAGTCCGACTGAAACGAAATGGCACTGTGAGAGCCTCAAATCGAACATGGCCTTGCCCAGGCCTTCTTTAAAAGCGAAATCAACATTTTGAGTCAGCTAGTAAGGAGGCAGGGGAAGGAAGCAGGATTCCTTGGTTCTACTACAACGCTGCCATCAGAGTAAGGCGTGAGGTAATCATTCTGGCCAAAGAAACAGAAATCTCTGTTAAGCTTCTGTAAACTTCCTTTGACAATCAATTGTAACTAGGTAAATGAGCCTTTGAAAAGTCTGACATGTTATACAACTGCAATGTGCTGTATTATTGAAGTCAAACTACACAATGTGTTTAAAGGCACTGAAGTTTGAAGGCTGTGAGCGCATCACACAAACGCTATGATGTGCATGGGCATGGGGGCGGACGCTCGTGGTAAGCGGTGTCCAGGAGGCAGAGACGGTCGTGTCTCACACACAGGCCTGGCTGGGTCTGCTGCAGCTGCTCCTTCGCCAAAAAAAACGGTCGCTGAGCCTTGACTGCTCTGTGCCAAAACCCCACAATTGTGTTCCTCTGATTCCGTGACCCCAAGTGTTTGTTCCGAGGGAAAAGCTGTGGGTTATTTTACTTCTGGAATGTTAACCAAGAAGAAAATCTGCTCAAATTCCTTTGTGGTAATGAGCTTGAGAACTAAGGAAGCAGACAGCAAGTCACCAAACAGCAGAGAAAGGAGGAATGGGAAACCCACACTCGGTGATTTCTACGTGAGTTTAGTTCAGTGCTGGTCTTCAGGGAATGGGGACACGGGCGTGTGACTGAAGCGCGAGGCCAGGCAGCCGGTCCGGTGGGACCACATAAATCATCTGACCTTCTGGTTTACTGGTGTAATGTTAAGCTTTAGAAATTGGTTGGGCCACACGAAAGTATATGATTTCATTTATATGTAAAGAACTGTATTTTAGAAAGGTATTGCTTCTTTCCTTCTCACCTCTCAAAAATCTAAACAACATAACTTTGATACAGGTAGGTGTTGGTTTCATGTAATTTTCCAATTATTACTTCAAAATACTTTATAACTTAATTCAAAAGTTTCTCTTGGAGACACTTAAAGCTCAATGACCAAAAATGAAATGTGATGCTGATACAAGGATTATGTTTTACAAAAATTAATCCATGAGTCAACTTTCCAAGATGGTATCACTCAATTAAGAACATTAGCACAACTGCATACAATGGAATGTGGTAAAAAGAAATGCCCCCTTCTATCAGGTTTCCTGCTTCCCATCACAGATAAATGTAGATGAAAACCAAACAGCCATAAAAATAAAATAGAAATTGAAAAACATATGATATATATACAACACTAAGATGAAAGACGATTTCGCTTTGAAGGGAGGGTGTTTCAGGCGGAGACATGGCATCATTTCCTCTCCAGCTGAAACGAATACCGTCTGCTCCTGCCAAACATAAAGCAGGTGACCTTTCAAACCTTCTGGTTGGGATGTTCTCTGCCAGTCTAAATGGCATGAACCTAGAACATACCGTGCAGCACGTGGCTAAAAGACTTTAGAAGTATAATTTTAAAAAATACTCATTAAGAGAGACAGATTGATCTTAAACCAATATACTTAAAGATTAGTTTTTCAAATGAAAACTTAAGCTTTTCTTTTTAAATCACAAACACATCCAGTACAAAAATACCTTTGTGTGTGTTGAAAATAGAAACCAAAAGCAAGAGGAAAAAATTTTCAAAGGGTGACAAAAATGTGTATTTATAATTTTAATTTATTTCAAATGTCCCAAATTAGGTGTAGTGAGCTATTTCCTGGAAGAGGGGATATTACATTCAGGAGGTCCATTTATCAATACTATTAAAAGCATCTCACTATAACACGGTCTGCACGTGTCTTGTGGCATAACATCAAAGTCCCTTGAAGACAAAATGTGGATCCCTAGTCATTTTTCAGCTAATTTACGTGTGGTCCCTGTTAAACTACGCAGCCTCTGTAAACTGCACTCTGCTCCAGAACTCCAGAACTGCTCCAGCGGTGGGAATTTTGGGTGCGCTGCTGAAACCTGGGTGGCTCATTCCATAATCCCCATGGAACATGGAAATGCCTAATTAGTTTTCATATAGTTCCAGTTGGTAGTCTCTTTTTCTTGGCCTTCTTCCCAAGCAATTTTTGCCTTACCAAAAGCCAAATTATTTTAAGATGGATTTTGAGCTGTTATATCCTGTTCCACATGAGGTGGAAGAGATAAACCAGGTCTCTTAAATATATCCATGAAACCCAGATGGATGACGAGATCCCCTGATGCCAAATCCACAGCAGTATAATTTCTGAATGAATTACGTGAAGAAGGTCCTACTTCCTCTGCCAGCACGTTCCATCTGGGTGAATCTAGGTAAGATGAAGTTGTGTAACTTGTAGTCCCTGTGGTACCTAGTTACCATACCACCACTCTAGACTCCTGGCCACGTGACTCACCTGGATCACAGAGGACTAATGTGTTTAGCAGGACCTTCCTCATTTCATTTCACTGAGGAATAAAAAGGCCTTCTTCACCCCAATCATACTCAATCTATTTTTTTTGTAACCTAGGACATATTTGTTTGGATTGCCACTCTTAAATCAATTCTTTCCTCTCTTGGTATTTGTCTGAGAAAGATAATTTATTGAGGACTCTACTTGAATTGAGGTTCTTTAATAAACAAATATAACAGAATAATAAAAAAAAACTTATAGGAATACCAGAGTTTCTTGAAGGCAGTTTGACCCCTTCCCTGCAGAGCATCCACTGAGATGACCCTGAGAATTGCTATTTAAACAAAAAGCGATGCTTTCAGACACTCTGGGCTCACAAAGGAAGGAGAGAGGAAGAGGTGACCAGAAAGCACTGCTTTGGGATCTGCTCACAGGACAGGTGTCCCAGGAAGGTAAAGCACCCCCCAGTTTGCATCCCCTTCTTTCTTGGCATTGGGGGAATTTGACCAGTGAAAGAATGATATAAGGAAGAAGGGAATATGGTGGTACAAAGAAATGGCATTTAACAAGGAGAAATACTATCAGTAAGACCATCTACTCGGGGCTCTTGAAGCAGGACAGGGTGACGGGCACAGAAGGTCATATGGTGAGACAGTGACTTTCTAGAGACCCAATGCTTATTTTGAAGTTTCACCATGACTTAGCTAGTTGTCACCTTTGTGACTATTCCTTTTACCCTCCCTTATCAGTGATGAGGTTTCCTTTTGGGGGAACCTAAGAGGGTGGGCAGGCTGGCCAGCCACTGAAGACCTCCATACTTCCTGGCTTCCCATGGCTTCACTAACTGGGTGTTAATTAAAGCACCTAGGAGAGGATGTGGTGATTCAGCACCCATTTCCTCCAGAACAGGAAAGATGCTGAGGGCTCCAGAGGAGTTAGGGGCGCCTGACTCAGGTCCACAGGTCTCATCTTCAGGGACTCACTCTCCACCTTCAAAGTCAGGCATTAATGTTCCTCCTTGAAACTCACGTGGATGGGCTGTAATTTATGTATCCCATGCCACTCAGTGGGATTACTTCTTTATTCTGGTGATCTTTTTAAGCAACTGTAATGAAGCCATTCCAAAATTAGACCATTGATCTTAAGTCACTGTTTTACAGCCCATGGGGCCAGCAGGGAATCATATAATCCCACGTCACTTAGGAGGAGAAAATCAGGCAGAGAGGAGTCCACTGACTCACCTAATATCACACAGCAAGACGTGGGCGGTGCGGAGGGCACAAGAACAGGGGTCTCTGGACCCCCAAGGAAGAAGCTGTCACTTCTGTAAAACAGAGCTGGGCAACATCCTGACATAAATGAAAACAAAAGTTCCAGTCTCCCAGGTTTCCTTTTGTAAACGTTTTCAAACAGAACACTTGTGAAGTGCTTTCAGAATAAATCTTCCAGACGATTTTATGTTCGCTCTGGTGGGCAACATAATGATGTGAGCAAACCAGGTGATAGATGGTGACAGGTTACTTATCTGGTAACATCAGCTCCTAAAAACACACTGAGATCCAAGGAGTGGCGAAATAAAAAAGGTCTCTGAGCAATCAGATCCAGGTCACGTAGGTCTGGCCTGACAGTCTGCCTCTTCTCCCCATATGGAAGTGCGTAGAGCTCTCCCCTGCTTTTAGGGAAGATAAATCTATCAAGCTCGGTCACGGGGGGGACGCCAACTGCTCAGCAGAACAGAAGCAGTAAATTAGGAAGGAAAATAGCAAGTGGAGTACAAACAGACAGTCAGAAATTCAGTACAAATTAGCAGTAGGAAGTGAAATTTGAATGAGATGGAATTTAATTATTAACCCTGGAAATGGGACCTGAACAGACAAAGCAAGGCCATTGGTGTGCAGGTTAAGGGTCCTCCAAAATGCAAAGGGTCCTGGGGAAATGGCCACATTGAACGGAGAGCAATAATAGATGCCACTCCAGGTGACCCCGAGTCATCGAAAGTTCAAATTCATTTTGGCAAAGCAATTTTAAGAAGGCAGGGGTGTATAGAATCCATTATAGAAAAATTCCCATTAAACTGATTAAAATGAAGGGTAATTAAAGCTTTCATTATTTGGAAAGCTACCTTGCATCCCACTTCACTCAGCAATGATGCAACCCTGCCATGCATGAGACTGCCTTAGAGCTTTCAGAAAAGAAGCTTCTATTTATAAATAGGTAGGCAGCGGGGGGAGGGGAGCTGGGTTATCTTTCATTTAGAGCTTCATCTTCCCTCAGTCATTCTGAAAGAGAACCAATTCTCATGCCAGAAGAGGAACCAGGCTCTCGCCCACCCAGCCACCCAGGCACACAGACATGCTCTGGGCACTGGGCCTGCCCATAAGGCCAGGGAGGCTGGCAGGATGCTCAGCAGTAACCTCACCTGACACCCAACACGGTCCCCAAGCCCTGCAGGTGTGGTCATGTCTTCACCAGGAACATCTTTAGTCACAGATTCCTGCAGCAGCCTCTGTTTCTTTACTCCTTCCTTTTTTTTAAAAAAAATCTAGTAATTTGTTATCAGAATTCTGCACACAAAGAGCCAAATAACTGTTCTAACTGACCCTCTCCAGAAGCAATTATATTTGAGCCCTTTAGCTGAGTTTTGTTTCCTTTTTTAGTATTTATTGTCCACATTTCTAAGTGACATGCTTATATGGTTTAGTTAGATTTCTTTTTTCAAGCGTCGCCTGTTAAACTCCCATAGGAAGGATGAGAATTTTGCTATTTTTAACTCTCCTACTGTCAGGACACAGGTGGTCTCTTGGCCATCTGGGGTCTCACTGCTTCCTAACCCAGCTTTGGGAGAGCTCTCCTTTATCCCGGCCTTTACCCTAATTTCCAGTGGCACGTGGCGCCACCGAGTTCTGAGCCGGTGGAGGTGGCCTGCAGGGTCAACCAGACTGCTCCTCAGGCCCCATCCCACCCTCCAGCTTCAGGGCCACCTCGCCTGAGTCAGCTCAGTCAATTATCACTTGTCAGTTGTTTTTAGTTTCCAAAATTTTTTGCTCCTCTTTTTTTTTTTTGGTCCTTGTGGGTTTGTGCCTTAAAACAACAACAACAAACCCCAACAAACCCCAACAAACCAACAACCAAAAACCCCCTATCATTTTAATAAGGCTCAGAAGGGAGTGGAGAACAAATGCAGATGTTAATTCACCATTTTTGACAGGAAGCATGTTATTGATTTCTATTTTTTTTCCAGAAAACAAATTATTTTCCATTTAAATTCACCTGATAAAAATATCCAACTCACTGAAGCAAAGCAGTTTGAGTTTCTTTCTAGATCATCTTTCCATCCTTTATGAAACAGATCAATAAAGCAACTGAAAAGGAAATTAAAATTCAATGATAGTCTGCCTTTCTGGCCATTGAGACAGAGAGAGAGAGAGAGAGAGAGAGAGAGAGAGAGAGAGAGAGAGAGAGAGAGAGAGAGAGAGAGAGAGAGACTGAGAGAGACAGAGAGAGCTGGCTGCCCTGCATGTGCTCCTCACTAATCTCTGACTTCACTCCTTCTTGGAAGGACAAGCATTTGTTAGATTTAGAATGAGTGTCTGAGTGTATTCAGCTGTGCTCATTAATTTGTACATACTCATTCTTGTAGCCACGAAACTTCTTACCTACCTCTCTCGCTCAGTGGTGGCCCAGACCCACTCATTCCACATCACTCCTGCAGACCTAACATTTAACTAGCCCTCTTTCCTGGCACCGCCGACCTCTGACTGAGCAAGGCCCCCACGCCCTTGCCTGTCCTGGTTCCCTCTTTCACTTCCTCACCCCCGAAGCTGGTGCTCTCCTAGGGCCGTGAGCACTTCCCTATCCACCTTCTCAATAACAAACACTCCTTTTCTCCTCAGAATTCCTCTCAGCGCCATAGCCTTCTGTATTGTCTGAGAAGAGGGGACCCTCCCTCTTTCTAAGGTCAAGTGTGGTAAGGGTTTTACTTGATTCCTTCCCTCCTCACTTCCTCATCCCTGTCTCATCTTTTCACATCTTCCTCTTTACCTCTTCACCAGATCTTTCCTATTTCTGGGAACATGGTTTTCTTAAGATTTCCCTTTGACTGACCCTCTGTGCTGCTGTATTCTCTTGTTAAAAGAGAGCTCCAGAGGCTTCCCCAACGCCCACACTGCCCTCCCTGTGATCCATCCCTCCAGGTCATCTGCCTTCATGGCCCTCCCATATCTGGGCTGGAGATCACCTCTCTACCTTTCTTTCCTGCCTCAATCCCTCTTCTCAAACAATATCAACACACACGCTTGCTTTTATCTCCAAAAAATCAGCTGCACAGCCAGGAATCTGAACCTGTCCAACTGGGTACACTTTTTAACATGCGACTGCAGGTGGGAATGTGACTCCTTATTTTTACTTAATTGTTTGAATGATCAGAATATGAATTAGTGCTTATCTAATAAGAATAAAAATTATAGTTTAAAAGTCTGAAGTACTTCTGAAATAATCCTCTCCTATAGCACTTTGGTGACCTATATCTTCATTTTGTCACTGTGAGATTAAGTTATGCAAGCAGAAGAGCAATTACTTACTAAAAGTAAAATCTTATGCAAATGTTTTTAAGCCCAATACAAATGAGCAATTCCTCATATGACTAATGACTATACGCCCTTATGGTAACTGTAAACAGGAGAAAGAAAAGATCAAGGGTCTCTAAAATAAACACTTGGATGAGGGAGGGGCTGTGCAGGCGATCAGCAGGAACTGTGAAACCAGAAGATAATCATTACAGATGCTCACTATAGACCATGGGATGCTGCTCCGCCTTGAGAGAAGACGAAATACTGCCATCTGAGCCAATATGGATGGGCCTTGAGAATATTACGTTAAATGAAATAAGTTGGTCAGAAAAAGCTAAGAACCATATGATCTCACTCCTATGTGGGATATAAAACTGAAACTCACAGACGCAGACAACAGTATGGTGGTTACCAGCAGCAATGGGGGTGGGGGTGGTAAAGGGGGACAAATATTTGGTGACGGAAGATGATTTGACTTTGGGCGGTGGACACATGAGGCAATATACAGATGATACACTTAAAGCCTATAATTTTACTAACCAATTCCACCCCAATAAATTTAATTCAAAATAAAAGATAACATCATTGTGTGTTTCTGAAGATCTTTAAAGATCTTTGCAGAGCAATGCAAACCATTACACAGTGGTTTTTCTCTGCCCTGCCTCCCAAGCAAAAATCTTTGATAGACAAGACTCTTCAGTGTTTTAAATACAAGTAAATATATCTGTTACTAAAATCAAATAGAGGAATAACATAAAGCTACATTATGTTAGAAGTTATCAAACTCCATAAACCAATGAAGTTGCAAAGAATAGACAAAATGTCCGTTAATAAACTGTTCTTTTTTCTAACAAACGCAGTTTCAAATTCCAATAGTCCATAATTCTCACAGTAATAACAGAATCAAATACTTAATAAAAGTCGAATCACACTTAGTCAGTTAATATTTGGGCAGCACGTTAGAACAGATGTCATGGGTAAAGTCCAGAGAGTAACTCAAAATGCAGACCTGGTGCCACAGGAGATTACTATCCTATTTGGAAGGCGGCATACCTTAATGAATACAGAATAACTGAAGAAGCTCCATCAGCTGAAGGGCTGAATAGAATGGTTAGGAAACATAAATATGGGAATCATAAAAGGTCTCCTGAAAGACTGACTGTTGAGACAACAAAAAGAAAAGTACAGACTGGCAGAGAGGAGGGAGAGAGAAGTCTTACCAGAGGAATGGCTTGTGAAACTCCGACTCAGTAGAAACACACAAGGAATGGAGAAGGGCAGACCAAAGGCCAGGCTGCAAGGACACTGTCCTGTCCCCTCCTTTCCTTCCTCACAGCTTCCAATAGGCCCCCAACCGGGTTCTGACCACGAAAATTTTCTGCACACAGCTATTCTGATCATCAGCTTAAAGCTCAATCTCTCTCCCATTCTGCAAAAAAATCAATGGCTCCCACTGCCCCACAAACCAAGTCCAGACTCCTGAGTTAAACACAGCAAGTTCTCAACACATTCAACTGTGTGGGGCTACTTTCTTATCTATGGTTCAATTGGAAGGTTCTAGAAGGCAAAACTAATCTTGTTTGTTTTTGATAAGCAAGTACCTCTTACAAGTACCTTATACATAATGGAAGTTCAAAAGATAGTTACTAAATGAACAGATGATTTAATTAATGAATTTCATATGACATTGTCAAAATGGGTGGACTGGCAGGTAGATGACCTTATGTAGGAAGTTAAAAGTTTAAATTTAATACCACAGACTTTCTAGGGAGCTACTTGATGATTTTGTGTAGGGTAGTATTGTGATAAGAATGGTGTTTGAAGTAACTTCTTTGAGGTCTGGTTATAGGGAATATTACCCTGGAAGTAGAAAGATTACTTTGTTAATAATGTTTTGATAACAAAATGAATAAAACAAGATGAGAATTTTTGTCTGTTCATTAGTCGCTAATATGTATATTCCTTCAATAAACACCAAAAAAAGAGAGAAAACTGTCACATATATCCTTATCTTTAATCTATTTTAAACAAGTTTATTCTGATATGAAAGGGCTTTTTTTTCCAGGCTAGGTAAGTTATAGTGTCTTGATTTTAAAGAACATCAACCAAAAACCTTAGAAATTAAGGAGAGATATTCTTATTTATGAACTACAAATCTCCGTATTAAAATCTTCCAAACTGATACTCAAACAAAATTTGAAAATTGAAAGAACTCCATTTTGTCTGTTCTTATTACAATGCAAAATACTTGATTTTTTAGTTTTATCACAGCTAAAATTAATTAGATGGTTGTTTATGTAAGTAGAATTTTATAACCTAGTATAACATTTGGATGTTAAATTAATGAACTCATAGGCATTCAACAATGTCAGTGCATTAAAAAGTGTTAGGAGATTGTAACTGGTGCCCATTCTCCCTTCTAAGAACTGATTCTTTCTCTGCTCAAGCCTCACCCTTCTACCATGTGCTAAAAAGTCCTGTCATACCGAGAAGAGATTAGTGAGGAGGTTCTCAGCCTTGGCTGTTCATTAGAAAAACCTGGGAGCTTTTAACAGCTATGAATCTTAAGCCACACTCCAGATTAATATCAATATATTTGAAAAGACACCACCCTCCCCACCCGACCCCAGCCCTGGTGCCTTGTACTGTGGGCTTGAGAACCAGTGAATCAGTACTTTCTTTAGCTATTGAGAAATAATTGTGATATCTGATTTCTTGATTCTTGATATAGTATCAATAGGATGGAGTAGCTTAGAGACAAAATACAAGGGGGAGGGACAAAAACCAGAATTTTTAAAATAAAAAATTGTGTATTTCTTCTTACATGTTTAGACTTCAGTCACCTTCAAAGTACTCTCCATTTGATGCAATACACCTATGGAGACTTTTTTTTCACTGCTCAAAACAGTTTTTGAACTCCTTGATTCTGATGCCTTTTAGTGTTTCTACTGTTTTTTGGTTTCACCTCTTCCACATTGGCAAAACATTTCCCTCTGGGGACGTTTTTCATCCGGGGAAACAGAAAAAGGTAGTTCAGGGCAAGATCGGGTGAATGGGGGGGGTGGGACATGGGGGTCATGCTGGTTTTGGTCAAAAACTGCTGAACACTCAGTGCGGTGTGGGCAGGCGCATTTGTAAATCTCCCATCATAAAATGGGCAAACACATTGGAAGAGTCTTCAAAAGAAAATTCACCGAAGCCAAACGCAGTTTCTTACGCCAGGTAGTACGCCAATATAGATGGGTCCTGAGAACACTCACCTAGCAGGAGAAGGCTGTACTACAAACGGCCAGCCCTCTAGAAGATAATTCCGGGTTTTGGGGTTGCCCCTTGCACATGATGCTACTAAATTCATTTTAAAGAAAAGACAAACTTGCACTTACCTGCCTTCTGACAATGTACAATCTTTTCATACACAGCATCTGCATTTTCAATCAGGGCCTTGAGGGACTGGATCATCTGCAAAGGGAAGGTCCGGACATGAGGTTACACCTGACCGTGACACACCCTCGGCACAGGTGCCCGAGGCTCTTCCCTAAAATCAGGCAGAGGCTCTTTTATCTGACTTCCCACTATTGAAGTTCAAATGTGTATGTGAAAAATGAAGAAACCACGCACCGCCTCGGGATGGTTTAAACAAGACCGTGAGTGTGAAGTTTCAGGTACAGGGAGCCTAATCCACACTGAGCCAGGACTGAACTGAGTTCGCTTCAGTGTGAAAAGCTACAAGTATATGTGTGTACAGAGTGTTTTAAATCATTATTTTCAGTCATTTATTTTAACATTGTCATCTTATTGAGAGTTTCAACAACCTACACACCCTTACCCTTTTCAGTCAAAATGCCTTCCTCTGAAGATTAGTTTACAACTTACAATGAGGATAAAAAATGCAGCTTTTATTTGCTCCATCACTAATGATATATATTTTAATACTCCTCTCAATGACTTTAAAAATTCAGTTTTGAGTTCTTGTTCCAAATTTCATGTGCTTGTTTTAAGAGCCAAGCTGGCATAAGAAAAAGCATCAGGGCAGAACTGACCAATTATTTCACTCACCAAAATGTTGGGAAAAGAGCATCTGAAGTCGTGTTTTTGGCTCTAAAGTTACTGTGAAAATCGGAGAGCCAGATTCAGCTCCACTCAGATGGGCACGCTGATTAATGCGAACCTCAAGTGCAGAGTCTAACTTTTGTGTTTCAATGTCCGACTATTTTGCATTATAATATTATTCATCTATTTTGCATGACCGTTCTAAATAACAAATACCAATCCATCATTCTTCGTTTCTTTAAATTCTGCCTCATTGTTCTTTGTAGTATTTATCACTGGCTGCCATAATAATTATTTTACAGAAGCTAAACACATGTAGGTTGGATAATTTGTACAACTCCAAGAATATCATATTTTGATTAATTACTTATTTATACTAAAGCATAATCAACATGCCTCTTAAGAAGTGCACCAGGTTCTTAAAATGAGTCACACAGCATCTATCACCTTCCACTGTTCTAAGAAAATCATAGTAAACATCCAAAGGTTTGAAGGCCAAAGCAGGTGTTCATTTACGGCTTCATTCATTTTTCATGGGGGGCCTATTACAGGCAGCCCCTGAGCGGGAAGTAGGGACACAGTGACCTACGGGACGAAGCCCATCTTCAGGGAGCTCACGGCCTAGTGGTGGGGCTTGTAACTCAGTGTTTTCACATTCATTCTTCAAGATCTGAGTCATTCCTGTAAATTAAAATATTCTAGCTTGACATATTGAGCAGGCAGTGATAAAAATGCATAGTTAAGCACTCAATTATACTGATATAAAGTCGTTTGTACTGAAAAGGTTCATCTCGTCATCGGTAACCTTTCTCGGCTTTGATGTCAAGCCCGATGAGAGAGATGAAGAAGCAAAGACTTCTTCAAGCAAGGATATGGTAGTCACAGCTCACTATCCAAGAAGTGGCCAATCATGCCCCCATCATTCAAATATAAAAAAGGAAAAAAAAATACAAGCCATGAAATGAACCTGGTCATGAAACAAATGGGCAGGACAGGGGAGATAACAGGAAGAGGAGAGGAAAACCGAACAGCAGCATTCAGCACAGGCTCATGCACATACACCACCTGTGGGGGAAAGGTGCTGGAAACAGATTCACACTGGGGGTGGGGCAGGAGCAGGAAGAGCACAGGCTTATTTATCCTGGTTCTGCTGTTCATTAGCCCTGTCACTAGGACAAGACATTAAAAGTCATGGGACCACACTTTCCTACCTGTAAAATGTGTTTAAGACACGACCCTGGTAAGGTTGTGAGGAGTAAATGAAAGAATGCATGGGACTGGCACAGTGAAGACCCTTGTGACTGGCTGACGTCACAGATGACTCCTCGTTTATTCAGGGGCCTGGCATTTTCTGGCATCCCAAAATTAGCTAGATGAGTATGACTTCCTTTCATATATTCACTGGCAGTGTTTCAAACACCCATCACTAATTTTAGTTTTACTTAAAAAGCCTAGTGTGATGAAGCCCAGAGAAACAACAAACTGCATGACTATTCTTGAAAGCATCTTCCAGATTAAACTAGCACCGAAAGTTAGTGATGCACCTTTCAGCTGTAAAATACATACAAGGCTTAACACACCCACATCTGTCTCAAGGGGCTGGAGAGCAAAGCTCACCAGCCTCCTATGCTCTGTAACACTTGGAGGAAAAGTCCTTTGTTCTTGGGACAATCACCTTCTGAAATCTCTAAGTGGGACCGTGAACTAGTGCTGAGAATAAATAAAGAAGAGTCGCTGACTCAGCGCTATGAGCAAACAATCACAATAACATGTGGCATTTTCATTGTAGCCCACAGGCTACTGGGTGACAGCTATGGCAGGCTGGTGGGATATTTAATGGTGGTGTCCTGGCATCCATAGTGATGCTCCATTTGTGGCTTGGACTTCAATACAAAAGATCTTTTCCTAATAATGGCAGTGAGAACCATGCCCACCCCCCCGCCCCACCCTTACTGATGAGCAGTATATAAAATCTGAAGGTGGCTAACGCAACAGTGTGGAGAACGCAGACATAGTGAAAAGCCAGTCGTCGGGTTTGTAAGTAAACAGCAGCAGGTATCTGCAGGTCATGTTGGAGGGGAGTCCTGGAGGGAAGAGCCTAGGAGAAAGTAGGAAGACAGCTAGCAAAACTTAGACAAGGCGGGAAGAAAACTCATCCAGATCTTAGGAGAGGTGATTCTCTTTGACATACCTGTTATTAAATGTTTTCACCACTTCCTTTGGGAACAGGAACTGTCCATTTATACCTTTTTATAGTTTGAGGGTAGTGTATTTGGGTGTGCACTTGTAATGAAATTAACATATGGCAGTTGGTAGCTCTTGTCTAGTGCATCAGTTCATTCACCCGCAACTCTTGCAGTATTTGCATAAGTTCTTCTCGAGTGAGACGGCCCCTCTAGGTATTCTTAAGGAAACTCTCTGGACTGTGAGCTCCTTCCAATAAATGCACTAGGTCAGGGGTCCCCAGGGCTGAGAGGGCAGGGCCAGGCTTTCCTGCCTGCCAGCTGGCTGATGTCTTGTTTCATTCAGTTGACAACTATGGCTGAATGGAGAGAGCACATGGCGCTGAGGACACAGCAGGGACATGATCGAGGTGCCATCAGATCTAGGGGGGGCCAGTCTCTGTCCGGGTCTGCTACTTTGTAACAAGTTGTGATGACAAATAGCACAAGTGCTGATGAACCCAAACAGAATTCAAGGCCTCCTCTGCATCAAGTACATACTTGCTGCGCTCTATTTCACTTAATGCTCACAAAATCCACGTGAGGTGGTGTTTAGGGTGTCAGTTTTACAGACGAGAACACTGAAGACCTGCGAAGTAGACAACTTTCCTAGGTTGTCTGGTATTATGGACAAAGGGACTGTAACTAATAAACAATGGAATTGGTATTGTGTTTGACCTCAGAGCCTCTGCTTTTTCCACAGTACCATGGGAGATCTTGACATATGAGTGGCAATTGCACAAGAAGAGGAAAGGCCCTCTAACCAGAAAGGTGTGGAGAAGAAAATTTAGTAACTTCCGATAGGTACTGTGGACCCTGAGAAAGAAGACACCTACTCAGAAGGGCTCCTGGGTAACTAACTGGGCTCCAATTTTAAAAACAGAGCCGAGCAGCCATTTCTACACAGGGGCTTCTTATGCAAACTGTACTTCGGGGAGAAGCCTGCACTAAATTACCTGCCACCTGCACTGAGCTGCCTTCCTACACTGCTTCTGCTCTTTGAGCCAGCCCTTAAAGTAGTCCCTGGAATCCTATTTCAACAAACAGGACTGAGGCATTCCTTAGCCAATTGGAGCTGTGTACCTATACCCCCATCAACATCTTCACCAACCAATTAGAGCACCTCCATTCTGGCCAATCAGAACAGTGCCTTTTGAACCAATCAAACTGTGAGAATTTAGAGTCCTCATTTGCATGAGAAGGCAGGGGTGGGGACTTCTGTCTTTAGAAGTCAGCTCCCCTCTGGCTCAGAGAGCTCATTTTCCCTTTCCATCAAAAGCTAACAACTGTGTTTCCTTTGCTGGGTCTGCAACACTGAAGATGAAACCTGAAGCAAGAGCAGAGCAGCGTCTAGCCAGAAAGAGGCCTGGCTCCAGGGCTTCCTAACAGCTGTGCTGTTTCGCAATTGAACTGTGTGCACTCAATAAAGTTTCTTCTTTACTGCACCCCTGAAATGGGGATTCCTCTTGGTGTTGAACCAACACCAGTGACCACAGGTTGACCACACAGTGGGGCAGGGCTGTAGTAACACAGCTTACTGACACTGGCCCAGAGTTGTTTTAAATAATATGTCTATGAAGCACTTTGGGGGAAACATATTTTTAAATGACAATACACAATTTACTTTGCTCCACCCAACAATTCATTCTTATAGCAGAGAAATCATTTCTATTTAATGTAAAGCTGCTAGAATAAGCATTTCGGACTAGATAAAAGCAGACGCAGGGAGGAACATCAAAAGATGACTCAAAGAGAAAACTGCTTTAAGTTATTTTCTTGGCATATATTACATTAATATGCCAGTACAATGCAAGGCTCATTAGAGTGGTTTTTTTATAAGCATAATATGCACTGATGCAAATGGCTTAACTTCACCAGTGCCCTTTAAATGCAGGGGCATGTGAGTCTTGGCACCGCCATCTGACATCCTGCTGCCAGCCCCAGGAACCCACTGTGTGCGCCCTCACACTGCTTATGAAGGGCACGGCGCTTTCATACAGCTGTTGTTGATGGGATTATATTATATTACTGTCTATTTTAGTACCTCCTACGTTTCTGAAACTAGTAATGCATTTGAAGAAAATCTATAGGTTTAACATAGATTTGATCAGCTTTAACACAAGATTTTAACATAGGACTAAAGCAGATGAAAAGCAGGAAGTGAAGGCAAAGTAGTAAAAATTCAAATTAATATTTTATTAAGCCGGAAAGAAACCAGAAATGCCTTTTAGAAAGATGCTGTTTTGAAAATAACTCCCTATGTTAGTGTAAGACAAGTTTTTCTGTTTATAGGTGTTATGAGGAAAATTACTGTATTAATATATTTCATATTACTGGATTTCTATAGACTGCTTCTTTATTTTCTGCTTTGAAATTTGCATGTCAAAGTGGGAAATTCTGTTTTCAGAATAAGCAAGTCTATGGTTTTATGTAAGAATCTTATGTTTGATTTTAGGCAATACGTCAAACCTCTTTTCATCCCGAAAACACAGATTTTGATAACTACAAAAGTAATTTAGCCCTTCGGTGAAAGAAATTTAATAACAGTAATGATATCTTCTAAATTCGACATTTTTTCCCCTTTGATCCTCAGTTCCAGATAGAAAATGCCTCCCTCATAAGGCCTTCCTTTTCCTGTCCCTAGCTTAACACAGGGATGCTGCTGCTGCTGCTTCGGGTGCAGCTGTTTCTAATGAAGTTACGAAGCCTTAGTCTGAGAAGTACCAAAGTTGTTGTAAAAGAGAACAGGTCGATAGCAAAAAAGGTTTGTTCTTTTGCACAGATTCCGTGACTGGGCGACACATCACAGGTAAGTATTTTCCCCAACTCAAAAAATTGAGCATCATTCCCAAGCTTTACAATGGACTTATAAAAATGGTACACCTAGTCCTCACTCAACGCCCCAGGGTTCTAAGCCTGTCTTGATCCATGGTAGGCCTCGGTTGCCAGCGAAGGTCCAGGTGGCAGGCTGGCAGGTGTGGCTTCAGGTACCACCAAGCCCAGGAAAGACCCTGGGAGGACTGAAGCTGGACTTGCCTTCCAGGGCTCCGGGGAAGAATAACAAAACGGCACCTGTGAACCAAGGACTGAGGTCTTTGGAAGATGGACCGATTCAATCCAAAGCAGTATTCTGCCTCTAATGAGAAGGATCTTTATGGCAGTCTCTAAAGCTCAGTGTCACTGGAGGACTATCATCCTTGTGCTACACAGCCTTACAAAGTGAGCTGGTCCACTAATGTTCAGAATGGGACAGAAAATAAGAACACAGTTCCCTCAGGAACCTGTAAGCTTTGGTGCTTTTATTCTGTGCTCTTGAAAGTAATGTCTCTCTGAGTTAGCAACTCTATCTTTATATATATATATATTATATATATATTATATATATAATATATATATATATAAAACAATAGTATGTGGGTGAAGAATTTTAGAATCAAATGTAGAAACACTGAAATTCAGAGGTAACATTTTCTTTCATTAAACCTTCCAAATACAGCACATCTCAAAGTTGAACTAACAGAAGAGAAACCATTTATAATGTTAATTGTTGGAAAATACAACATAGCTTTTAATACTTGAAAATAATATAAAAATCACTCATTGGAACTGGAGTGCGAATGGTATATCGCTGTGGGGGTCTTTGCCCCCCTTCCCATCTCCGACAGGTGAAAGGTTTGCAGCCACATTCTGTTGTGTGGGGGAGGGCAGAGAGCTGGTCACCCTCCAGGCCCGAGGTATGCTGTGTCATTAATAGCTGCGGTCATCATCCCTTCCAGCAAGGTCACTATGAAAACACTTTCTAAATAACAAACTGTTTCCCGAGTAACCTGTCCTAGTTTCCTCATAAATCTCACTTCTGCTTCCACATTTTCCGCTATGCAAATTACAGGGGGGAAAACCCTCTATAATAGAAAAATTATAGAAAAAAGCTAAAGCTCTGCCAGATTAAAAAGCACTACTGAATTGTTAAGGCACATGTAGAGAGGAGCTTATTTTATTTGGGTGCTACCCCACAGGGGACCCCACTGCAGGCACACGGGAGCGGCAGGACAGGAATCAATGTAAAGTATCAGTAAGCTCCCCAGGCATTGCCATTCACATTGCAGGAAAGCAGGGAAATGCATCCTGGTTTCAGTGTGATACGGCATTACAATTTTAAGCAGAGATGCTCTGTGATCATAGTGGAATTTCAGAAGTGGGAACGTAGGGTGGGGGAAGAAGTGAAGGTGGGGACCTGAAAGTGGGGAAGGCAGCCAGCAGGGCCCCCCTGATGTGCGAGAGACATGAGAGGCCAAAGAGGGGCTGGGAAAGAAAGGATGGAATTGAGAGACTGTGCAGGAAGAACAACAGGCGAACGAAACAGGACTGGGTGATTGTAAGTGCTGTGGGTGCATAAGGAAGAGCCGAAGACATAGAGGGTAAACTGCATAGATAAGGAAAACTGTAACCCGCCCACCAGCTGTAAAGCATTTCACAGTTTCCAAAGTATCTTTAATATGGTAACTGCTTCAGGATGTGGAGTTCACCTTAGATCAGCTGAGTTGGTGGTTACCACAGGGGCAGCCTTGAGGGAAAACCTGCAGCAACCCCCAGACACTGTGCAGACACTGGGTTCGGGCACTGGAAAATTGGGAACTTTTTGCACCGAGGTGGAAACTGAGAGAAAGAAGGTCTCCATCTCTGAGGGAGGAATTTGAAAGATAACTGAGATTAAAACATCACAGCGGTGCTCCAGAATCATGCCAACGAACAGGCGGAGAAAACCAGTGTAAGAGACACAGGAGTGGTCCGAGGGGAAGAGACAGACAGGATCCTGTTAAGTATTCACAGATGTGCGAGGAGAGTTGCTGGAAGGGGGTGGGTCCACAGTCCTAGGGACTCTGGGTCCGGTAACTGCGGAGCGTGTAACTGCAGTCCTGACCCTTCTGCTGCCAGATGACCACACACGTGCTCCTCAAAATCAGTGTGCCACAGAGAGCGGTGCGAGAAAAACCAAGAGGTTTGTGGGGGAAGTGGGGTTAGGGGAATGACAATAAAATAATTTTTAAAAAAGAGGAAAACAATTTTTTTGCAGTGACACATTAAACGCAGGAACTAAATAAAGGCGATAGCACACAGTTCCAAATGTTAAACAGTTGAGGAACACAGAATTACTATAGTAAGTGTGGCACTTGAAAAGACCTGAGGATTGCTTGTTGAACTGGGTGTTGGAAGTGTTGCAGCTTGGGAGTTACTGTGAGGCGGGAGACGAGAGCGGTCTGCAACCTGACGAGAAGGGGTAGCACGAGATGTGGGTGGGCGCAGCTCCTAACACACTGGGTGAACCACGGTAGCTGGTGGGTGTGTGAGGTGTGGATGTGTGCATTCAGTTCACCAAGGTGCAGTTTTCTGTGTTCACTGGTGTTTCTTGTGGTCAGAGCTGTGCATAAGAAAACACAAAATCAGCCTTAGTCTAAAATCGCTCACTAACGTGTCAGTCATTCAAATAAATCTGCATTTTCAAAACGAGCATTGTGGCAGAACTGACTATAAAGGGGAGAGTATTTCAAAATCTTTCTTGTGAACTGAGTTTCTCTCAGTTTCTATCATATTCAACTGAAGAATGGTTTTGGCATCATATGAGCCTGCCTCAACACTGTACTCAACTATTTTAACAATCATTTCTTGCCTAAGAATAGGTGCCAAGTGCTACATAAATCTGGAGTGAATTATGAGTTATGAGTGACCCAGGGTCCACATTCAGGAAGCCAAGCATTCTCTAGCTTTTCAATATGCTTTAACGTCTCATAAAGCTCACCACAGAGCCAGCGTGCTATGTCCCTCTGGGATGGATGTGGCTCTCCTGTCATGTGACTTTCAACTAAACACTGATGCAATCTGGATCTCTCGTGCACTAAGTTTCAGAGCAATCTCGTGAAGTAACATCCCATCTCATCTGTAGGTGTCTAGTTGAATTTTCACATGACAAAAAGCCTCCTCCACCTCAATGTCTCCATCTATAATTTCTCACTCTAAAGTAATATATTATCATATTAATGCGCTTGGAAAGGGCAGCATTTCACAGAGCAAACTTCGAGTTTAATTCAAGTTCAATCTCTGAGAAGAATCACCATGTAAAGACAAAGACATTATGCTAAGTATACACAGGGTAATGTAGCTTTCTCTTGTTCTCACCTAAATAACTTTTTGCGTTCAGTATAAAAGTCACAAAAATAAACAGTATTACGTAGTCAAAACGCCAGATTTCCCTAGGTTCTTACTCACTACCAGTTGCTTTGGCACCCAGTGCATACTGGGTGGACAGAAAGTTTCCACTTGTGGGAGTTTCTGAGAGGCACTTCCAGTGTTAGCCACTAGAAGTCCTTAGCAACACACACTTGCTGGGCGAGAGGAGAGGGGAAAGGAGCACAGATGAGAGAAACCACTGCGAGGAGGAAATGGGGGTGGTGGGGTGGAGGGAGACCACCATATAGAGGAATAGAAGGAAAAACCAGACAGAATCACAGAGGCAGAAGTTAGAGGCATCAAAACAGTGAATGCACCATGCTGATTTATCTTATCCAAAGATACATTTTTAAATCAGTTAAGAAATTTCATATCAGATAAGGACTTTTTATTGTATGCAGACAACTGAATAAACTATTAAGATTAACTGGGATTTAGCACTATTAGAAGTCTCTGTATGTTCCCAAGTATATTTAAATAGCTAGGGGAGAACAGAAAGGGGCTCTGGAAAAACCAGGGGTTCCTATTACCATAAGATTAATTATGAGGTCAATGTACAGGTTTAAAATCTTCACCCTACTATAAATTGCTGGTAAAGTTTTAAAACTGTTGAATAGCTTTGGTTTCACGACATACACAGAATTTCAAATGGTTGAATAGAACTGGGGTTGCTCTTGTCCTGTACAGTATTCAGAGAAAACAAAAATTACTGAAAACTGAAAAAATACAGAACCCAAACTACCCTGAAAAGGAACTCCACTGCAATTATAAAACTATCCAGAAAAAACATGTAATAATTCCTACCAGTTCCTGTTGTGACGTATCATGCTGTGCTTTTCTGTGTGGAGAGCATGAATCCAGTAAGTTCACGTGCACTTAACAATGATAATCCTGCTATTTCTCCATTTTATGATCAACCTCGCATGATCAGAAGCCTCCTCAGGGAAGCAGGTGCTGTGCTACACGTCGTTTTCTATGTGATTAATGTGGGAAGCCGTATGCGACTCTGCCACCCTGAGCAGGCGACGTCTTAGCATGTGATGAATTTGTTCCACAGCTGCCTGGTGGACTTGCATCCACACACCCATCCCCACTGGGGCCTTTGGCTGTGCCAGCGTCTTGCACTGTAAAACGGTTCTCTGCTCTCTGACCGGTAATGATGACGTGCTTACATGACGGCCTCCTACCATCTCAGATGGCACCTTGTGTTCAAGTATCCGCTGTGGTTATGAGAGGAAAGGGATATGTTAGGGACATAGCAACTTGGAAAGGAATTACCAACTGGGCCTCTGGGCAGCCAGGCACAGTCCGGTGGGGATGTGGTCGACAGCCAGCCTCTCACTCACTGCTGCCTGCAGGAAATGTCTGGTGAGAGGGACGAGGGGCCAGGGCACCTCTGTGGCTCCCTAGCTCTCAGAAGTTTTAAAGACAGCGAATGCAGAGGCTACATCTTGGATGGAGGGAGCGTCTCTAAAGAACTGATGAGAATGGCTGGAAACCTGGCCTGCATCATCCCTTCAGGGAGAATGGGGACCTTGAACTTGTTAAACCCAAGTACTCAGCGAGCAAGCTACTTCCGGAGAGCAGGTTAGGAACTTCAGGATGCTCCATTGACTCTTTCATGTCACCGAGGACCATTTAGAGTTCAGACATGTTCATTTAAAACTATTATTACTAAATTAAATTTCAAAGGATACAATTTGAATTAAACATAGTACCACTTTTATTACTGTGCATTTATATTGAGCCTTTTCTCCAAGGGGCTCGAGGTGATTTAGAAACTCCTAATTAATGGAAGGTAATTCAATCATAGTACTAGTGTAAGGTATCATTAGTTCCTCTCAGGTCTGTGATAACTAAGTATAGATGTTGGTTAACAGAGAAAAGCAATTTGAGATTTCTCTGTAATGAAAAGTAAAATTTTTGAGCACAACAAGGTGTCCACAGGGCTCCCGGAATGGCAGAACTAGAAGACAGTAACGCACAAACTAGCTACTGCAGTAATCGCCCTGTAAACCCAGGCATCCTTCCTGGAGGTGACTACCTTACTCATGCATTCCTCTGCCACCCCTTTTCCGAGTAGAGAGACAACCAGCTGAGCAAAGTGGTGTGAAACCTCACCTTCCACTCTTCATTCACTTTGTACTTTGAAACCTGCCTTTATGAGATGGAGCAACCATGCTCCCCACACAGCTAAGCTGCTGCTGGGAAGTTTGGGGTGACGTTAAAACATGCACACTTAAAGCTCTACATGTTTCTAGCCTTTGAACACTCATAATCACATGATAATGACCACCACTTATTGAGACTTTATTACGTTCTGGGCTGTGGACATGTAACCTCATAACCGAGGAGGTGGTGACACTATGCCCAATTCACAGATCAAGAAATGGCCTTGCCCACAGTCACACAAGAGTGAGCACCAGAGCAGGACTGCCTCATCATCGGGGCTCATACTTTTTGCTAGTGCCACCCCCTGGAAAGGTGCCACCCAGCTCCTTCCTTGGGCAGCCATTTCCAATGCATATGCTGCAGAATTTTTAAAACATGCAATACCGGACTATTTAGTCAGGGGCACTGACCTCTTTTCTCTTACTCAAGTGAAAAAAATGACAACAACAGCCGTCCGGTGTGAATGAATCAAAATAACACCTATTTTTTTTTTGTCAGATCAACAAAAAACATATTTTTCAGTGTGCCACAGAATTTTAGTAATTAGTTCACAAGTGCCACGAGGGGAAAGTGGTACAAAACCACCATCCTAGAGTACCGGCACTCCCTCCCCACCCCCCAATTTCTAGTCACGATGTCTCTGTATAAGAACAGTCCTGTACACGTGTATTCCCACTCCACATACACCTGCTCGGACAGTCTGTGTGAGCCACAACTGTACCTACTGAGATGGGCCTTGGCAACACACACCAGAGCATGCCTTCTGCTGGGCGCCAGGTGCCCCGGGTCAGCTCAGGATGGCCCGTGAGATAATGCAAACGAGGGTTTCCCAAGATGGGGTCGGAGCCTGCGGATGTTGTGTCCTTCGAGGTTTCTTGCCCCAGGAACACAGCAGTGCAGTGTGGCTCACTCACCAGGGCTGGTTTAGGGTCAGAGATGAGGTGGGTACAAAACTGGAGAGAAGATGGCTGTCTGGCATTCAAGGTCTTCTCTGCTCCACCCACCAGGATTCTGTGCCCACCTATTAGCTCATATGACAACTGATTTATGAACATGATTTGGAAAATCATAAAACTTCACTGAATCTGGCTCCTCTCCTGGCCATGCAAGCAACTAAGAGCCCTCACTTATTCTTCTTCCTCCCCCCTCTATTCCTGAATCTGCTCTGTTTTCTTACTAGGACATATCCACCTTTAAGTCGGAGTTTCAGACAGGGTAAAGAATTCCCTGGTAAAGCATAGGGGAGACATCTAGGGAAAAAGGTAAAGGATCTGGGGAGCTGGGACCCTCATGCCTGCCTTCCTCCCACCTGTTCTAGGCCCAGCCCCTTCTGCCTCTGGCCCCACCCTCCCCCCAAGTGTCTGGAGGTGTCCACCAGTCTCGGGTGCC
Organism: Trachops cirrhosus; assembly: GCA_028533065.1. NCBI lineage: Eukaryota > Metazoa > Chordata > Mammalia > Chiroptera > Phyllostomidae > Trachops > Trachops cirrhosus. The sequence continues at coordinate 23,596,851 of CM052544.1, forward strand.
CTCCACTGCCTGGACTGGCAAGGCCACCACTCAGTGCCTTAGCACCAGAGTGCTAGACTAATACTGGAAGAGTGGCTTCTCCTCACCAGTCCCCAAACCTAACTCTCCCAAGGATGGCTATTGGTGATGATATCACTCAGTTTGGTTCATGGAAATGTAGACACTCTGGGGCAGAGACACATGGTAGAAGGGACACCTGATATATATGGGTCTTGGACATCAAGGTCACTTTCACTCATTCATTCACATGTATATTTCGAGTGCCAGCTCTGTGGCGAGAACACAGTGGAGAACAGGACACACACTGTCCCTGCTGTCCTGGAGCTCAGAGTTGGGGGAGCGGGAGAGAGGGACCTTACGGAAAAGAATCACACCAGTGAACGCACAAGCTGCAGGGAGAGTAAGAAGGAGATGAAGAGCAGGAAGAGTCACAGGGTGTGGGAGTCACAGGGAGGCTTCAGAGCAGCTTCCCCAATCCCCGCTGAGAGAAGGCCTCCCGGGCAGGGTCTCCGCCTCCAGCACCCTTTCTAATCCCTCCCCTTATAAGATAGCTTTAAATAGAATGTGGTTAGCAAGGCCTGGGGGTGATAATTTGAGAGAAAGCCTCCTCCTCTCTGTCAGGGAGGGTGAAAGGAAACCCGGGGTTTTTAGAGAAGATGCAGAACCTCCACCCAATTCCCCTTTCTCCACCCAACCCTTACGCTCCCCAAACAAGAACTGCTTGATCTGACTGAGAAGAGGAGCACCACTCAAAGTCGATTCTTTGGCTCGTTTTTTTAATGCCTTTTTACCAAGCAGCACCACTGTGATCATGCATCTCACTAAATATGTGTGAAGTTAGATACACATTTTGTTGGATTATAACACAACTCTACTGACACAGCATGCCTGCCTTGTGAACGAACGCTATAAGAAATCAGAGCAAACTTCAGTTTTCGTGGCCTTGCTCTTCCAGTTCCCGCCTCCACTGTCTTTAGGTTCCTGCCCACCACCATGCTAGCGATTCATATTACTGCTCTCAGTGCCCTGTTTTTCCCAGGACAAATGCACTCAAGTGGTTAGAGCCCTCACCTCCTACTGGGTTATAACAAGTAGAATATTCTTATGGACCAAAATTCAAAATGCACTTAGTACATTATTAAAAAAAAAGAAAAAATTAAATTGTAATTTAAGCTGGCAAATGGGAATTTGGAAAACAGTGCATTGAACGAAGGACACTAAGGACCTTTTCTCCGGATCTTCTTTCTGAGGGGCTGGCAAACGTTTTCTGTGAAGGGGCAGACAGTACACATTTTAGGCTAAATCTGAGGCTTAGTTTCGAAGCTGTTGCAACTACTCTGCTCTGCTGTTGCCGTGGGAAAGCAGTCAGAGAATAGGCGGTAAATGTGGTTGTGTTCTAATAAAAGTTCACTTATGGACACAGATTTGAGTTTCATGTGCTCTTCTCATGTCATGAAATACTGTTATTTAAAAAAATTTCTAGTCGTTTAACATGCAAAAAACATTCTTAGCTTGCAGACAGTAAAAAGGTGACTCCAGATTGGCCCCCAGGCCACCAGATTGCAACCCCTGCTCTGACATGTGACGTGATGTATCATTTGGTGACACTGGACAAGTATTCCAGAGAACACAGTTTGATTTGCTGTAGGCACATCTTAGAAAACAGCCATAAAAAAGCAAGTGCAGTTGGTATTTTAAAAGGATAAACCATGTGCTACGATATATGTAAGCAAAGAAAAAAATTGGTCACGGAGAATCCTAACACTGGTTAAACACTTTCACAAACTCCCAAGAAAGACAGGGCTCAGTTTTAGGAAATCAACTAAAAATTATTAAGTACCATCCCAGTTACACTTAGCTAAATACTCAAATAACCATTTATACTCACAGAGATAGGTTTTTGTTTTTCTTTTGGCACCAGATAACTGATTTAAAAGTTAAAATTATTTTGTGCCATTGGATGACATAAATGACAGTGTAACTGCATTTGAGCACTCGCCAGGGTGGAAGGGTAATAACTGTAAACTAGAATGATCAACACTGATTTCAGAGTTGAATTATCAATCAAACGTGAAATAAAGATTTCTATAAGTAGATACAGGATATCCTATATAAAATCTCCATATACAAATCTGTAACATTTAGCCTCAAAGACTTCACCAATACTAAATGTAGTAGGGAAATAAATATTTTAAACCACTTACCATGTTATTTTTACGTTAACTGGTAATTAAGCTTGTAGAGTTAAACTCAACTCTTAACACATCATATTGTCCACCCACCGAATTTACTGTGAGAGTAATTTTTTTATGGTTCGGAATTTAAACTGCCCTAATTAAGTTAGAAAAGACTCTAAAACCATTATTAAGTGCTATTTTTATTCCTGATAAATTTGTGTGGTGGTAAAATCAGATTTCTGGTATAAAGGTGGTTGTTTTAGTGGGGTGAGTGGCATTAATTATTTCACAGCCGTCTGGGGGAATATAAGTGAACAGGATGAAAACCAGTCGCTATTAAAATAAAAACCAAGTGATAGTCCCTGCAGTCCCCACTGAGAGCAGCAGCTCCTGTGCAGAGACGGAAGTCACCACCCAGGCACGGCTGATTAGTGAGGAGGTCTGCTGAGGCTCAGGGTGAGCCTTCCCACCTACGGGAAAAGGAGGAACAATGAATCCTCAAGCTGCGCTAAATTTCTTCAGTCTTAGGAACATGAGGCCAAATGTAACGTATCAACAAAACAGGCTTCAAAGCTTAGTGCCAAAAGGTATTTGTAGGAACACATGCAACTGTGAAGAAAAATCGCTGCCTCATTGCTCACCAGGCTGTGGTAAGACGCCTTTACAGGTTTTCTTTCCCCAGCTCATGACGGGGAACACAATGGACAGGAAAAAAGATCAGAAATGAGGAGATCCTACTGCTCAAAACGAAGATGCCAGAGGTGGTTCAAGTGTCTACAATTGTATTTTCTCAAAAACAATTCTGAAATATAAACTGGCTATTTCAACAGCTTCATTTTTATGAAGGTGATTCCATCCAAATGATCCCAGTTCTTAAGAGAGCTGTCTTCTGAAACGTGATCACACATCCAAAGAGTATGTGTCCACGAACATGAAGAGCTCATCGCTGTGTTTACAAACCCATCTATATACCACCACTAACAACTTTCCGCGCGTATCTGATGTAATGTCAATCCTTCCAGTTCAACGCTGCCGAATTTCTACATGGAAAAGCACTGTGCCCTTCTAAATTGCACACGAATCGGTGGCAATAAATCAAGTTAATCTGTGATGAGTGGGTCCTACCTGTACAAAGTCAGGGGATGATGTAGAGAACATCAAGATCCTAAACAATAAAATTATATTACCCCTGCAACTTACACGCTTCCTAAACAATGGAACACAAAGAGATATTAAACAATTTACCCTTTTGATGCATCTTTAACAAAAAGTACTTCTGAAACAAGTTCGTATTTGTGCTTCCTACTGGCTAATTGTAGCCAGCACTTTGAATCCAGTGTGGTTAAAACAATCACTCAGGAAATTACTTCCATGTAACCCACTGGAGAGCATTCTGAGCCCCACTTGGGACCAGGCACCAGGGCAAACTGCAGGCTGAGATGGCAAAGGCAGCCACCTTTCCAGGTGGAATGTAGACCCACGATCGGCTTCACACCCCCAACTCCCCCTCTGATCAAAAACTGCCACCCTTAGGAAACTAAGTTAAACAGTGAAGGTACAGTTACTGGCTCCTCCAATGGGGTATTACCAGAGAGTGTCTGGGGCTCTGAAGTGGTGCCCCAGACTTGGGGGGATCCAAAGTTTTATCCCACCCTCTGCAAGCTCACAGCGATGGAGACGAATACCATGCATCGATGTCTCTCTCAAAGTAGCCAGCACACACTGGCACAGTCCCCTCAGTGCCAGCAGCACATGGGTCAAGCAGAGACGTAGCTCTGCTCTGGGTCCAAGATGGGATTGAACCAGAGGGCTCTCAAACACAGGGGAGAAGCAGGCTGACGCATTAATGAGCTAGGAGATGCATGTTCTAGGTCAGCTAATCTTCAATTGTGTGAGTCTGAAAGGATTAGGAACTCACGCTGTGCAAAGACATACAAATCAATCACACGGAGAAGGCCAGTTAGGCTTGTTGAGTCTTTGCCCAATGCTTTTCGTCTGAAATGGATTTCCACAAAGGAAGACAATCACACCCACAAACCCAGATGTAGAAATGACACCATTCTGCGCACGCTACAGAAATAACGTCACCCTTTACCGTCAAACGATTCTGGACACTGTAAAAACTTTTTACTTTTAAAGGGCTGTATAGTATCAATAGTGTTTGATGCATGTTTCAAGAGCAAATAAAAATTTTTGATTCTGGAAAATGTTAGTTGTTAGAGGAATAAACCTCACATGCATGAGGTTTATGTCCTTAAAGTTATCCTCCTCCTCTTATTCCTCTCTTGGCAATTATGAGGCTCAATATAAATTCTTCATCTATTGAAACACACCGAAGGGATGTCACTGTTCCAAGATGCTCTAAGAAGAATATTACCCATCGAACAACGACAGTCAAAGTAACAGAGAGCAACCTGTCTGTTTCTCTTGAAAATCACCATGTCCCTTTAGCTGCTCTAGTTCTGCAAGTTGTCACTTCATACTTCTAACTCTACCTGCTGGCTCCTCTGAGACATCCGGGTCTTTCTCTAGGTGACATTTCAGGAAGTCTGGCTTTATGGCAATCCAGAGGATGGGTGCAGAGGGGAGGGGATGCTGTAGCCAGGTGGCTACGGCAGTAGCAATAACAGGGGTGTACTGGGGATGGGGTAAAACTGTATTTCCCACACATGCTGCAGTATTTTAGAAACCATTTTGCCTTGGGGGCTTTCCACCTATGCAAACGGCGAGTTTCAGAGCCTGGGTGAGGAGCAGCTATCTCACAAAAACAAAGATACTTCTCAGATTTAAAGGTCAAATTAGATTTTGATTCAGGTTTCCACTAAAAATGACAGGCTTGAAAGTAAGACTAGGTCAAGGAGAAACTACTTTCTCAGTAATTTCAACATACGAAGCAGCAGCCTGGAGCTTCACCGCCTTGGGTGGAGAAGACTGCCCTCCCGCCTACCAGGGGTTTGCATCTCGGGCAGGAAGAGGGAAGAGCAGGGGAGGATAAGCTGGAAGGCCACCTCTGGCCGTCCTGAGTGACTGGACATGGAGCTGGGAATCCCCCTACCGAGTGGACTGAACTCAAGGTGCAGGGGAGGGAGGGGGAGGACGGTGAGCTTTAATAAGGACACAGAAGACTTCTGCACCCATTCCCCTCCAGGCAACTGGTGGCCGCTTTGTGGAGGAGCAGAGGGAAAGAAAGTCTGAGGGATGGAGCATCTCCCCTAAAAAGTGGAGCATCTACAGTCCAAACGCAATGCATCAAGTTTACCAAACTGAATTAAAATTTAGGAATACCTACCTACCCCTGAGAGAGAGAGAGAGAGAGAAGCTACATTTTCTTCGCCATCTGAAGTTCAGTGTGTATTCTGAACTCAAACTCTGCCACAGGGACATAAGGTGACAAGGAGCTGAATTAGGACGATGGCCACAGAAATGGAGTGACAGCCAGCACTGCCTCATCTGCTCAATCAAAGCCTGTTCACTCCAAGTCTAACAGGGACCAAGAGTGAGTACACTAGGGTAAGGAAGGGAAACCCCTCCTCACGGCTCTCAAAAGTCACCAGTGCATATCGTGGCTGACCAAAAGAACTGTGTATATTATTCATAGAGAAAATACTGAATTTTAAAAGATGCATATGGTCCCCTTTTCTCAAGTTTCCTTTAGGCGTCCTTGAGACAAAGAACTTAGCAAATAACTCATGGAGGTACCCTGAGCCACTGCAGAAACAAAAACAAAATATTCAATACTTGCTGTCAAGAAGAGAATATATAAAAAAAACTCTGAAGGAAGTATACAAGAACAAAATCCATGTCCAAAGTGGAATTTGATGGAAACACAGGAAGTAATTTCTCTGTTCTTTCAAAGGAAGAAAAACGACTGCAGTACTTTCAGAGATCTTCTCTCATCAAAGATGGACTGGTGTTCTTTTGCATGAAGCACAGCTTTAGAAAGAAGTTCCCTAACTTTTCTGGAGCTTTAGATTTCAGGTATATTTTATATTTTATATATATTGTCTACCGGATTCAGGGAAATAAAATGTTGGAAAAATCAGTAAGCTTGCTCTATCCCTTGAAAAAGCAATAGAAAAGCTTTCAACTGAGAAGTAAAACAGTAGAGACCCCACCAAGCACCTGGCCCCAAACCACAGCACCACACAGGTGCCCCCCACCCGCAGCAGCCTCGGTTCAAATGCAAGCTGAACTGATGCCAACAGCGGGCTCCCAGGTCTCATCACCCACACAGCACCGAGCTGTTATGCCCTAGCTCACCGAGAAGTTTTAAATCGGACTGCTAACATGTCAGGTGACACAGCGGCATGCCTAATACCAGTTATCATTTCTTGTCTGAAGACGCCATCTGACTACACGCTGATCCCTGTTGAGGTGTTCGTCTCTGACCTCCCAGAGGTCTTGGATCTGGGTGCCCAATTAAATAGATAGAACAGCTGTATGATGAAGTCTCTTTCAAGAGGATCGCCAGTCCCTAAAATGCTTCTCTTTCCTCAACTGTTCATAACTTAGTATCTGGTGTGTGTGTGTGTGCGTGCAAGGACATTTCTAAATATGTGTCCCTCACTGGTTTCTGTGGAGACATGTACAACTAGAAAACTGGATCAGAAATACAGTCTTATGATCACCACCACGGGCCTCACCCCAAAGGACTGACTATCTTGCGGAAGTTTCCAAATCTCCCTGCATCCAACTCCTGAGAGGCAGCCTGCTCTGATGGCACAGGTGATGCTGTCATTGACTTTTGTTTTTAATCCTTACCTGAGGGCATACTCATTGATTTCAGAGAGGGGGTAAGGGAGAGTGAGAGAGAGGAAGAAACACTACTCGGTCGCCTCTCGTATGCTCCCCCCCGACTAGGGACCAAACCTGCAACCTAGGTATGTGCCTTGACTGGGTATTGAACCTGTGACCTTTTGGTTTATGGAACGACGTTCCAAGCAACTGAGACACACTGACCAGGGATCACCACATTCTTTTAAATATTTCTTTCCCCCTCTCATTGGCTTGGTAGCAGTTCTGGAGTGGCTCCGCCGTATGGTTTTGATGACTCCAGAGAACTGCTTCTGGAAACGTCACTGGGCGGACCGGCCCTGTCACCAAACTAAGCTACAGCCTTTGGGATTCTGCTCTTCCCTCTGCGGCAGGACACATCCCCCTTTCCTTATCCATCTTATTTTTATTTTTCAGCTCAGTCTTACTCCAAAGCATAATATTCTGTTTGGCCTTTTATTTTATATTGAATAGTTACAAAAGTTGGGCAAGTTGACACCTCCAATGAAAAGAAGCATTTAATGTCAGGTTCCGAGGCAGGAGAGTGATAAAAGGAGTCACAGAGGAGATGGAGATCAATAGTGACCCCATCAGAGGTCATCTCTGGCTTGGTCCACAGGGGCAGACTCCATTAGTTATGAAGTGTGATTTATTTCTTCACTACATTAAGCAGTGGCAAAACAACACCCACAAAACCACACTGACAGCATAAAGTGGATTGTTCCTATATTTCATGCCAACTACCAGCACGCCTGTGTTTCATTTCCACATTTGATTTAAAGAACCTTGTTTCTGCCCTGACTGGTGTGGCTCAGTGGGTTGGGCATCATCCCGAAAACAGAAAGGTCACCAGTTCGATTCCCGGTCAGGGCACGTGCCCTGGGCACATGGGTTGTGGGCCAGGTCCCTGGTTAGTGGTGTGTGAGAGGCAACTGATCGATATTTCTCTCTCACATCGATGTTTCTCTCCTTCTCTTTCTCCCTCCCTTCTCTCCTCTCTAAAAATAAATAAATAAAATATTTAAAAAAACTTATTTCTATTTAAGGAATATTTAAAGTTATGAATTAGAAGAGATGCCTTAGTAACTTATATAAAAAACATTTACAGGGAGTAAATAACATTCTCTCAGACAAAGCATCTTGTTCCTTTTAATGCTAAAAAAAGTGCCGGTCTCCACTGGGGAAAACAGATTGCCCAGAAAACAGACAAAGGAACTGCGATGACGAGAATGAATTCACATATAATCTCTGAACAGAGGCTGGCTGCCCCAGAGTCCGCCGCTGAGTAGATGGACAACCAGACTGCCCGTAACTGAGGGGGGCATCATTTCCTCTACTTTTTTCTCTTCTCTCCTTTTCATTCACTAAAACTGCATCTCTGATTTAATTACAGTGGCTAAAGCATATTCCATATTACATAAAAATTACAGCAAAACCAATAACAGAAATCTAATGAACAAAATATACTAACGAGCAAAACAGAGCCAGAGCCACGGAAACATGGAACAGAGTGACAGAGGGCGGGGAGACGGTGGGGAGGGTGAGGAGGAGGGCGAGGAGGGCAAAAGGGGAAAAAAACTTTTTTCCTTTAAAAATCTTACTGTGATAAGAACACCTAATGTGAGCCCCGCCCTCCTAAGCAGTTTGCACTGCACGCCCGTTCCTGGTGGCTGCAGAACCTTGCTGTTCTCAGGCCTCCAGTGCCTACATCTGCCTGCTGATTAGTAATCCCTAACCCGCCCCCAGCCTCTGGTAACTACCGTTCCAGTCTTTGACTTGATGAATTTGACTAGTTTAAAAAGCTTAAATAAGCAGAATCAAGCGGTACTCATTTTTCTGTGTCTGACTTATTTCACTTAGAGAACAGGACTCAACGTCCAATGAAAAAGCTTTTACAGACAACTCTCTTTTTATGTCGCACTTCACAAGACATTTACATTTCCAATGTTTTCTGTCTATAGAGGAAGAATATTGGCTCCTTGGTCTCTCTCTGATAGTAGAGATCTTGTAAAAATTTAAAAAATTTAACTCAAGACAGACAGCAAATCTGAAACTAATAAACAAAGGTAGTTAGAGCTGAAGGACTGCTCTCGTCAACATTAGAAGGACGGTAACAATCACTTCAGGTTAAAAGGATGGGAATTAGACACCGACACTGATGGGAGAGGGGGAATATAGCACTGAAAGGCCAGTGCAGATCTGTTCTTGAGGGCATTATGTATCGTAAAGGACATCCAGTTACTCACTAGAATCTCTTAAACTCAGTTTACATAATCATCCTTTTCTCCCACCAGTCTTTAAGTTACATGAGGGGACAAACACATCTTGACATTTGATTGTAAACAGTGGACGTATTCAAGTTCATGTACATAAATTTTAAGTAAAATATTAAATTTTTCTGTTTTCTGAGACAATAATAAATATAAAAAATATGTTCAATTCCCACATAATAATAAAAAATATGTTCAAATACTTGTAATCAGATTTCTTTGAGCAGAATTTGATCTACTATTAATTATAGTCTTCATTATTTTAAGCTCATTGAATCTGCCTTTTAATATAAACTAAAGTATGCATAATGAATTACTTTTCACCTTCTGGGGGAGCAAGAATGAGAGACAAGGTACCTATGACTTCAAGAGCGTCACACAAACAATACTTCAGAATACTGTTATTGAAGGAAAAATCTGGGCTTTATCGGTATACTGACCATTCACCTACACAGCACACACAGCTAATTTTCCTGATCCGGAGTGCAGAAAAAAAACGGGCAGAGAGACTACCTGAGCTAACCCTGGTTTTGCCATTAATCTGGTGTACCACAAGGCTTCCAGTTTATCATCGCAAACCAAAGGTGCTCAACAGGTGGTCTGAGTTCTCTTTCACCGCAACCCACTCAGAGTCCCTAGTGTCTACTGCTGAGCATGACTTTTTACTGCTCAAGAATGTGCAAGAACTCCCACAGTCCAAACTTGCATTTCCCAAGGCATTTGCTTCCCATTTCTCAGTGTGTTTTGCCCTGTGAAGTCAGCTTGCAACAGCCTCTGTCTTATCTTACCTGTTGAAATCTGACTCCTTCTTAAAGGTCTAGCTCAAAAGCCTTAAAGTCTTCCTAATTCCGAACCTGAAATTGAGCGTTCTCTCCTATATACATCCAAATAATTTGCTTACACATTTTTAATATATATTTGTCAATCAATCATCTATCATCTTACTATCCAAGGATACTCTCCATCTCTTCTATTGAGTTGTAAACTCCTCAAGGGAAGCAAAGTCTTATTTGTCTGACAACACATGGTCATCCCCACTCTCCATACTGGTCCAGTCCCTATTTTTAACAGCCCTTCCCCAATCTGTGTCGTCTAAGAAGATGTCTATACTTCTCTTCTTCTCTCTTCCTGAATGGCTGCCTGTGACACCTGTCTTCCTGAACTAGGTCCCAGGTCCAAACCTCACCACTTCCGGGACCCAAGAAGATACCACAAATTGTCGGGTAAAATGACAATTGGGGCATTTTTAAAGATCTGTTTGGTGGCCGTAATCACAGAAGCCATCAGAATAATCAAGGGGCCATAGGTACGGTGACCACACAACTAATTATCTAAAGAGATACTTTCAAGAGTGGGAGGGAGAATATTAACAATTATGCTGGGACAGGAGGTGTACAGGCAGGGCTCACCCCAGGAAAACCAGGACGTGTGGCCCGCTAGGCACAGGCATTCTCTTCTAGTCTCCATGCAGGCTCCCGTGTTCCCTTCCCCATCATCAACTCCTCCGCATCCCCTTTTCTCACAGACACCGACATATTTCTGATATGCTAGTCTATTAATAAGAACTTAGACACTGAAGTCATCGCAATCTTGATTGCATTAGGCCATGTCTGTACACCCTTCGGAGAGAGCACGGCGCTGTCCCCACTGGAGGGTGAGCTCAGCAGTGTAGACCGGCAGTGAGCCGGGTTCGCAGGGTATTTCCAAAACTGCCCTTACTTCTCTCTCGGAGTCTTCAAATTAGACATGGGAATAGATGGGAAGTCAACAAAATGAAATAAGATCTTATTTCTAAGGTTAATTTTGGATTAAGTTCAACAAAACATTACAAAAATTGAAGAGCTATATTTAAAGTTACAGGCTGTACAAAATTGTAGTACATTTCCCATCAGTGTTTAACCTTTGTCACAAGGTGAGAGACCATTAAATCACTAAAAAAGGACTGTAAAGTGTCACAAGAGTTATAACATTGCTGTAGCAAAATTACAATTTCTAGAATTCAAATAATTTGAATTAATTCTAAATATTTTACAGCTTGATGTATCAGCTAGAATTAAAAACAGAACAAATCAATAAAGCTAGGGGCAGAATTCAGCACAGCTATTTTGATTAAACATCATGTAAGAGCAGTTCCACAATTTAAAAAGTGTAAATAAGTGAATACATTCTTTCTTATCACTTCTACAACAGCGCGCATCGTCAAAATAAGAGTCACATAATAAGTGTTACCATCTGCCAGCCCAGGATGAGGAAGAAGCAGGGACCTGAGGATCACTGAGCAATTCCGTGCCCAGTATTGTGGTGGGATCCCTACGTGAGTAGTAACAGGGCAGACGGGACAAGGGTTAGTCCCCCATCCCCTGAGAACCTGGCCACGATCACCCTCCTGCTGTGGGTCAGCTCCCAGCCCCGGAACCAGGCTCTGGGTGCTGGTCTGTCCTGTCACCACCTACGCAGGGCACCACCACCGCACTCGCAGGGAGCTCTTGTTAAAAAGGTCTCCACAGAGGATGGTCACCGAGTGACTGCCACAGCCATCAGTGAAATCCCTGAGGGGAGTACGTCAGGTTAGATTCTGGTCAGTGAAATAGGTCTGTAAAACGTCTAATGGTTTTATTTGTGGCTTCACCTTAAAAGGCATTTACAAATACCAGCTAGCTGTTTTGGCTCCATCACAGAAAACTTAAAGAGTTGGGAAGTAACTAGGTAGCCTGGATCACAGCATGAAGAGCTCATCAAACTTCCCCACATTTACCTCTTGTTCTGTATTTCCATTTCCCCCCACAAGGCTCTCGGCACCAGCTCTTTGTGTTAATGTCCCTCCCAGCTGCCCCACTTCTTTCCAGTGGACGGGATGCTCCCTGAGGACAGGGGCCCAGCGAGGAGTTTGTCATGGACGCCTGCCCCTGGCCTGCCTTCCTCCTGCAGGTTGACTGACACTCTCTAGTTCGCCAGCAGCATCCCATGTCCAGTCCTTTATAGCTCTTACACGACCATGAACTCTAAGCTGGAAATAGCAGGGATAAAAAGCATCTGCTACAAAGTGTGGCTGCTGTGCAGGAACCTATGAAAAAGATCAAATACCACTGTTTTTAAGGTATGAACTGATAAGCTATTTAAAACCTTCTATTCTTCTGGCTTATACTTCCAAGAAGTGAAGAAAATCAAGAACAAAACGTCTTCGGAAATGGTGTTTTTGGATATAGTGCCCCGTGGTCAAGTCAGTTTGTGAAATAGGGCACGCTACGTCCACCACCCTCTTGGGACCTCGCTGTGCCTGCAAATACAAGGCCCCGAGAAGCCTTGCAGTGAAGATGTCTGGCTCCTTTCGTTCAGTCCAGTATTTCCCTAAATTATTTCAGCATGCAACCTTTTCTCCATGTGACATTTACTAACACGCCAAGAAACCAAGGTTCCTCCGGACGCAGCGTGGGAAATGCTGACCTAAAGCGTTTTCTCCTTTCCCTTGAATTGCATAAATCCCTCTGAACTGTAGCTTTCAGATCGATGAATAAAACACTTAAAAATATTTTTGTTACAGTGTATGATACCAGTCTTGCTTTGTTTTTGACCATGGCAGCCTGCATTGGAAGAAGCCCAGTGTTTTGTGGGGTTGGTTTGTGCCATTGGCGTGGAGGAGGGGAGGCCTCTTCACCCTGAGCACCCTGAATGGTAAACGGTGACAGCCGGGCGCATCCGGGGAGGGGCGCATCCAACACCAACCTTAACCTTGACAGGCTAGAGACTAACTGCCAGCACTCATGAGTTCTGAGAGCTTCAACTACATTGTGAGCTTGAAATGGGTGTGGCTCACCCACTAAATTCTTCTAGAGTTATGATAAGTCAAAAAGTACATTAAGAGCAGGATGTGATTAAAAGAAAACACAAGGTATACCGTAAGTGCAAATATGTACTATTCCAGGTCTCTTCAGGATACCTCCTTCACGTTAAGCCAATTACATTGACAGGTGTCTCAGAGTGCTGGCTGTTAGAAAGAACACATCGCACAGAATGCAGTTATGGGATGGAAGCACCTGCCCCTTATGGCACTTAAAATGTATTTTTTTGAACATTAAGTTTCTCATCATGACCAGTTTGAAAAGTAAAAAGCAAAACAAAGTGAGTGAATCAATGGCTGGCTGCAGGGGAAGATTTTAAAAAAAAAAACAACTCTTTACTATACCTATGTGGAAAATAGTGTATCCTTTAGAAATCTATTCAGATATAGCTCTTGAAGAGCAAGCTATTATTTGCTCCGACTGAGGCAAGAGTCTCTGAATCCTGCTTTCTGAAACAACGCTGAAAACAGTAACCTCTTTCAGATCCTGCAAGGTCAGGAGAATAATTTTTTTTCCAGCATAGGAAAATGAAGCATGAAATAGGAAAGCGCTCCTTCGCAAGAGTTCTTAATTATGTCTGGCGTGTCACCTAAGACACCTCTCTCACCTGGGCTACATAAAAGTACAAAAAACTACTCACCGTGTCGTAAGTTGTGACGATCTTCTTCAGAACCTCAGGCACGATGCCCTGCAACTCCATGGTGGGATACTGCTCGCTGAGGTTCAGGACCACCAGGGGCGTGTTTTCAGGCCCCAGAAAGCGGGGGGACACCGCCAACATGCACTGCATGAGATTGGCCACGGAGGAGAGGCCGCACAGCTCCTTGAATGACGCCACCGCATTCTGTGCCATGGAAAGGAAGAAGGCACTCTGTCACTAACCAGGAGTTTGAATTTCTCGTGGACGTCACATTGGACACACTGGGTCATACTGCAACTGCCGAGCACGACGGTTGTCAGCGTCGCCATGACAGAACTGGCTAAAGCTGATTTCATCCTGTGAAAACAGGCTCTTTTCCAAAGTAAACACGCTTATAGGTGTTTGCAATACCAATTTATCAAAATTACACAAAACGTGAACAAGTTAAATTCTTCACGAGGGCGAAGCCTCTTTTCAGATCAAAGTTCAGAGCCGTGCTGAGGCTGATAGGCAATTATGAGCAAACAAAAAGAATGGTTTCTTGCAGTCACAAAAAATGTGGAGATTAAGAAAAAAAATGAAATCAGGCTTAAAATAAGTATCAAGGAGGCCATCCATCCAAAAAGGAAAGGAGTACTTGTGAGGTAGGAACGTGAATCTCTCTCACCTGTTTATACCCGCTGGTTCCCAATCTCAAGGAACTTTGAGGATGTGGCAGTTCAGAGTCAGGTCTGCCCTGTGGGGGACCTGATTACCCGTGGAACTTCCCCCATCATGTCTCCACGGACTTCACTGTTTCCCCACCCGCTCCTTTTTCCCTAATCACCAGAGGTACGCCATGAAAATATCCATTAAACAAGACACTTCAACACTGTACAATGCCCTGAGCTGGCATTCTCTGAGCACTTACCCAGCGCAAGACGACAGGAGGCCTATTTATGCCGCATTACCCCATTCAATCCCCTCCACAGGCCACCTGCGGCGGGGAGCCAACTGAGCCTCGGCTACAGCCGCTGGCCAGTACTTGTCCAAGGCTACCCAGTGCGTAAGTGAAGGAGTCAAGATTTTACCTGAAATCTGGTGATGTTGAGGATTATGCTTTTAATCCTCATGATACAAAAACAGCTAAATTCTACTCAGAATAGGAGTCAGGCTGTTATTCCAGGCACACCTGGGTTTCTGTCTGGGCTAAGCGTGGCAGCAAGCCGAGGGCCACGGGGGGCGGGATCGAGGCCTGCCAAGCCCTGTGCCTTCTGCTCTCAAATTCCCCGGTTCTGGGAAATGAGCAGCACTTTTGTTTTAAATTTAAACATGTTCTTTTTATTAATGTCGTTTTAAGCATGGACAGCAAACTGTAGGTCATTCGGCTCAAAAGCACTTCGGTGTTGACTGCGTATAGGAATAATCGCGATCGTGCGACCCGGAGCGCAGCCTCCCCACCGCTCCGTCGCACCTCCCGTTTATTTCCTTCACAGCACTCGCTCGTCTGCAGTTGTCCTGCTTGTTTATTCACCTGCTTACGGTCTGTTTCCCCTCCCACGGCCCACCCCCAGCGAAGGTCATCTGTGTGCTGGCTGCTGTGCCCTCAAGGCCGGGGCTGCCTGCACAAGGTGCTCATTGAACACGTGGTTCTGGAAAGGTGATGCTCAGGCTCTGGCAGGTCTTCAGGGGGACGCTGGGTCACATGCACAGCAGCAGCCATGGGGCTGGGGACAATGTGGCTTGCTTAGAGCTGAGGGTTAATCAAGCCATTCTCACCCTCAGAAATGGGGAAAAGCCCTTCAAATTTCTGGAATGTTTTACTTTGAAAGAAGAGAATAAAACTTCTGTATTGTGGGAAGGTGTTTTTATTAATGAGGCATCCATGGAATCAGGAGAGAGGTGAAATATATTGAATTTTCTGAGTCAGATCTCACTTGCCGGTGGCATTCTTTTTATAATAGTTACATACAGGGTGGGGCAAACACAGATTCACAGTTGTTTGTGTGGAAAATACTACAATAAATAATTAATAATAATAATCCCAGAAGAACCTGTGTTTCATGTACTGACAACTGTAAACCTACTTTTGCCCCATCCTGTATATACTTACACATAAACATATAATCAGCTAATATATTACATGTGTTCATTTAATAAACACACACTGAGCAGCTGTCATGCACAGGGACCTTCTCACCCTGGGTCGGGCAGGGGCTGGTATCCCTGTGAGGTGGTCCTTGCTGCCCACTTCTGTGTCCCTCCTGTGCCCTAGTATACTGCTAGACATGAGGACCAACTTTAATTACATACACAATTCGTAGCTGATTGCTGTTAGCCATTATAGAGTTCAGTGGTAATCATTAGTCGTCCAGTAGGTATACATACCATGTCTTTCACTTAAACAATTAAATAGCTGTCCTCTAAAATCAAGAGGAGGCTCAAAATGCAAACACATTGGCTTATGTGAATGCTTGCTACTTTCCCAGCAGAACAGCTCTGTAAGAAAGGACTGGAACATGTCCCTTTTATTTTGATAGGTCATCGGTTTGTGTTCCAGCTAAGGAATATTCAGAAAACCCAGAGATTCCCATGTGCACTGCTACAGAAAACGGGGGCACTGCTGAGCATTAGTTAAAGGAGACTGAGATGTGGTGCGTGAGACGACGATGAGACTGCTTTATTCTAGTATGCTGACACTGTTCTCCATTCCAGCTGCGGTTTTGGAAATTTAAATGACAGAAGAAGGAGGCTAGTGGTAAACATTCTAGTAACCGATTGGAATTTACAAATAATGCAACAATCAAATACACTACTGTTTAAAAAAAACCCTCCAATATATTGATGAACAATGCACATGCACTAAGATGGAAAACCGTTGAGTAAATACTTAAATGCTGGAACGTACCTGCATGTTCTCTCTCAGGTCTGTGGCGTCCCGGATAGAGGGCTGGGCGTTCTTGAACACCTCATCCACAGTTTTAATCCACAGTGTTCTCAAAGATGCGTATTCCCTGGATTTCTTCCCTTTCCTCACAGAAAGGCCCCTTTTATGAGGTTTGCCTCCTCCTCTCCGGTTAGTGATCGCCACATGGACAAACAAAGAGGCGTGTGCAAGGACCTCCCCAGTCAGTGACTGCAGGGGGACGTGGCGGTAGCCCGTCTGTAAACATTCAAAGGGAATCGTGTACTGGCCGATAAACTCGTCCCCGATGTAGTCATCGTCGAGTACCACGAAGCGCACCATGGCCAGCTCTGGGAGGTTAATTTGAAATTCAAAGCTTTCATCAAAAATAGGAGCATCTCCATTCTGGTGCACTGTTTTTGTCCTTTGTTCTGCACAGTCGGCAGGGATTCCGTGAATTTCCACGTAGACGTAAGGATCCACCACGTCACCTTTGGCACCTGACCCTTTGGGTTTGGGAAAGTTCTGCCCGCTGATGATTTTGATGTGAAGGAGCTGAGGTGAGACTCCTGGCACAGAGTCTTTCGTGTTTGCGCTGAAGAAAGAGACTTCCTCCCTCATGATGGCTGGCCGAAGGACATAGCCACAGTTCCCATTCTGCCTAAACCAGCCAATGTTCAGGTCCATCATCAGCCCTGGCGTCTGAAAGTTCATGGCTACGATCTGACATCCACATTTCCAAAAATCTTGAGGGTTCATGTTACTGGAGTCAATCCTCATTGGGCTGGGAAAAACCCTAGCGAGGAAACGTTTGTTGTAGTTGACAAAGTCCCCTGGATTTTCATTGGCATATTTGCTGGCGAGCACTTCGTTGAAAGAACAGACTTCCCAGTACTTCTGCGCCTGAAAGGACACCTGAAACTCTTTGAACTGAACCGACTTACAGATGCTCACCAGTTCGGACAGCTCTTTGCAGAGCTGAAACCGCTTCACAGGCACATTGTTGGGCTGCTCGACGTTCTCTTTGCCCATCCTCTGAGACATTTCTGCTCCTTCATCCTCATCAGTAACGTCTCCTTCTACGCCAGAGCAGTTGGAGGACAGCTTCTTTGCTTTAATTAGTATCTTCCCTTTCAGGACATCTGGGGATGGTAGATAGGATTCCTCAACATTGGGGGATGTTGTATAGAGCTTGTCTCCTAAAATTTTCTTCATGTGTTGAACCATCACCTTCTGTTGCTTAATAGAACAGTGGTTTTCTAAGCATAAGATAAGCGGATACTCTGAAGCGAAGAATGCATACTTGTTAATAATGTCGATGACACTGCGGAAGACTATCTGAGAGGTCATGGTGTGGCCTGTGTAAATGACAGGTTCATTGTCTGGCCCATCCCACACATCTAATTCAACACTCCGGCAACCCATTTTAAGAGCGCGAATGTATCCCGTGATATCAGAGGGACCTCGGAACTGATCCTCTATTAAGTATGTATTATGAGATGAGTTTATAAAGTAATGAGACAAAGGTTGCTTCATATCCTGACAGACCTTCTTATGTTCTGGGTCAAATATGTAACAGTCAGGTGACATAAGGTAATTCGTGAACCCGTCTATGGAGAGCCAGCCCTTTTCCCGGCCCTCTTTGGATGGCTCATATTTGTGAATAATTTCAAGGCTTATTTCCTCATTTATATGTGCCACACCCTGCTCTGCCTCAAGAAACATCATAAGGTCCTTGGTATCAAGGAATTCTTTATTGCTTGAAAACTGAACTAAAAGGAAATAAATTTCAGGCCTAGTACAAAGCTCATGGAAAACCTCAACAAATTCTTCCTTCGTGACTTCAGTCCCAGATTTGTCCTTGGATTTGTGCAATTCTTTGAACTTAAGCTCAATTTTGCTAGTTTTTAAGCCGGGGTTGAGGTTTCTGATACACTGCACTGCGTTACACAGAGTGATGTGTCCAACGTTATCTACGTCAATTTCACTAAACATCTGTGAAACCCAGGAAGTCCTCATGTTGTCTTGGCTACTCTCTAACATATCAAGGGTATGTTTTCCATAAGATATGAGGTACCGCAGTCCCGTCACCCAGATGTTCGCAACATCTGCAGAGTTGGCAACCAAATCCAGTGATTCATAATTCTCTCCGTATATGACTGAAAACGCACAATCTTCAGATATCTGGTCAGAAATGCCATTGCTGCGAAATATGTCTGTGTTTTTTCCTGTTCTCACTTCCTTGATGGATTTAATATCAATCTTGGCTTTCTCAGAATCCTTCTTGGACGGTTCCCACCTCAGGCTCTGCATGTCGGCATCCAGTAAAAAATACCGGTGGTAAATTCTAGAGTTGGAGCGAACCTTTTTGAGTTCGGAACCCTCAACCATCGAGTTGATACAGTCGCTTGCACTGCTGATCTTCTTCTCTGTCGGCATGCTGCTGAAGGAGACCGTCTTCTTCCGTTCTCTTTTCTGTTTAGTACCATCCTAGGAGAAAAAGAAATGGTGTATGAGAGTAACATCAATAGAGATTTCTATGTTCAAGACTAGGAATAAATATTTAATTTCCTTGAGAAAAAAAATCATACTATTAGGATTTCCTATCCTATGTCCAATGATGAATGACACTCATTCATTCTGAAGCTTAGAAGTGGACTTGGTGTTTCAGCCTAATACAAACAGAGAAGACATCATTATTGAATAATTGCAATCCATGGGCGCCAAGAAACACAATTTCAGTAACACCCAATCACGTCTTGAAGAGAGAGCTAGCTACATAATTTTCAGGCCTCGGGGAAAAATGCAGATGCAGGACTCCTTGTTCAAAAATTACTAAGATTTCAAGAAGGTGACAGAAGAGCACTAAGCCACGTGCAGGGCCCTTCCGAGTGGGGGGGGGTGCTGTACAGTTGCACAGGCCACATACCCATGAAGCAGGCCCCACTTGTGCATACCTTCCCTACACAAGTGTTTCTCAAAGGGTTGTCACTAGACCACTTGCCTCAGAATCACTTGGGTTACCTGGTTAAAATACAGATTCCCTACGCTCTGGTATGAGATCTCTAGGGGGTGCTACCCAGGAACTGGCATTTTAGGCAACATTCTAGTGATGGGGATGCAACTAAAGTTTAAAAGCCACTTCAACTCACTGAGACACCTGCGCTGTTTCTGGAAACTACACGCACCTGATGGACCAAAACCAGCTAAGTATGAACCATGTAATAAATAAGCAGACACTGGAATTCAAGCAGAATCCTGACCCTTCCAAGTCTCAGGTTATTCCTGGTCCTAAATATTTCAGATCAACACGGTCTTACTGCTGCAGTTGTGTTAAGTCTGGGTGGGAGGCCTAGATTACCATTACAGCTGGAGGTATTTCTAAAATTCCACAGTTGACTAACTAAAGCCTATTACCAGGCACCAGGTGAATGCCACCTAAGTATAAGTACTTCCACTGTTAACAGATTATTAACACTACCAGGTGAAAATGTTCAGGCAGCATCTGTTCCTAAGGAAATGCACACCACCAGTAACAGTCCTCAACTTTCCTCCATAATGTAATAAGTGCCCACCTTGCGGAGCCGACACCATACCTACGTGTGGATGTAAGTCCTTTCATGTACCGAGGCCTCTGTTATTTAAAATAACAAGTGCTCAGCCCTGGCTGGTGTTGCTCAGTGGTTAAGTGCCGGCCTGTGAATCAAGGGGTCACTGGTTCGATTCCCAGTCTAAGGCCCATGCCTGGGTTGCGGGCCAGGTCCCCATTAGGGGGGCGCGTGAGAGGCAACACACATTGATGTTTCTCTCCCTCTCTTTCTCTCTCCCCTCCCCTCTCTAAAAAATGAAATAAATAAAACATTTAAAAAATAAATAACAAGTGCTCAAAGGCCCTCACAGCATCTTTCACAATCTTAGCTTCACACACGATATTGCCTTTCAGGAGGTGCACAGAGTCTGTGATAAATTTTCAGAAACTCATTATATTCATAAATAAGGGAGACAGAGGTTGGGATTATATAACTTTCGTGGCAATAAAATGAAGAACATGAAAAATATTACACAAAGGCAATTCTCACTTTCCTGCTCTGGAGAGAACCTATTTTGAATAAAATCTCTAAAAGAACAATTATGCTATTCTCTACATCTCAAATTTTAAAACCACTTTTATTTTGTGACTACCTATGCTTCCAAAAGCAATTTGCTGAAGGTAATTAAACTTAAACTTTAAAACATATGGATATCATTTCCCTCAAAGTCTCAAAATGAACCATAGAGGCCTTTGTGATCTGAATGCTGAGATAAAACAAAAAAGCCACAAGGCAGAGTATTTCTTTACAACTGTATCCTCAGAACAGAAAAGTATAAAAGACAGAAAGACTGTGGTGATTGTATCCATAAGATATATTGTATCATAGATGCTCCAAATCCCTAAAGAGATTTTATTCTATCTACTCAAGCAAGTTGGCATGAAATCTGTAACTAGCCATGCATAACGGCATGAAACAAATGTACAGATTTCCCACTTTTCAGAATGAAGTCTGTCTTTATCTTTAAAAAGAAACACTTACCTTTAAAAAAGACAACATACGAATTAAGGAAATTTTATCTTTATAAATTATACCCCAAAGGTGTCACTAATAAAAATAAGTCACGAAGATAAATGGAGGTACTGATCCATTAAAAATATAGACAGCATTTTTCAACGTCATAATCTTTCATTCTGCCATTTTATTTTTTATTTTTTTAATTTTTTTATTTTAGTTTATTCAGTACAGTTTCTATCAAAAATAAAGTTCATTCTGCCATTTTAAACATATTGACTGATATTCAACTACCACTTACTAATTTATTACAAATGATATATTCCAAATGCACAGGTGTCTCTGTTATCAAGAGGGAAAAAGCCAGACTGCAAAGCAGGTTGATAGCATACATACATGCTCCCGCACCCACACCTGTGGGACACTCCACAGCTTAAATAAACACCGTACTTGTGGCTTTAAACGCATTGCCTTGCTTTTCACAAGCCAGCCCAGGCAATGACTGGTGACTTCAGACCATCGAAGCAGACCCAGGAATATGCCAGTCACCCTAGCACAGGCTACTGTAATGACAGCAGGGACTCCCCTTATCAGACACTGCCCATCTCTTCTTCCCCTTCCATTCGCTGTTGCCTAGCTCACCCTGTCCTCTCCACAGCATGCTGAGGCCTGGATGGGAAGGCCTGTTTCTCCTTCCTCACTAGCAGATAAAGGTATTAGGAAGTTCTGAGAGAGGAGCGTGCATGCTTAGAGACCAAAAAAGAGAACTCATCACGGATGGACCGGAATCACTGGTTGGAAGCCACAGGTGGATGGGAAGGCAAGCTGGCCCTCCCCTGCCGAGAGGAAAGGAAGGAGAGGACAGAAGCAGCAGTGTGGGAGGGAAGGAGAGTTCAGGTTCAGTAGCAGGAGAGCCAGGCCCTCAACCTGCCTGACTCCCAGCGTCTTCATCCCACTCCTGCTGACCTACCTGGCTTTCCCTTTTTCACCCAGCAGTGATCAGGTACTTACACAGGCTGAGCGGCTGGCTGGTCAGTACCAAAGCTGGAACCTATTTTCTATGTTGCCTCTTAGTGTTAGTTTAAATCTAACAATGAAATGATCCAACCATATGTGCTATACATACTGTTTTATTCTAACTAAAAGAAAACTAAATGCATATAACTTATATGCATTAATCACCTACAACCAGAAGGAAAAAACCTAAATTCCTACTGAGATGGAGATTCCTCAAAATACTGATAAAAATAATTTCAGGGCTGGCACTTATAATGTAAGTACTTGTCACCTGAAGCTGCTCAGTGGTGAAAACAACGAAATGTGAACTTGGTCCATTGTGCACTGATGCTGCTCCACCAGCACTCAGCTCCATCAAGAGAAGAGGCTCAAAGCAAAGGTCTAGTCTGGAAGAAAACCAGCTTCCAAAGGACACTACATCTGCATCAACCCCAAAATCACGAATTCTGGAGAAAGACAGTCATAAAATTTTGAACTAGAAAGAAGCTTAAAGATTCATTTATGCATTTAACCAACACTTATTTACAGAATCACAATTTTGTACCAAGAGTGATTTTAAGAAAGCGATGAACTAGAAAGAGGCTAAGCAAACTTACCACAGCAAATTCAAGAGAGTAAACATGTTTACAGGACTTATATTTAACATTAGAAATGGAAATAGCCACACTGAGCTCTATGGAGAAGCATACATATTTCTAACAAGTCTGCCTACTTTGTTTAACAGAACCTTGTCTCTACCCTTTTGGCCATTAAAACTACCATCTGGGGTACTTAAGAGGTAGTAGCAATTTCATAAGTGGGTGTAGGCAATCTCATAAATTCTCATCCCAAAGGGAAGCAATAAAGAGGTGTGCCCCACTTCTTCTGTGGCAACAAAGCACGTGGCACTGATCCAAGAGATCCAGCTCATTCTGGAGCCAAGGAAACCTACTGGGGCGGCTGGGGGTGGTCTGGGGAAAGGTCTGTCTTATGATACACAGAGGGCTGGAGGTCCTGCTAGATGAGAATCACCTACCTTCTCTGTCCTCCTGCATTTCTCTTGTATTTCAAAAGTGATTTGTTTCCATTTTCTGTGTGATTATCTCTCAATAAGCACCATGAGAAAACGATGAGTCAATACCCAGATTCAACACACTGGCAGAATCAGTGAAGGAGCCTAGGCAGTGATTCTGGGGTGGGGGTGGGGGACCTGGCAAAATGGGGAGGGGGGCCTAGTGTGAAAACACAGCGGCATTTCTCCTTCAGCTTTGGTTTGAGTCCAGTTATTTACTTTGATTTATAAATAGCACAAAGAAGAGTGTGAGACCTTTATGTTTATTGAAAGGGGTCTAGGATTGAAGAAACACTGGGTAAAAGAAATTTCTATTAACAAAACAAAACAAAACACCCCAGAACCACACGAGGCCCAGTAAAGCAGCACAGCAAGGCCTGACCTTCCTTCTGCGCAGTAACCACATCTCTGAACTGAAAGAGTGAGTCCTGTGGGGCACATCGGGGTCACCCTGCAAGGTTTTCACGCATCTCTAAAACCTTGATGTGCTCTCCAAGATAAGCAAAAAGGAAAAAGAAAAGGATCTGGAGCGAAAGTGGTCACTCTGAAGGTCATTTTATAACATCTGATGAATTGAAAAAGAATAAAACGACTTTTAAAAAAGCTAAGTGCAGTTGAATGCTGCTTTCCACTCACGTGGGAGGCCCCTTATTGCAAATAACAGAAAGCGAATGGGTCTCTTCTTCCAGGATGCCTTCTACTGGATTTCCAAAGCAAAGCCTGGCCCAAATCTGGCAAGTAGTCTATGAGGACACAGACCTGCTAGTGGCCTAGGAACCTACCGGAGACTTGAAAGTCATGCATGAGTCGGGGGCAAGTACACTTCAGATGACAGCTTACAATGCTGACAGCCCAAAGACAACGCCACTGCCACTCTAACGAGAAAAAGCCAGACTACCTGTACAACTGTAACGTTTATTTTGTACGCATCAGAGAACTGCGGTCCCCAGGCAACCAAGAGAACTGATTCCAGAGTGATGAACCCTTCCAAGGAAAGACAAACATAGAAACTATTTCACGTTTGCAGAGCTTGGGAAGAAGAGTCCATCTTGGAGGGAGGTGAGAAAAAATCAGCTGAAATTTTAAGGAATCCCTAAAGGCCAGTTGTGCGCTAGTAGGTTAAGTGATGGGTTATCAGGTTAACTGCTACTTTAGAGTTAACTGGGTGCCCCAGACACAGGGAGAGTTTGTCTCCACGGGTGCTCCCAAGAAAGACTGGGAGCAGAGCAGAAGACAGCGCCCCTCTCTGGGCACCAGCATACAGCTGGTGACACTGTCACTGGGGACAGCGTGAAACTGCCTACTTCCCCAGCCATCCTCTCATGGCAAACAGAAGCTTCAGCCACCAGGGCAAGGGCAGCAAGCTCCCTCTCCGAGTGCTACTGGGCAAAGGGTGGAAGAAAAATCCATCCACCTCTGCAGTCCAGCATAGAGTGACTGCCCCCAGGGCAGAAGGACCTCTTGGACTCCAGGGCCTATGCTAATAAAAGCAGATCTCTGCTACCACCAGGAAAGAGGCAGAAAGCTGTCTCCTGCCCAGACTCCCCACAGGTACAGGCAGAGGTTGGCTGCCTTGGGGAACAGGGCAGGAATGCTAGGAAGGTCCCACCCCTGGGGCCCAGGTGCATAGCACAGCCTCAGGTTGAAACTGCACCAGGAGCACCAAGAATCACCCCGACTGCACCAGAGGCCTAGCACCAAGTAGCAAGCAGTGTGCCTGGCAGAGGGCGAGAGTGTGGAAGACCTGGGTCTGCGTTTCTGACCCAGGCACACAGATGAGCGCTGAGGGCAGAGCGGGAACAATGAGTAAACCCTTCTGACAACACTCCGTTGGAGAAACACTTTCACTGCTACTGAAATATTTACCTCGAGTATATTTATAAAGCCATAACGTACATCTGTGTCCAATGTATGCTGCAATAAAATTCATCGGTTTTCTCCAGTAATGAAAAACTTAATGGTGAGGACTGAGCTCCTATAAACTACACTGGCGCTACTTCACATTCCAGTGAAAATACTGATGCTAATGAATTTTAATTTATGATCTATAATAACGGTACTTAAGTGGCCCACTTTAGTGTGAAAACTCTGTGTTTCTCAACTGTGTATACGGTAATTCCTATCCAGCACATTATAAAGCCTGCTGACTACCTCCTCTACTGCAGAGCTATTTCAAGATGTGCCTACATAATTTTAATTGTTAATAACTGGTAAATCAAACTGAATTTCAAAAGGTATGCAAGTCAAATCCCATAATGTGAATCCTTAGCTACAAATATGATCAAGTCTAAGAGTAACTTCAGAATCACAATTTCCCCCCTTAAATTGTACTGGCTCTTCACTATTTCTGGACAGCTTAGGAAGAACAGTTCATTTTTCTAATTTTTTAATCCTTAACTCGGTCATTGCTTGGCAGTGGGGAAATTATGGCAGTCTGGGGATAGTCGGGATGCAGAAGCTTCCGCAGGGGTCTGTCCCCTGGGCCACCTCTGCCACAGGGAAGGGAGAAGAGTAGCTCTTTCAGTCAGAAAGGTCAGGATTTCCACAATTATTTAAGGAAAATTGCTTCACCAACAATTTATTATGCCATCACCTTGTTTATTATTTTCTTTAGAAACTTCTCCCGGGGCCCTTTTTAAATCCAATGGTTTACATTTGCATATGAAATTACTGTGTGTGCGTGTGGGAGGGGGACAATTAGATAACAAAAACAAAGGGGAAAAAACACAAAATAATGAATCATGGAAAAGGGGAACTCAGCTTTCTACAAAATATTCTTTTAAGTCCCAAGCCATTCATGAGCCTGTACTAGCCCAGCCCTCAATGTTGTCTCCTCTCCAAACGCACACAGTATTTATAGTCTCCACCGTATAATTTAACTCTGAATTATAGTCTTGTTCAGTTCTCTAATTGTTTTATGTGGCTTGGCTTATCTCCTCAAGTAGAAAGTGAGCGTTCTGAGGGAACAGGGCCCTGTCACGCACTGGCTGGGCCGATGCCGCAGTCAGAACAGTGGCCCCTTTTGACAGACTGGTCATCTCAATAATAAAGAGGGCAATCCAACAAGAGGATGTAACATCTGTAAATATGTGTGCCCTCAATACAGGAGCACCTCATATGTAAAATAAACATTAACAAACCTAAAGGGAGAAACAGAAAGCTATACAATAACAATGGGGGACTTTAATAGCCCACTTCTATCAATCAATGGATCATCCAGACAGAAAAATCAATGAGGAAACATTGGCCTCAAATGACACATTAAGCCAGATGGATGGATGGAGATATATATATCTATATCTATATACCTATATATAGATATAGATGTATCTATAGATATCTCATCCAAAGCAACAGAACACACATTTTGCTCAAGCATGCATGAAACATTCTTCAAGGTGGACGACATGTTAGGCCACAAAACAAGTCCTAATACATTTTAAGAGGACTGAAGTCAGGCAAATCACCTTCTCTAACCACAATCGTATAAAACTAGAAATCAGTAACAAGAAGAAAATTAGAAAATTCACGAATGCTTGGAGATTAGACAACATGCTACCAAACAACCAGTGCGTTAAAGACACCGGAAGGGACATTAAAAAATACCTTGAGACAAATGAAAATGGAAATACAACGTACCCGAACTTATGGCATACAGCAGAAGCAATTTTCAGAAGGAAATTCACAGCAATAAATGTCTACATTCAGAAACCAGAAAGATCTGAAATAACCCAACTTTACATTTCAAGGAACTGGAGAAAGAAGAACAAACTGACCCCAAAGTCAGTAGAAGATCAGAGCAAAAATGAATGACATAGACTAAAAAGATAACGGAGAAGATCAAATTAAACTGAAAGCTGTTACTTCAAAAGACAAACAAAATAGACAAACCTTTAG
The DNA here is from genome assembly GCA_028533065.1 of Trachops cirrhosus. Classification (NCBI taxonomy): domain Eukaryota; kingdom Metazoa; phylum Chordata; class Mammalia; order Chiroptera; family Phyllostomidae; genus Trachops; species Trachops cirrhosus. Next base: position 23,623,943 of record CM052544.1, read on the forward strand.
CTAGAATCACCAAGACAAAAGGAGCGAGGACTCAAATAAATAAAATAAAATAATGAAAGGGGAGACACTACAACGGATACCAGAGAAATGCAAAGGAAGGGTCTGAGGAGCATTGGTGTTAATTCTTCTTCAAATGTTTGGAGGAATTCACCAGTGAAGTCATTTGCTTCTGGGCTTTTCTCTTTTGGGAAATTTCCACAATTTTAAAGGGCTGACTTTTTTTTTTTTAACAAAGTGCTTTTTGTATACTGATTACATGATCCTATTGTTGAGCATGCCTCTAAGACATGTTTATTTATTTATATGTTAAATGCATGTGCTAACAACTAACACATTCTATATGCTGGAAAACATTCAAAAAATTAAACTGAAATTGTAGTATTTTCTTTCAGACTCACCCAACTTGGAAACTATTGCTCTAACCCATGAGCCCCTTGCTCAATGCCATAGCCTGCAGGGGTGTCCAACCTTTCGGCATCTCTGTGCCACACTGGAATAAGAGTTGTATTGACCAACACATAATCACAAAAAAAAATCTCATAATGTTTTAAGTAAATTTATGATTTTGTGCCAGTCTGCACTCATACCCATCCTGAGCTACATGCGGCCTGCAGGTCAGACACCCCTGGTTTTGGAGGCCCCTCCACTGCCTTGCAGCCCTCAGCCATAAAACCTTTCAGGTCATCTCTGAAGGTTCCTAGTCTCCAACTCACAGAGGTGGTCCCAGCTGGGGTGGGTGTGGCCTGCCTCCCAGACAAGCTTTTGGACAGGCCCCTCAAGTACCCCAACCCCTGTGAATCTGTCCTCTGGTGCTTGTTCCACTGGAGCCCAGGAAGAAGCAATAGCAAGTGCAAACACCCTGAGGCTCTAGTGAACTTGATTACTCCAAAGCTGAAAGGAGACCAGGGTGGCTGTGGAGCAGGTAGCTAGCGAAGCTGGAAGGGGATGAAATCACACAGAGAGGAAGAGGCTAGATCCTGCAGAATCTTAAAGGTATCTTAAATCGTTTAGGATTTAATTCAGCGGGCAACGGCTTGATGGAGAGTGTCATGGTCTAATTTACCTTTTTAAAGCAGTGCCACGTGGAGGGTGAATTTAAATGGAATACGAGTGGAGGCAGGGCGGTAGTTTAGAGACAACCATAGTATCCCAGATACAGGGGGATGGGAGCCGGGCCACAGTGGTTAACATCAGAGGTGGATCACTTCAAGATAATACAAATGTTAGAGCTGACAATACGTGCTGATGGACTGGTACAAATCATGGGGAAAACGGAAGAATCTAATGTAACTGCCAAGTTTCTTGATTGATTAGATGGAGCACAATGATGCCATTTATTTAGATGGGGGAGATTAAGGAATAGTTTTTTTTGTGGGGGGAGGAAATCAGGAGTTTTGTTTTGAACATGGTAAGTTTGAGATGCATCTAGATGTCTGAGTAGAGATGTCAAGTAGGCAGTTTAATGGATGAACCTGGAGATCAGGAGAGAGGCCAAGCCTACAGATATAAATTTGGAAGCCAGAGCACTTTGGCAGCTCGTACAAAGGAGAGAGAAAAGAGAAGATGGTCTAGGCTTGAATTTGGTGCATTCCAGTATTTTAGGTTGGGTAGAAAAAGAGGGATCAGCAAGAGGCAAGAAAGCTGAAGCCAAAGACGTGGTGGTGACTCCAGAGGACTGTGGTGTTACAGCAGCCAAGAATAAAGTGTTTAAGTAAGAACAGAGTAGCCAGCAATGCTTCTGGGAGCTCAGGACAGAAAAGTGAAGTATGCCTAGTGTTAGCATAGCCTCGCCAGCTTTCTTATAGTTGCTATTTGGATGATACATCTTTTCGTTTTGCTTCCAACCTATTTGTATTTTAGAACCAAAAGTGTAGATGGAATGTAGTTAGATCTTTTTTAAAAAATCCAGTCTGACAATTTCTGCCTTTGATTGAATTACTAAATCCATTCATATATTATTACTGTTACAGGTGAATTCACATCTGTCACTTTACTATTTTTTCTGTCTCATATCTTTTCGTTCCTTTATACCTTCTGTAATGATTTCTTTGATGTTAAGTTAGTGAGGTATATGTGAGATTTGACAGCAGAGAGTTCTTGGGTGACCCTGGCAAGAGCAGTCTCAGAGCAGTGCAAAGGGGCCAGGAAGCCCGCTGGCGTGAGCTGGGAATGAAGACTGGAGACAGTGAGTGCAGTTAACTCTGTGAAGAGGAGCCAGGGAAAGGAACTGGTAGAGACAGGGAGACAGAGTGTTTCCTTGTTTATCCATATTGGAGATATTAGAGCAGGTTTCTGTGCTGAAGGCCCCTGTCCAGTGAAAAGCAGAAATTAATGATGCACAAGAAAGAACGTGTCTGCGAAGGAACAAAGTCCCTAGAAAGGCGGGGAGGAGAGTTCCTCAAGGGGTGACTCTGGGGCTGGATCCTGATGGGAAATGAAAAGGAAGGGAGGGCTAAGTAATCAGAGGGAACAGCGTATGCAAAGATGTGAACAGGAAAGAGCCTGTACTGTCTGAAGAAGCTCCTGTGTGTGGGGGTGGGGGGAGGGGTCAGGCAGGATAAGGCCAGCAGGTAAGAGGCTGGATGTGAGCCCTTTGGGCAACACTGCAACCCTTTGGGCAAAAAGCACCAGGCTATTCATGTAGGTATTTATTTTGTTTCTGCCTTAACAATCTAATAAAACTTAGCTAAAGTGCACGTCATACTTAACTGCAATAGTTTACTGACCACCCCCCAAATGAATGGATGAGCTCAAAGATTACCACTTGAAGGATCATCATTTTCAGCACCAGAGAGAAACCTGTATACTTTAAAAATAACTGTAAGCCCTGGCCTGATGTGGCTCGGTGGATTGAATGCTGGACTGTGAACCAAAGGGTTGCTTGTTCGATTCCCAGTTAGGACACATGCCTGGGTTGTGGGCCAGGTCTCTGGTCGGGGGCACAGGAGAGGCAACCACACATTTATGTTTCTCTCCCTCTCCTTTCCCCTCTCTCTAAAAATAAATAAACAAACAAACAAATAACTTTTAAGCAGTTATAATTATCTCCAAATATTATAGTACTCACTATTACAATTCAAATTTTTTCACCTATTGAAAAATTTTAAAATTAGAATCAATTCCAAACCCTCTGCTTTTCTCCTTGGAGGCATTATATGCAAACACAAACTTTCAAAAACAAACACTGCTGAACTGCCTTCCCAATCTTCGTATCTACCGGACTTACAGCACAGTGTTCTCACACTTTAGGTCATGGCCACAGTGAGCCCCTCTTTTTCTTTTAATTAAAAGCCCCACGGGTTAAGGAATCAATAAAAATGCCACTGCCTGCACGGCAGGCTCCGTGACACTCAGCGGTCACTCTAGAGCGTTTGCGCGGCAGAGCGATGCCCATTTGGGCTGCAGAAGGTCCAGGCCTGCCATTTTCCCGAATCATCGTTTTCCCTTTCAAAGCCACAAGTCCCTTCCAAATTAATTAGCTCATCAAACGAAATGAAAAGCAGTTTTAAAAACCAGCAAAATCTCATCATTAATGCATTTTAAATGGCCTGTGCTGCCGGTGACTGAAGCGATTTAACTGCCTCAGTGAAATCTTATGTCACCATCTCTACCCCTCCTGTCTGTAAACCTAACTACTGGGAGACAAGTACAAGTAGCAAATGTACAATTAAATCCATGCGGCAGACACAAAACTCATTCTAAATACAGCTTCCTAAACCTGGCTCACATTTTAAATAATGGAGAACAGCATGCACCATTAATAATCATATAGAACATAAAACCAAGCAGCTCAGGCAATCCTATAGAGTACACACTGTAAACTTCAGCTTTGACAGCTGGATTGAGAAGGGCTTTTTTTCCTATGCTCAGGATACTGGTGCGAGGATAAAATGTAGGTACTCATAAGGCCTGCTTAGATTTTATATAAAGGTGTTATAATATTAAAAGCTTAAAATGACACATTTCATTATACTGTCTTTGATTTCATCGAAGTCATCCAGGAGCAAAAAACAAGGGCCAATTCCACTTGCAAACTAATCACCGAAAGCCCTTCCTCTGCAGGATGCCGTCCTTATTCCAAGAATCGGGCTGCCATTCCAACTACCACTTCTGAACAGTGCTTTGACTCCCGAGAGTCCTGAAGCAGACGCATCAGTCCTCCTGTGCAACTCTGCCCGGACTCGCTAAGGCCCGGCTGCTTACGGAGGAGCCCTTCAGAGAGAGCGCGCTGGGGACTGCAGCAGTGTCCCCACAGAAGGCTCCGGCTGAGGGGGAAAGGCTCAAGGCCCCCAGCACCCACAGACCACAGGGATGGTGGGAATTGGTAGGCTCTGTTCCCCCGAGGTAGAGTGACATCTAAACTGGACACTTCTGGGAACAAAGGTGGGCATTATTAATAAATATGCCACAACAACAGGGACTATTCTGGGCAAGGTGAAATGTATGGTCACCCTACTTGAAAGTGACTTTATTAATAATGTGTTGAGTTCTTATCAACTGCCAGGCACTGAAAAGTCAGGTATAACCAAAGTCTAATCTCAGCCTCAGGGATGTTCATTCCCATGTTGACTGGCAGACTGGAAGGCCTCACCTTGTCCAGTCAAGTTCCACCCTAGCCAGGCTGGGAACCCATCTCTATCTGTTTGTGAGGTCCGGATCGTCTTGCTGCCCTGAACCAGTGGACAGGTGGCCTAGTCCTATAGCTACTTCTTTTTTATTTCCTGAGGCTGCTACAGTTCCCCCACCCCCCGCCCCTTTGTGGGATGGACCCTTAATCCAATCCCCAGCCTGCCTGGCTAGAGCAGAGTTGTTGCCCAGCTCCCAGCTGAAGCTCCCCTTTGATCTTCATGGACTTTGTTGGGAACACAATGAGACCACCAGCTTGGCTGGGCAGGCAGAGTCCTGCTCTCCTATGAGTCCCATGAGGTGAAGGCCTGCGGAATTGGCCCGGATTCATCACACACCACTGGACACTGCAATTCAGGTTTCCCATTCTCAACTCAAGCCTCTGGAGGCGGCATCTCGGAGCTGGATCTCGGAGCTGGAGCAAGGAAGTGAGGTTCTGCGAAGCAGGGTGAAGGAACCCACGGCTGGGCTACTCCAACTGACCGTTTTAACAGACTACAGATCAGTTCTTCTGGAGATCAAATCATGCCCACTGCCCCAAAATATGCATGTGTATTGTGGCTCTCGTTTTAAATTTCAAAAAATGAATGTACTACACGCATATAACATTGTCACTCTCACACGTATCACTACAGACAATCCCACAGTGACCTCAAAACTCAACTCTCCAAGTTCAGAATCCTTTGTGAGGCTGCTGAGCTGAGTTTGTGACTCATGATATTTAATGCATCTAAAAATTCGATTAGCCAACAGTTTATATTTTAACCTGCTTTTACACATCTCCCCTCCTCTCCCAATCCAATTAGGATGTAGAAATTCACTTGGGTTTGTTGGAAATTACAATGGCAACACCGAAATCACATTCTGTCCTCTGAAAAGAGCTGAAGTTTTAGCTGAACTGTGTTTATTCCAATTACACTTTTTTTCAAGTAATTTAGTTGTGCTTTTAAAAGCATTACTATAGAACATTTTTTAATTTAATAAGACTAAAACTTAAGATCAAGGGCTTTTCAAAATAAGATCGGACTGGGAATATGGGAAAATCAACCCTCAACATGGCTTGTATGAGCTTCCTCTGGGCAGACTTAGCTCTTACAGCCCACGATCCCAGGACAAAATGGGAAGTGTCCTTGATGTAGATAATGTAATGGGTTTTCTTTATGAGTTGAGAAAAAGGAAAATACAAAAAAGAACAAAGAGGATGAAGTGTGGGGAGGAACTAGAATAATCCATGACTGCTCATAGTGCTCAGAAAGATGGCGAGGATGCAAATTCTCACTTGTCACACACACTTAAGCCTTTTGGGCCACATGGTGACTACCTTAAAAGCCGTTGTTCCCACAGAAAGGAGGGGTGGCTAACCTTTGTGGAGCTACTGTTAGGCGCAGGCACTTTATAAACATATTCCTTCCAATCCGCAACTCCTTAAGTGGGACCTACCAGCCCCCTTTCAGGGGCTAAAGAGTTAGCCCCGCAGGCAGATTCGTTCCATCAGTAACCCTGCTCTGCTCTGTCTGACCAGAGAGCTGACCTTGGCAGACTTCCTCTGACCCCAAGTCAGCTGGACACCTGCTGGGTTGAGCCCAGGAGGCTCTGGCAGAGGCCTGGGCATGTGAGGCAGGAGAAAGGGGGAATCTGGGCGGTTTTCCCTCCTCCTCTCAGCAGAGGCTTCATCCCCTCTGAGGTTCCCGTGGCCTCTGGGATGGGCTCCCTGTCTCTCCACCCTGCAGGTAGGATGGTTTTCTGCTGTTGCCAATCTCTGTTTGGCCTTGTGGTTCTTCCAGCACCTGTAAAAATCCCCTAGATTCAATTCTTTTTTCTTTTTTCCCCTAATTTTACTTTAATCATTGTTCAAGTACAGTTTTCTGTCCTTTACTCCCATCCCAGCCCACTCACCCCTCCCTCCCACCTCCCTTCCATTTCCAAGCCCCCTAGTTTTTGTCCATGTGTCCTTTATATTTGTTCCTGTAAACCCTTCCCATTCTCCCCTGAAATTCCCCTGCAATTCCCTCCCCTCTCCCCTCTGGTCACTCAGCCTGTTCTCTATTTCTGTGTCCCCTAGATTCAATTCTCAAGGAAAATACTGTTTTTCTGGTTAGACCCTGGGTGATTCAGTGCTCAAAGTTTCAGACGCTAAGTGCAAAGCCAGGTCCTGAAGCTGGTGTGGCCGGGGGGGTGGGGGGGGGTGGGGCCCCCACTGCTGGGCCGGCCCACTCTACCAGCAGAACTGGGTTCTCCTAGATCCCTGCGTACTGGCTGTGCAGCCTTAGGAAGGTCAACGAAACTCTTGAAACCTCAGCCACTAATTCTATAAAATGAGGAGAGTAATTGCTTGTCCTTAATTACTCTAAAGGGCCTGGGAAAGCATGAACGAGGCAACAAATGAGAAAGCACTGTGGAGGCTGACTTAACTATGACTTTTACATCACATTACAAGTCTTCAAGTCTTATTTACTGGGATTACTGGACAGTGATAAAGGAGTTCACCTGAAATTAACCCTCGAATTAATCTCACAGATCTAAATGGTTAAAGATTACACACAGCTGCCTTCTAAGAGCTCACTTCTAGCTCCCAACACTTTGTTCTCATGAAAGGGAAGTCAGCTGGCCGATGGTCTCCGCGGTGGCTACCACAGCATGTCTGTCCGGCTGCCACAGCTGGGGGCGGCCTCCGCACCACCACTTCCTGTGTAGCTCCCCCTGGCCTGATGCTGCTGACACACGGGCTGGGAGGGCTGTCTTCCTGGGACTGTTGTACGCAACGAGATCATGTAGAAATGCCTGCTGAACTTCTCCATGCCCTCAATAAATGTCCAATCTAGTCAACCTAATGGTTGATCTTACCACATTATTATTATCATCATTCTCTCTTATAAGAAGCATTTAATAAGGGTTTGATCAGAGCGTTTTCTGCCTACATCATTGTAAGACAAGTGGCAATCTCAGATGTGCTTCCTGAACATTTTTACCAGTAACTGAATTTATTGGGGTGATATTGGTTAATAAAATTATATCGATTTCAGGGATACAATGCTACAATACATCATCTGTACATTGTATTTATTGTGTATTCACCAAACCGAGTCTCCTTCCATCACCACTTGCCCCCCCACTTTACCTTCCTCTGCCTCCCCGCACCTCTGGTAACCGCCACACTGCTGTTCTTGCTGTTCTGCTTACGGTACTTGAAGCAGGGCCCCCTGCACCCCATTTCTTTCTTTTATTTCTATCCTCAGCACCTGGGAACATAGGTTTTAGTATCTCTTTTTTTTTAAATAATGCTGTGAAAGAAAAAACTATCCTATCTAGCTTTGTATTTACATTAATAATGGGTTACTTAAAGGGCAAATAAGAAATCACATACTCTGACTTCTTATCCCATTATACTGTGACTGCTATTGTTCGTTGGGGTTAAAACTACGAATACTCATGGGGGAAACACTGATGTTCTGTGGGGTTGGTGAGTACTCTCCCTTAATGACAGCACTGGAAGGAAGCAGACACACAGTCAGTGCTGCCCCAAAAAGTAGGAGAGTCACACACGTAAGTTAAAATTTTCTACTAACCATTACAAAAAATGTCAAAAGATGCAGATGAAATACATTTTAATAATTTATTTTATTTAACCCAAAATACTATTAGTCCAACAACATGTAATCAACATAAAAATTATTAAGATATTTTGTCTTCTTTTCTTACACTACGTCTCTGAAATTCAGCCACACAGTTCATGTCCAACACACGTCAATGCTGACTAACCGCACCGCGGCGCCCAGTGACCCCGAGGTGTACCGACTAACTCACTGCAGGACTCACCGACTCGGAGTCCGGGGCTAATGTATCAGACAGTGAGGTCTGGAGGATAAGCTCCTCATGGGTAAGGGCCTGTCATACTTTAATTCCAAACTCCCCCTGACATGTCTAGTGTGGTGCTTTATCCAAAGCTAGCACGCAGCAAATGTCATCACTGAACTTGGGAATGATGGCTGGAAGGAAGGGCTGACACTCATAAATGTAAGCAAAGCCAATAGAATTTTTTTTGCAGAGGTAACATTTTGTGCATCTTATACTTTAAAAAATTACAAGTGAATATCACTGCTAGAATATTCCACAATGTTCATTCACCCTCACATCACCCCAAAAGCCATACTACATACAAAGAAAAAGCAAGGTGAACTGTCCTATAGGAGAGAATAGAAAGGGAGCTGGGGGAGAGAGAGAAATCAAAAATGGCCTAATTAGATGTCCATGACAAATGACCACAACGAACCATCAAATACTATTTAAATGACCTCATTTGTCTGATAGTATGTCAGAAGCTGTAATATATGCTAGGACACAGATATAACTTGAAAGGAATTAAAAACTAATATCTCAACCAGATAGTTTATGAAAATAAATGTCTTTCTTCCTCAGAGTTACTAAAAGCATATTTTACTTGAGGTTTAGAGGCTCAACAAATGCAAATTAAATTAGCTTTCACCTGGTTGGTACGCATCAAGTTTTCCCACCAGGATAACCACTTACAAACAGTGTGTAGTTCCTGCAGGCCACAGAACTACACTCTCTATACAAACATAGCCATAGGACGGAGGGTAGCTCCTTTCACCCTGTGGTCCAGACATCACCAGTGTCAAGTTCCTGGCGACGGCCAAGGCTGCCTGTCCACTGAAAGACTACCCAGACTGCTGCCACCGGGGGTCAGTGACAGCTTCTTCACACAACTCGAGAGGCCTCCCATTCCCCTCAAGAAGAGGAAATGGTCAGCCTCAACACAAGTTGTATGGAATTGTGAAATACTCGGTGTTATCTTCACTAAAATTGTGAAATGAACTTCTAAGGAAAGTGAACCAGCACTAAAGGCACTTAGAGCGGTGGGGGGAAAGCTGTCCTCTTTACCATGACAGGATTGGTTTTCGCTAGTTCCAAATACACTTTGAGCAAATGGATTGAAAGGAAAAGGCATCTTGATACATCTGGGTCTCCGGTTAAAGCTCCTCCCTGCCTGGGGGGGAAGAACTGAGGTGCAGAGGAGAAGCTCCGAAGCTCTAGGAGGAGTCTTTCTACCTCTGGTGGAAAAAACCCATTTAATTAAACTTGATTTATTTAATCAAGTAGAATTTCCATCAGATCTCAGGCTTGATAACATCCATGGTTCTATGGTTACTAATAAAATGCCAGTTTAGCTAGACCGTTACATTTTTATCATCAAAATTCTTATAAAACATACAGCTCGCAGCTTCATTTGCTGAGCCAAGAACTGTAAATTTTAATTTTCAGTCTGATTGAAAGTTGGGCTGTCCCTTTACAGGAAAATAAATAGTGCTTTTAAAAATCTCCATAAGGGCAACTTTTGAAGGTTTAAATTTAAGGACTAAAGATACGGAGAATACATGAATCAATATTTACACCATTACTTTTCAAAAGGTATTTTTAGGCTTATCGGTTTACTTTTTTCCAGAGGCAGCGTGTGCCTCTTTAGTCTTTTAAAAAAATTGTTGACATCTTTTGAATTCATTTTGTGCCAGTTTTTCACACATTGTCCCATTCTGAACGCCTATCTTTTAAATTACTGCAAAGCCATTTCAGCAGAGCCTGTGTTAGTAAATGTCACATATTTTTCAGTAATTCAATAACGTTGATGACAAATTTCATATTGCTGACAACCTGCCACTTGCTGAAATACTTTATTTCCAACCTTAACATGTGCCTTTCCTTCACCCAGTCACTAGTTACCAACAGTCTGCCATGGGCCGGACACGGCGGGGCCCCAGGCCGACCAGGCAAGACCCCGCCTTCCAGATGCACGCCCCCTCCTCTGGTGCAGGGGCTGCTCCTGCCAGGCAGCATTCTGCATGTCGGCAAACGTGGGAGGATAAAGAGCACTGCTGTTCACACCTGACAAACCTGGGTCCAAATTCTGGCTCTACCTGCTAGTAGCTGTTGACCCGAGGCCCCTAGGTTTGTCCTGTCTGGGCCTCGGCCTCCTCATGCATTACACAAGGATGATGATGAGTTCCACAGGGCGGCTGCGAGAGTCAAAGGAAATAATAGATGTACAGGGGAAAAAGTCTGGCACTCAGGGGCCCCGTAAATGTCAGACTCCTTCCTCCAATTCCCCTTAAAAACACAGAGCTTTCTCTGTGTCCAAACGGACACCCTTTTTAAGGCAAAGAGATGGAGGAACTGTAAATCGTAAACATGGATTGGTATATTAAATATTCGGGAGTTGTATGTGATGAGGGCCTCTTGGTGACCTGAGAGTCTATCACCAGCTTGATCCCCATCCAGAGATTCTCTGACAATGACCCTTTCTGGGTCAATTGCTAGGTTATCATTTGATCTTTAAAAACAGTTCTTACCGTGCCCAAATCAGGAGCTAAGGAACCTGTGGTATGTAGCCTTTCAGCTGTGGGCCGATTCTAGAACTGTAGGGTCAGGAAGGAACTGAGACAGTGCCAGACCCGTGCGTGCTACTACCTCCTTGAAACCCCGCGACCACCCCGAGACGGAGACATTGTTATCCTTTGCCTTCTGCGAAGGCACCCAACATGCAGGGAGGCTAGGGAAGGTGTCCCCAGCCACAGAGATGCAAGTCGCCCAGCATCATGTCTCATGACTTCTCTTCTGACTTGCAGCGTCATTAAACTCCATGGCTGGGTAGCTGTCTGGCAGGTTCCTCCCAGCTCCTCCCGCCTGTTCCTGTTGGTTGGCTGGGTAGCTGTCTGACGGGTTCCTCCCAGCTCCTCCCGCCTGTTCCTGTTGGTTGGACGAGGTCTCCCTCCTGCTGATTAGAATTCCCTGTGTCTTGACTCCACAGACCGCTCCTATAGACATCTCCCAGGTTGCTCACACTCGTGGACAGCTCCTGGTCATGGTTCCACGATCATCTTAGTTTTCATTCTCCTGCTGGTGTCTCCAGGGGGCGGCCAGAAACACTGAGAACTGCACCTCCATCTTGATGACCAACCCCGTCTCTTTTGCAAACCCCTCAGAAGCTGCCACTGGAAACAAGCATGCACTCTCCCACGCGCACCTCCCATCAGCTCTTGCTGTGGGCGAACGTAACCTACCTCTGCCTCCTTTCTCGGAGGTGAGTTTTTTCACTTTTAATGTAACGTGAAAGTGGCCTTCCGGGGCACTGCAGAGTGGTTGTCGGCACCGCTCTGCACAGCGTCCAAGCACCGGTAACACAGAGGCAACGGCCCCAAATCCTTGTCATGCATTCCCTTTGCAGAGACAAAAGCACACCGAGTACACAGACTGAGCACAGACACAGCCATGAGACTCTCAGTTCCCTAAGGAAATACACTAAAATAACGACACTAAATTAGAATGATAAACCAAAAGTCTCCCTGACCTTTACTCTTCAATGTTTCAATATGTATCATCACGGAATATTAGACTCATCAAATGCATTGTTAACTTTAGTCATAAGACAACCCATTTTTATGCTTGCTATTTTGGCTTTCAGTTTAGTTCCATTCACTAACAATTATCAAGCATCGTGAGCCAAATACTGTGGAAGTACTGAAAAAGCATATAGTACTCAATACTGGAGATGGCAGAAAGAAAAATTTCAAATGTACATGATTACAAGCCAATACAGAAGCTGTGGCACCAGAGTGGGGCCACCATTCCCAGCCTAATGGTTCAGAGAAGGCTTTCTAGGACTTCTGAGCCTTCCAATAACTAAAACACATAAGGTCAGGTTACTGCGTCCTTTACTGAAGACGAGAAGTAATTCAAGAAATTCTGTGAAAAGTTCTCTTTGCAGATGATAGAAGAATCAGGAATGTCTGAAGATCAGGAATGAACCACTTGCACTTATACTTCAGGAAAGCATTTAGTCTTAGCTTCTTTTAGGTAATTTATGCCTACAATTGCTCGGGAGGGGTCTGATTCTTAAATCATAGCCCCTTTTTTCCTATTGGTGACATCCTCTTCTTCCTTTCCATGTCAATTATGAATTATCATTAGGGAGATCAGAGCCAAGTATATATCCTAAAGAGGCACACCCTGAAAAGATTCATTGAAAACACAAACACACACACAAACCCTAACACTCCTGCCCACACAGAAGCCTTATAATCAAAGAGCCACGGAGATGATTTATTATTTAATAAAAACTTATTTCCCCAAAATTCCAGAACTGTATGACCAATTACGGTCTACTAAGCAAAATCAGTAAGTGAAATAGAAAGGAAGACTTAAGGAAAATGGATAGTGTTATGTTATTTTTATTCTTAGAATTATTAGACCCTTATTTCTTTTTCTTCTAAAAGGATTTTATTTATTTATTTTCAGAAAAAGGGGAAGGGAGGGAGAAAGAGAAGGAGAGAAACGCTGATGTGCTAAAACAACATCAGTTGGTTGCCTCTCACAAGTCCCTACCCAGGGACCTGGCCCACAACCCAGGCATGTGCCCTGACTGGGGATCAAACGGGTGACCTTTCAATTTGTGGAACGGAGCCCAACCCACTGAGCCACACTAGTCAGGGCTTATTTCTTCTTTTAAAAATCACAATCTTAAAAGCAAATGATCTGCTATTATTCTGCATTTCTTTTAAAAGCAAGTGTCAACACCTATCAGTGGGCCCTTACTATTTAAGCTTCCTGTGTTAGAAAAGAAATACCCTCCGCATATTCAAGTACAAAAAGACATACCAAAATAGCTTTTGGCAGAAACCTTAGAATTATTCCATTTTCTTTCTTGGTTGTAAATAACAATTTATCCGAATGGTTGAAAATAAATAGCTTTCATATTTGGACCAAGTGCCACAACACACAGAAAGAAACATGGTTTGCTGCTGACCACAATGAGATACAAAATCACGTTTCAAACTGTGACTGAAAAGGCAACGGAAGCTTTAGAAACACCACTAATGAAGGAATAAGAAGTTGCTCACATGATACCTTATGTATGTTTTGGAATACTCTTTTGGGGAAACTAAAGCCTTCGCGACGAGAATTTCTCTGTTCCTATTAAAATCACCTCCGTGTAAGTTAGTCAGCACTAGCACGATGAGCTGAGTTAGCTGGCGGCGGACCATCCTGGCCGCCTCATGTGGTCAGAGCGCAGCTCTGAAGACCCTGGAGCCCTCATCCCCCACAGGCCGTTTCATCCCCACAGCAGTCGGTTAGCTCCGCGCTGAACCACAGCCACAGATCGCGGGCCTTTCAACCTGGCGGAGCGTTCTAGAAATCCAAAGGAGAGGGAATTAGAGACTGGGGCTGGAGCATGACAAGTTAAACCCCGAACAAATAAAAAGCGTCCTTTCAGAACAGCTATGCCGGATACGTGCACAACTGGAAGGCAAAACACATTAGCAAAAATAGCTGTGTGGAGGGAATGAGACCTGGAGGGATTTTTTTTTTGTCAAAATGTTCTTAAATACATGCTTTTTATCATCTTTGAATTAAAAACAATTTTAAAGACGTGCCACTGGCATGAGAAAACAACTCAAAGCAAAGGCCCACTAGTAATGGGAGAGTAACAGACTCATATTTACATAGAATACGGAAATGTAAATACGGGCGAAGATGTAGTTATATAGAAACAAAAATATGCTCGAGGGTGAAACTAAATTTGTCATGAAAGATGGAAGGATGGATTTCATTTTTAGAAACCTCCACGATGGCTACTTCTTTGTATTCCTTTATTTTGGGGTATGACACTGTGCATCTATACAACAGCTCCCGTCCTGTGAGGACAGGAGACAGAAGAAGGCTTGGCACTGGCCCGGGAGTGGTCGACGCTGTTCATGAAGGAAGTCGGTTCCCCTTGCACCAAGGGGCTCCTCAGTGGCAGGGGGAAGAGAAGACACAGTTGCTAACACTAAACACTCAATTAAACCAGGCAGGTCCAGACAACATCCTGTCCCAGGCTCTGCTTCTGACACTTGCTTTTCAGTTCTAAATGGCTGAAAAACCCTCTGGTCAGAAGTGTGCATTTCTGTCTTGGCTTTGGGCCACATTCCTGGGTTTTGATAAAGGTAGTAGGTGCCAGTGGTTGCATTTATGATGATAAACACCATCCCCTCCACCCAAAAAACACATATTCCTCAAAGCAGGGAGAGAAAATACAAAACAGCTAGCTGTGGCTCAGAAGCTCCCATGGAACTCTCAGGGGCACTAAACAGCGGTTACTGAAAACTTGCAGAAGCCTAAATAAACAGGTAAAATATAAAAGAGGCCAGAGGCTGGATGAAGGAAAAAGGCACCCATGGAGAACAGGTCTTCATTTCACAGTCTGGGGGAAGAGACCCGTGGTCTGCCACTGCAACTTGACAGGTCACACAGTGCCACCCAGTGCCGTGAACTTTTCTGACGTCCCCTAGGTTTGTGGACGTGGAGCAAATGCAGTGTCTGCCTCAGGGGCTCCTCCTCTGCACCACTTTTGCAGGGATGCAACTATCAGCTGGGAAATGTGCTTTTGGACGTGTGTATCCTACCTATTTACAAACACTCTGAAGTAACATAATGGTTACAGCGTAATAGAAAAAAAGGATAGTGTGAGGTGAAAAAAATAGAGTATCTAAAAAAAGCTTCAAGATAAGATGTCACCACATACCTGAGTACATAGACTGCTAAAGCTAGATACTAACTTTGTGTGACAGAAAAGCCCTAGGTGGCAGTCCACAGCGTTACACGCATTTTGCTGTCCCACAACACTAAGCAAACACAAGTCCTCGCTGAAACTAACTTTCAGAAACTAAATGCAAGATGCAATTTCATCATCATCGTATGGTTCTTATATAGAGAGCATTGTGAAATTAAATAAAGTGGGTGGCAATTACGTTTCTACTCAGGAAAGAGAAACCCCAACATTTAACAATTAGATTAACCATCAAGTACAGTTTCTGGGAGTTCTGCAAAGAAAATATAAATCTTTCAGAAGGTGTACTTACACTTGAACCAAATAACAAGAATCACAGAGAACTTCACGACCATCTGAAACCCTTTGTAACAGCCCACTAATATGGAAACTGTTCATTTCTCAGAGCCAGTGAAAATGAAGACAGATTAGCGTGAGTCACGGGGCTGCTGTTGGCTTGCTTTTTCCAAACCCTCCACATAAAACTTTGCAGTGTTGGTATTTATAAAAATCTGACTGTATACAAAAATTTCTTAAAAAGAAAAGTAAACTGGGCAAAACGCACTTTTTTTTTTGTTTTCCATTTTTGCTACTGGGTCAAATTTAGAGATTCCTGTCTGGACTTACAAAGGTCCGGAGGCACAGCATCCGAAAGCAAGTAAGGCAGCAACAAAACAAATTGCTGATGCTGTAAAAGAGTAAACATTCCAAAAACAAGGCTTCATCATTCCTTAGAACTCTCTTTTCTTGACAAATATTCTCTTAGGGCAAGTATAATATCTCTGCATCAGCTAAAATTCCTAACAAAACAGCAAGCGCTGAGCAAAAGAAAAATATACACCAGTTTTCCTCAGCTTTGGCAAAGGGCAAGGTCTGCTTTCCTCTCTGCCAACAAAACTTCCTAATGTGAAAAGAGTCATTTTCAATAAGTTTCCAACATTTAACATTGTTGCTAGGATTCTGGGCTTGTTGCTTTGACACAATGTCGTCTGGCATCTGAGTGTGCCAATGCCTCTATGGCAGGAAAACTAATGAGCTTGTAAGAATGTCCTTACGGAATTACATCCCCAAGAACATTCTGGCCTCCAGTGCTTCCCTGCACTTGTACGTTTTTCTCCTTTTGGTGGTAATATCTAGGCTAGACCCAAACTCACTGAGCGGCAAAGCAATGAAGGCAGGCCGCTGCCCCACCTCTCTCCTACACCCCAGCACCCCTTTTTCCTCCCTCTTGCCTCTCATCTGCCTGGACGAAGAGTTCCTGAGTGGCAGCTACTATGAGTATCGTGAAAAACGAAGTCTCCAATTGCTATCGCAGTTTGTGAGTATTGATGAAAACGAGGCCCACTGACGAAAAAGTCACAAATGATTTTTAATCTGTCTTGCAGCCATTCATTTTAAAACCTTCAAATGATCATGTTTTTGTTTTTGTTTTGTTAACTACCCTCTTATCAACAATAAACGGGGTAGGGAGGAATCTAATTTCTTTTTCTGTCCTCTGACTACGTTCCAAGCACAAAAAGAAAGGCAAAGTTTGAGACTGCCCAGAAACTGGATAATCTGGTCAAAATAATGTCGTGGCTAAAGTGATTCCTAACATGTGTCAAATATAAGGCAGGGACCGCAGGGGGCTCCAGAGCGTTCCACCTCACCAACACAGGCAAAGCGCAAGGCACTGAGCGGGGATACGGTAAGGGAGGAGACACAGACGCTGTCCTCCAGAGGCTTTCAATACAGACTCTACATTACAGAGGCTAAAAGAAATACGTAAGTGGTACATACATTAAGACAAGTTTACGAAAATGCTGTGATGTTCTGAATACAGGAAGTATGGGGTCCTGGTAGGTGCCTGAGCTCATCATCTATTGAATAATAGATCTGGATGGGTAAAAATGAAGTGAACTGGCAAGAAAGGGCATTTCAGGTGAAAGGAACATCGTAAGAGTGGAAAATGTCCTGGGGGTGACTATGCAGGGCAGCTAGTTTGGTGGGGACTGAGTGCCAGCTCTGGGAGGAGAACAGTAAGAGCTAAGGCTGGAAAGATAAATGGAGGCAAGTCACAGACACCGTGAATGCCAGTCAAGGAGTGAGTACTCACAGGACTGTGTTCCAGGATGTACTAGTTTAAGATCACTTCCCTCTGACCGTGGGGAAAAGGAAATACAAACCATAATGTAAAGTGCTGTGAAATAATTCACTCAATAAGTACATATTCAATGGCGGTTCCAACACCTAGCAAGCACAGTGCCTGGAACTGGGAAGACTTCAGTATATTTTAGAATAATGTACATTATGTATGAGGCTCAGTATTAAGATACTAGACACTGTGGGGCTACCAAGATAAACAAACATGGATTCTACCCTTCAGATACATATATAGATATAGATATACATATATAGATATACAGATGAGATAGATAGATAGATAGATAGATAGATAGATAGATACCCACTCCACTCAAGGACCACAAGTCTGGGGCTCTGGCTGTTCCTAGGGAGCGTTACCTTTTAAGAAGAGAGTGGTCTATAATGAGCCGGTCTCCCAAATGCCACCCTACTGTGAGCCAATAAAAGATTCAAAGTTCAAGGAGCAGCTAAAGACTGAAATAAATAATCCCTATAAATAGGGACAACAGTCTCCTCTCCCCTCTTCCTCCCACTGTCTCTGGAGGGAAGAAGGTTGACCTAATGACCTTCCTTCCTTTAAGAGAGGACCATGTTCCAGGAGCATTGTGGTGACAGTTAATTTTATGTGTCACCTTGGGTAGACCGTGGTGTATAGTTGTTTGGTCAAGCACTAGTCTAGATACGGTTGTAGAAGTATTTTTTAGGTGTGATTAATAGTTACAATCAGGTGGCTTTGAGTACAGTAGATTAGTCTCCATAATGAACATAGGCCTCATCTACTCAGTGGAAAGCCTTAAGAGCAAAGGCTCAGATTTCTCAAGAAGGAATCCTGCCTCCAGACAGCTGCGGCGAAAATCTGCCTGAGTTTCCAGCCTTCGGACTCAGCACGGCAACATCGACTCTTACCTGGACCTCCACCTGCTGCTGGCTTGCTCTGTGGATTTGAACCATGTCAGTCCCAACAACTGCTTGAGCCAATTCTTTAAAATTAATCTCTCATTTTCTCTCCCTCTTTTCCTCCCTCCCTGCCTTCTCTCCTCCCGACACACATCCTATTCATTTTGTTTCTCTGCAGAACCCTGAGTAACGCAACTGCAGTCTGAACAGTGGCCTCTTTCAGAATCTGTTTTGTTCCTTTACCCATTTCTTCCTCAGAGGTCATCATCTGGAGGAGCAAGGTTCAACATTTTCTTGTACCAGCTCATTCTAAAATGGGCCTGGGGCACTGCAGGTGCCATCTGCTCCGGCCAGTCTCTGCCCCACCAGGGCTGGGCCAAGGGGCCCAGGCCTCCTGAAGCACTGGCAGCAGCGTTCTTGCTGGCCAGTGGAGTTCGGAGGGGGCTGGCTGCCAAGGCTGGGGTATGGTGCCCCAGCCACTCAGAGCCCCTCAGTCCAAGTATCTTCCCTTTCCCAATTCGGTCGTCCTGGAACTCTGCCCAACCAGCCATTCAGTTAAGGGGCACATCCTCCCACCCAACCCCTACCCCCAGCCACCTGGGAGAACCTCCATGGCACAACTGTGTTTGAGCATCACGTGGCCTAGGAGCCCTAGCGACAAGTCCCAGGGCCTGCCTGGGCGCCTGAGACCTTTCTGCCACAGTGAACGGTCAAGAGAGCCATGTCCTCTGACTCTGAATTTGGAAGTCTGATCCTTCATAAGGGTCCAAATCCATCTGTAAGGCCCCTTCTAGCATTAACCTTCTGTAACTCCAGTACCTACAAATGCCACAAGGCTATACTGGGGAACGTGGCAGGCTCTCCGCCTCCACTGAAACACGAGGACACACACTTCTTTAACAGCAAGCATTCTACCCAGAAAACGTTGTTTAGATTTATGTGTAAAGAATGTTAGGTCCTGGCCTATGTTACTGTGAGAAACTTTTAGCATTTCATGGACTACAGATAATTAGATTTTTAAAATCAGATTTAAATTTTCTTAGCCTGTTAAGAATTCAAGCTGTGATGCCCAACAACTAATAAGTAGTTCCTGAAATTATCTTTGGTATAACAATGGTCACCAGAGTGACAGACAAGGGGATGACTTACATTCTCACCCTCAAGAAACTGACAGGTGAATAAGACTAAAATATGTTTTAAGAAAGTGAAGTGACTTCAGGGAAGATTTCTGAGGGAAGGGGAGGTTTATGCCCAGGGGATTATTTATTTATTCATATATAAGACACAGATGAAAAATACTGAATAAAGTATGGGGTACCGACTTGAGATGTAGATTCAGAGAGATTTTGGTGGTTCTCCCAAGCCAGGCAGGGCCTGGAATGGAGTGAAGCAGCCAATCCCGACAAGGGGAGCAACGGAACTGAAGGTCTGAACGAGAGAACGGAGCCAAATGAAAGTGGGAGGGAGGGAGGGAAGGAAGGAAGGAAGGAAGGAAGGAAGGAAGGAAGGAGGTGGAGACAGAGGCAGAGCCGGACTCCCAAGGGCCCTGGGAGTTTGGTCCGGAGCTAAAAACCGGCAAAGTGAATAAGGAGCAAAGATGACTACCAGCCTAACTCCATGCTGTTTAGAAAGCAGCATCAGGCCTGGGAGGAATTCACAGTGAGAAGGCCAGGCGGGCGAGGTGGACCAAGGCAGTGGCACTGTGCTGGGAGAACTGACATGAATCAGCACACCGCTCCTCAGAGGATCACAGGTGGGGTGAGTTAAGAGAGACTTCTAGGTTTTCAGCTAAATCCCGATTCAAGGTGGTGCCACTTAAAAGGTTGGAATAATGATGGTGCTTTGTTCAAACAAAATATTTTTTATAAATTAACTAGTTTTATAAAGGAAATGACTTTCTTTTTACCCAAAGAATCACAGGTTTTGAAGTTAGGAAGGAAATTATAGTGGCTTTGAACACAGGTGGGATACAGTATTGAGAGCCAGGTAAGGACAGGAGTCGGCTGAAGAAGCCACTGGAGATCGGCACTATGTATGTGCCCTTGGGACAGCTCTCCCGGGGAGAAACCCGGACGGAGGGCAGTGTGGACCTGAGCCAGAGCTGTAATGAGTGCCCACTGGCACACAACAGAAGAAAAAGTAACCAGCAAAGCAAGCTGGGAAGAACTGGCCGTAAAGACAGGAGAAAAATGATGATGGACAATGTGTGAAAAACCAGGAGAAAAAAAAATCTCATGAAAGGCAGAGTCAGCAACATTAGTGCTGTGGAAAGGCCAAAGCGAGAAATAATGAACAGGAGACCTTTGGATTTTGCAATATAAAGATCAGGGGTAGCAGTGGAGAAAGAAGTTGCTGAGTAAGTTGGTGGGAACGAGAATCAGTCTGCAGAGTCTGGGAGAGAGCGGGTGAGAACCACTTGTTCCGTGTGTTTCATAGTAAAAAGGAGTCGAAGAGAACAGGAGTCAAAAGGCACGTAATGTTATGCCCGAGAGGCTAGGTGTGTGGTTGAAACTGAAGGGATAGAAGGAAGATCCTGGGGACAGTGAGGATAGACGTGGAGGTAAGAGCTGAGGTGGCAGGAGCTGATGCCATTGGAAGCAGGTCCAGGGCTTAGCCCCAGAGCAGGGTGGAGACTCCCCTTTCTCTGCATTTGAATGGGAAGCTATATAGCGCATATAAAGCCAAAGATGGACTGAAGCACCAATGAGACAAATGTAGAGGTAAGCTTTCATAGCAAAAATCAGAGTAGAAAGATGTCTAATTCCAACAAACTGGAGAGAGAGTTAGGGGGAAAGGTCTACAGTCGTCAGAGTACCTACCCATGGGGGAGGGCAAAGGCAAAGAGAACCAGAAACCTCGTCCTACAGTTCCTAAAGACTAGCTTGCAGCACTGTTCCTGACACAGGTGTGCATTCTGAACAGTGCATGAAACAAATACTTACTGAAAACAAATCACCAGCTTAGGTAGGGCTTAGAGGTGTAGAATAGAGTAAGACAAAAACTAATGCATGAATTTATAAGTGATTTAAAGTGGAAGTCTTGCAGAAACTATCCACAGTGACTTTCCTTTTTATATAAAAGAGTTTGAACATCATTATTTTAGGCCAGTAGCTTTATTTTCTTTTCTTCTTTATAATCTTTGTAACAGGAATTCATCTCAACATTCAACACGTCACTCACTTCAATGATCTGCTATTAAAGATAATAATGGCTTAACCTATCAACTAAGTTTTAGGGAATAAACTGCCAATGGAATTCCCCTCCCCCCTCAACTTCAGCTTGCATTTGTAATTTGCTTTATTAGTTTTACTTTGAACATTGTATCTACATTTATTGTACACAAAAGACATTTTCAGACACCAGAAATAAAGCATGAAAGCATTCAGACCCTGAGTATGTAAGCTGTATTAGTGTGACATTTTTACAAACATTATTTTAAAATGCACCTTCATTATTACCTTCAATTAGTGGATTATTGCTCATCCTTTTCTGAACTTGGCTTGGAAAGCTAGGCATTTAAAGAAGGGATAACAGAACTGCTCAAGAAATATAAATGCCACTGAGTGAAAATTATAGCTTAATACTTGTATGAATTAACAAGTATTTTCAAGTTCATCAGGTATATTAAATGAAAGTGAGAAATCAACTCAAAATTTAAATATTTGTTCAGATCTTTTTAACTTTATATAGTACTTGTGACCCATAAATAAAAAATCCTCCAGAGTTATTCATCTCCTCCTAGTAACAAAGAGACAATGGTGCAAACATTCTGAGTTCTGTTATATTTCACAGGAACTCCTATGGTTTTAAGTGCACTAATTTTACCCATCTAATTCCTTTCTCAGACAACTTAAATATCTATCCTGGGATTATCTGACCTGTAGAGGATAATGGCCATGAAATTAGCACTAGCTCACTAAAGTAAGACATTCCTAGATTGTTATGTATGGTGACAAATGTTAACTAGGCTTATTATGGTCATCATTTTATAGGGTATACAAATATCAAATCATTATGTTGTGTATCTGAAACTAATGTGATATTTTATGTCAACTTCACCACCAAATGTTTAAAAGAACTCACTAAATTGTAATTCCTTGACTTCGAGCACATTAATTATCATGTTGCTACCCATTACAACTAATGACATGAATGCTGTATACCTGAGAAAAAGAGAATTTCAGAGGACAAGCCTGGGGAGGGGTGACCCTGATTCTGTTTCACATGCTAATTTCACCACTAGAGCCACTGCCACACACAGAAAGGAAACACTTAAGTAGCATCTGATTAGAGTGATATCATTTTTTACTTTTTAAAATGCATCTTTATCAAAATTGTTTAAAATAATCCATGTTTATTATTAAATTCAAAGCTACAGTAATATGTGAAGTTGCCCAGGTTTTGCATTTTGCTCACTGATAGATACTGTTAACTATTGTACATATTTCTCCAAAAAAAATTTTAATGTGTATACATATGTATGTGTGTATGTGAGAATGTGCACACACATCCCATTTTTTCACAAAAATGAGATATTACATATAGTGTTTTGTAACTCATTTCATTAACTTAAAAATCTATCTCAGATACTTTTTGATGTCATTATCCATAAAGTTCTCCTTCCTTTTTATGGCTTGTATACTATTCCCTTGTTTAGATGTAACACAATTTATTTGACCAGTTCCATACAGGATATTAAAATTTTTTCTTCCAAGTTTTTCACTATTATAAACAGTACTCAGTGAAATCCTTCTTTACTTTTATAATTGCTATAGGCTTAATTCATAGCATGGAACTTTTGGGGTCAAAGAATGTAAATATTTAAAATTTAGACAGATATCACTCAGTTGCCCATTATGGTTGCCTAATGCTACTACCACCAGCCGGTAAGGATATCTATTTCCTCCTTCACAGTCTGCAACACAAAATATACCAGTCTTTTTACTCTTTGTTCATTAGTTATTATTTTAATTTACATTTCATTGAGTATATTTTAGATTAAATTGCCATAATCACTAGCAGGGTGTCCAACCTGTGGCCTGCAGGCTGCACGCAGCCCAGGATGGCTATGAATGTGGCTCAACACAAGATCATAAATTTACTTAAAACATTAGGAGATTTTTTTTGTGATTACATGCCACAATGTATTTAATGTGTGGCCCAAGAGAACTCTTCTTCCAGTGTGGCCCAGAGACACCAAAAGGTTGGACACCCCTGGAAAGCTACAACCGATATTCCAATTAGCAATCACCTGACTTTAGGTTATGTACATACTAGACCAAAGAAATTATCTGATGAAAGATGCCGCCAAAGATGATTTATTACATAAATCATCACTGTAAAAGTTTTGAAAACATAGCCAAATATACAGAATAAAATGAAAATATCTACACCATCATTCAAGGGACAATCGTTAAAAACAACCTTTTATTCTATGCATACATTTAACGTACCTATATTGTTTTTCTCAAAATGTAATCATAACATATAATATTGTATATCCTTCCTTATTAAATAAAGACAGCACAAAATTCCCCCAAACAATCTTAAATATTCTTTTAAAAAATAATTCTTAAAAACACGTAATATCCCTTCATTTGTTTACTATTATTACTGAATATTCACTTCTGGTTTTTCATTATTACAAATTATGCAGAAAAGCATCTCTGAGTGCACCTCTGAGGATTCAGTTAGGTTGGAGTCCTAAGAGTGGTTAAAACACATCTTTATTTTAAAATAATGAATGGTATCTTTGCAATATCAAGTCCTTAGGTTTCTATCATCAGTTAGTACAGCCCCATCTATGTAGGTAACTTTTCACTTCCTTAGGATTTGATAAGCACCGTGGTTGAACTGAACTTTATACTTATAAAACCAGACATGTGTCCTTTCTTAGCTTTTGTAAAACTGTTCATGATTTTGAATACCAGCATATTTGATTGACAAAGCAGTAATCATGAAGAGACTTTTACCATACTTTTTCAGCAGAAATCATCAAGTCAAGGACAGAAAACTAGGGATGGGATGGGTGCATCTGAATATAAACTTAGTAAGTCTTAGTCTTTAGTATACTTACAAAAAGTGATCTTGTATTAGGCCCCAGAGGAGAACTCAAAAACACTCCTTAAACAGAATTATACAAGCAAATAATCTGACAGATTTGCATAACCAAAAACATCCTACACATGTAGAAATTTAAGAACACATTTCCAAAAATCTTGTAGAATAAAAAAATGAAAATGGAAATCCCCAATTGTTTGAAAATGAATCATGAGTCCACTGTGCTGCTGGAAAAAGTAGCACTTCGGAAAATTCATGCAGTCTTAGATGCCTGTTTAGAAAATATAAATAATAAAAAAAATTAGTGGCCTAAATTTTAAATTCAAGAAGACAGAAAAAGGGAAACAAAATAAATACATGGAAAAGAGCAGTTAATAAAGATAAAACGAGATAGATGAGTAAGAAATAAAAAAACACAGAAAACAAACAAGAATAATACAGTTGATCAATAAATCCCAAACCTGGTAATTTCCAAACACAAATAAAACACATAAATCTTTGACAAAATAAATTTGGAAAAGAATAAGGATAGAACTATTATTTTTAAATCCATGTCATATATAGTCAATATGAATAGAGTAGAAAAATAAACAAAACAGCCAGTTTCCCAGGAAAATTCAAGAAAAAAAATCTATAAAGACAATTACTATATTAACAGAGTAAAAGAGAAAAAATTATATGATTGTGTTAATTATTGCATAGAAAAGGCTTTATAAAATTAAAAACACATTAACGATAAGACTCTTAATAAAACAGAAGAAGAAACATTTCTTATCCGGAAAAAGAAACTTCATGAGAAACCAATGTTAAACTTTTCATGTAATAACAACATTCTAGAAGCATCCCAATTGAAGAGTAACACTTGTACCAGTCAAAGCAGTATCTCAAACAAAAAAGTAAAATATACATATTTTTAAAGACACAAAATGTCATTATTTGAAGATTTTTTATTGTTTACACAAAGAATTAAGAGAACCAACTGGCAAACTATTAAATCTATAAGGATGTCAGCAGGGAGGTCACATACAGAATGAAAAATAGAAATTATTCTCTTATATACATGAGCAACAATCAATTAGAAAAACTTAGAAGTAAATCTCATTCAAAGTAACATTTTAAAAATGCCTGACATGCAAGACTGTTATAAAAAATTATGTAAAACTTTAGCGAAGGACATAAAGTAATTAAAGAAGAGGTAATATCGTTTATCCTTGGATGGGAGGACTTAATATTATAAAGATTTTACTTTTTCCCAAACTAATTTACAAATTTAATATAATCCCTAACAAAATACCAAATGGAATTTGCAAGCAATTGGACAGCCTGATACCAAAAAAATTAAAGCAAATGAAAAAGCATACAAGATAGGTGAGTCAACCTTAACAAGAAAGATCAAAGGTCTTGCCCTCCCAGATATCAGTGAAAACATTGTGAAGATACACTAATTAAAACAGGATGGTATGGGTACAAAAATAGATCATCATATTCATAGAACAGAACACACAGTCCAGAGACAGCCCAATGAACACGACAGAATTCAAAATATAATAAAAGTGGCATTCCATTCACTCCTCAACAAATGGTACTGAGGCAATTGTCTGTCCGTTTGCACAAAGCATAAAATAAAGAATAAAATCTCCTTGTCACACAAGTTGCTTACACGCACACAAGTTCAGAGTAATTAAAGACCTAAGCTTCAAATAACACATAAGCAGGACTGACTATATAATTTGTGGGGCCTGGTGCAAAAATGAAAATGTAAGACTTTCAAGATGGCTACAGTAGAGAATTAAACAACGTGAGGAGGGAGATGGAGGAGCTTCTGAGCACACAAATAAAAATAAAAAAGATAAATTTGAGTACATCTAAATTTAAAACTTCTGCCTGACAAAAGATACCATAAACAAAGTTTTAAGACAAGCCAAAGAGGAAGAAAAAATTTACAACACATATGAGAGACAAGTAATATCAAAAATATATTTAAAAAATCTACCAATCAATAAGAAAACCATAAATTACCCAATATTTTAAAACTGGATGAAAGATATACAAGAATAATTTGCAGAAGAGGAAATTAAAGAGCCATTAAACATGAACATCTGTTCAACCCATGAATACAAATGCAAATGCAAATTAAAACAAGGAGATACTTTTTTAACCACAAATAAAGTTCGATGGTGTCAAGTGTTGGCAAGTGCGCAGAGAAACTGCTGGCGGCAGGGTGCACTGGCACGCTGGAGGGGACACGCTGGCAGCACCAAAACAGAAAATCGGCATACCTTCCACCTAGCAATTACTTCTCTTGTTTACCACCCTAGAGAAGGGCTTCCCATGTGCATGTCCACAAGAAGACATACTGGGATTTATTTGCCAGTAGCAATAAAATTCATACAGCAAAAATTGGGAAAAAACTTAAATGACCATCAATAGGGGAATGGTTAAATAGTATCTACATGCTTTTTATTGCACGTGCATATACAAATGCTCTGTGGCACTTAAAAAAGTGTAAAACCCAATGCCTACAAACATCAAAAGCTCTCTGAGACATATTTTTAAAGGGAAAAATTGCTACTATTATGCTGTTGAATTTTCTTTAAAGAACCACACACCCGAACTCTGTATGTCTATAGGAATGTATGTGTACGTGTGAAATACACAGAGAAAGACCTCAAAGCCGAAGGACAGTATCTACCAAATCAATGACGGCAGTTTCCTCCCTGGAGAGAAATGGGACTGATTGGGTGGCGAACAGAATTTTAGCAGAATCTATGATGTGTGAATATTTTAAAAGTATTTTTATTTAATAATTATTTAATAATTAAAAATAACGTACAATGTTTCAGGATAAATATTGAGGACTCTGAAGATGGGTGTTACCCTAAACACTCCACCTGGACAACACTAAATAATTTCAAACCGCCTGCGCCAAGAATGTTTCTTCCATCTCAAAGAGGAAGAAAGGAAGCCCAAATATTTTCTTGAGACCTCTTGCAGAACACTCATTTCTCATTTCCCCTTCATAAACCATGATCAATTATCAAAGTCACTTCAGCTTCCCAAATCCACATGACAAATGTGTTGCCTGAACTGCCTTTTATGGTTTGTAATGGTTGGCAAACTACCGTATTACAACTGGCCTGGAGACACTGCAAAGCAAGGTCATCTCTAAAGCAAATAGTAAAAATATTTTAAGTACCTTCTTGAAACAAAGCAGATTGTATCAAACAGCCATTCAGACTTTAAGAAAAAAATTTCAGTGAATGTAAACTCTAAGATCTGTTCCCCGGGATATAAGCACAATGATATTTTCAAAGTCATGAAACAGGGTATTTGTTCTTTATTCATTCTCACCTGAACGGAGTTTCAAAGAGTTTTCCTCAGTAGGTATTACATGCATTTATTCATTATGCATTAAATTTATCTATCCAACTGAACATGCTAGGTCTCTCCAGAGTTTTTCCATTGTATTATATGAAATTAGTGAATGAATTCTAACAAGAAATTTTAATAGCAGCTTTATTGAGATATAATCTACACGCCACACAATTCATCTATGTAAAGTGTACAATTCCATGACCTTTAGGATATTCGCAGAGCTGTGCAACAGTCACCATAATTGATTTTAGAACATTTTCACCAAACCCTAAAAAAAATCCCACACCTATTAGCAGCAGTCGATCCCTTACCCGCCGAACCCCACCACAACCCCAGGCAACCACAATCTGCTTTCTGTTACCGCAGATCTGCCCCTCGTGACATTTCATGTAAGTGGACTCATAAGTATGTGGCCTTTTGTGACTAGTTTCTTGCACTTGCATATGTTTTCAAGGTTATTCTATGTCGCAGCCATGTATCATTACTTCATCTCTTTTTATTTCCAAACAGTATTCCGTGGTATGGATGTGCCACGTTTTATTTAGACATTAATCAGTTAATGGCCATCTGGGTGGTTTCCACTTTTGGGGTTTTATGAATAATGATGATACAAACTTTTGTGTAAAAGTTAAAATGCTTTTTTAAAAATGCTAAACAATTCTATGTAAATGTGTGCTGAATGATTTAGAAAGTAGAAAAAGTAAAATACATGTCTTCTTTATTTGTCCTAACAAGTAACTGTTAATGAATCAAATGAGCCATTTTACTAAAATAATGAACAGGAAACAATTATCGATATCATACTAACTATAATTAACTTTCAAATTAACCTTCTCTTAAATGCTAAATTTTAAGAAATGAGATTCTGTAACTGGAGAAATACCCTTGACCAGCAATTAATTTATTGACTACAATTTTCCAAAGAGGAAGATCTGAAAGGGCTTTCTGGAATGTGGAGGGGGTAGGGGTTTTTTAATCTTGCCAATCACTTGGAGTAAAAACATTTTGGTGGCAAAAATACTTTGTACTCTGACTTGGAATAACAAAATAACTGGAGATAAAACCATTGGAAAAAAGAAGATACTTTGTTTTGAAAACTCTTTTTCCCCATGGATGCAATTAACTGCCCTTCAAAAGCGCAGGACTGTCTAGAAGTATTAGAGAGGTAAGACGTATCCATCCAAAGGCGCTGCAGTCAGAGGCCTTGCTTTCTGACTGTCTCAGTATAAATTGTTCCTTCGGCACCATTTACTGAGTGGGTTTCTAGGGACCATCCCTTCTACTAAGGAACTCATACCTTAAGTGGTTCAATATCACAAAAGTGAGAATTTAAGAAAATCTTTACTTATTGCTCTTTAAGCAATTTTGTTTGAGCTCTCTCCTATACCAAAAAAAAATCATAAAGAATAAATCTTTAACCTTATATTCATTTATTTACTCTTTTTATGTGGTAAAATGAATATAAAAGAAAAGCTCTGTCACCTTGACCATATTAAAGAACGTCCAAATGAGGTAGCTCATTTGGTTGGAGCGCTGCCCGAGGCACTAAGGGTGCAGGTTTGAACCCTGTTCAGGGCACATACAAGAATCAACCAATGAATGCATAAGTAAGTGGAACAACAAATGGATCTCTCTTTCTCTCTCTCTCTCTCTCCTCCCCCCACCTCCTAAAATAAATGTTTAAAAAGTAAAAAAAAAAAAAAATCTCTACCTGATTATTTTGATTAAAAAGAAGAGAAAAAAAGAACTGTTAACCATTTTTAAATATTATGATAATATAAGAGTTAAAATGAAATTATTTAGGACAGGATTTATAACTTGTTTTAATTTTTTGATCAACTGCATAGAATAACTATGGAATTAAAATAGAAGCCACAGTGGATTCTACTTATGGACTAGAAAAACAAAATGTGAAACCAAAACTTAAATTTAAATCAGTAATAAGAAGTCAGTCCACCATTAAGTTGTATTCCAAAAGTTTCTATGTGGATCAGTTGTCTGCAACTCCAAATCCATTGTCCCATAAACCTACACTGTAAATGGTGCTTATAACCTCAGACCCACCCAGAAAAGCCTACTTAGTCCACAATGTAGCTGAAATAATGTACAGACAACATTATAAAAATGGGGAAATTATTGTTGAAATGCTAGTAATTAAACCAAACACAAAATCATTTCAATTCAGTACAAATAATTTTATGAACTTTTATTTTGATCTCCTACTCAATTTAGTATATGAAGGAAAGCACCGTTCACTGAAGGGGCACGAAGGAGAGACACCCTCTTCTGCTGGAATTCTGGGGCCCTCTGGGCACCCCCAGGGGCTGGGAGAGCTGGGGAACAGGCATGGGCGCTCCGCCTCCTTTTGCTTTTCATTTCCCACTACTGCGACCGCCTTTCCCTTCTCTTGTGTCCCAGTCCTTCCAACTTTCAATCTTTCATTTAAATATTTCTCTTTCCACAAAGGCCGTCTGAGTCTGAAAGGATCTTGTCCTAAACAAGCAGCCCACCGCTCCCGTAAATTCACACGTTTACTCTGGTAACGAGCATTTATGGACCTGTGCTGCTCTTGCTTTTGTTGGCCAGTGAGAGTCATCTGTTGGCCAACAAGGGATCCCATGTGAGGGTGGAAGGAAGCAAAGAAATGAACATCTTCTGAGAAAGCTAGAGAAGAGCTCTAAGAGGAAGAGAAAGGAGGGAAAGGTAGAGAGGATGAAGGAGGTCATGGGTAAACAGTGATGGGTCAGAAAGGTCCTTCCTACATTCATCAAGTGGAACCAAGAGCTCAGGGTCTATAAATTTGCTTTAGATAGGAAAAGAAAAGTGAAAGTGATGGCTATATGAATAGTCTTGATGCTGGTATCTATAAATATCTATTAACTGTTTATTGAGCACCTAGTACATAGAGGGTATCATTGGATACACTAATCCTAGGGGCTTAATTAAGACTTCAACATATGAATTTTAGAAGAACACAATTAATTCCATGACAAGTGTCAAGGATGACTCCGAGGTTTTTGGCCTGATCCAGTGAAAAGACAGAGAACCATCTGAGCTCACCGTCAAACGATGGGTGGGCTTCTGGCACACCGGAGAAAGGCACTGGGAGCAGGAATCATTAGAGTGAGAAGATCAGTTGACATGATTTGAGTGCTTATTCTATGTAAGGCACCATGCTGAGCACTTACATGCATTACTTCATGTAATCCTTACAACACTATAATGTCAGGAGTATCACTTCCACTTACGAATTAGGAAACAGAGACTTAACAAGGTTACACAATATGCCCAAAGTCACATAGCTATTAAGTGGAATAAAGGAATTTGGATCCAAGCACTCTGATTATGGCAGTCATGCCCTTAACCACTGCCTATACCTCCCCTGCCACAGAAAGCCACCTGTTGAAGGCATAAAACCATAAATGAACCATGATTATATTTTGAAATATAATCAAAACCTTAGGTACAATACCCAAGAGATCAAGTTTAACACTATCCTCCAACAGAAGTAGGCATGAATTCAAAAGGTGATTAAATTATTTGTTCAATACAAGCTACCTAGAACAGACCTTAACTAGAAAGTATTTTATAATACTAAAAAAAAAGAAAACAACCTAAGTGTAGTTGGTTGCAAAATTATGGAATAACCTTACAATAGGGTACCATGCAACCACTAAAATAATAATGGAAGAGCTACATTGACTATGTGGATAGATAGCTGGTGTTATAATGTGTTTTTTAAAAGCAGGTAATAAAATAACATTTTAGAATAATTTTTTAAAAATATTGTATATTATATGTATATGTAAAAGTATAAATGAAAATACACTGAAAAGGAGAGAGAGAGAGAGTGGGTAATTTTCACTTTCTTTTTCATACTTTTCTACTATGTCTAATTTTTTCTCTAGTAAATATACATTGTAAAAATCAGAAAAACAATAATGTTACTGCCAATCTAGAAAGACTTTTTAAAACTATTTTCTGTACACCTGGCTGCCCACACTCCTCCTCAGCTTTCGGGCTCTCAGGATAGGACACAGCATTCAAGCCTTCTGGGAGTAACTTCTCTTAAGTGCCTCTTCTTGCACCCAAAGCAACCCCCAGGAGGAAATTTGTCAACAGAAGCTTTAGAGCTTACAGGTTGGTACAGAGGACAACTGTACTCACAGTTTGTACCTCAGACTCAGAGAATCAACATTTCACAAATGAAGTGTCTGACTTCAGGAAGTGCAAGCATATTATTCAGCTGGTATTTCATTATTCCGCTGGTATTTTTAGTAATATCAAATCTGCCAAGACTGTCATTGATGTCAAAGTCATTTATGTCAGGATTATAAAATAAAGCGCTGATAGCAATGTTTGAAAGAAGAAGGCAGCTAAGGGCATGAAAGAGAGAGCATCATACTTAATACTTATTAATTCAAGTAGCTGGACAGCAACTATTACTGAGTTCTTTATCTCTGCAGGGCACCATGCTACGCCTTGCGAAGATAAAGAAAAGTAAGGCGCAGCCCCTTCAGGACTTCTGTCATTTTTATATGCGGTCTATGGCCTAAAACACAACTCCTTTCCATGTAGTGAGGAGAGGTGCCCAAATGCAGTGGAAGTCATCTGAGGGCACTTACCCTTTACCAGTTTTGTTTACATTGCATCTTTTACATTACAGCTTTTGTTCACTGCTTGTGAGGAGGTCCAAGAGAGGGATGGGATGAAATGAGGAGGACAAATGCATATGAGTAGACAGCTGATGAAAACACGAGAGGAAGCAGTAAAAGTACTGGAATAAACACTGAATTTGGGACTAAAGGTGCCTGGAAAAGAGGACAGAACGCACCAGAAGGGTGGGAAGGCTGCACATGAGGCAGAGCCACATCTGGCTCTGTGCCTGGACAAGTAGGAAAGACAAGGAGGGCAGCGCGGAGACCCCGTGAGCGAGCACCCCGAGGCTCCAGCTCTGCACTGGGGTTCTGAGCGTGACACCAGTGGGCCCCTGGGAGGGAAGGATGCAGTCTTCCTCCAGGGTGTCTTTTCTGGCCTGTCCGCAGGAAAATGTATGGAAAGACTACATGGAACCCTTCGCCAGACCGCCCTGTCCTTTGTCTCCTCCCGTGCTGCAGGAAAGCCAGTTCACGAGCTCACGTGGAATGAGCTCAGCTTCTAGAAAGAAGTAAAAGAGAGCTGCCTTGCCCCCTAAATAACCACAGAATATTCTCATAGGCGCTTGGACAAAAGAGAACAAGACACTCTCCGTGGCTGTCAGCTGGTCCACAGGACAAGGAGGCTTCCGTCGGGGGGCCCAGAGTTAGGAACTCATTCAGACTCAGAGAAGCAGCTTCTCACATGATCACACGTCACATCCTAGTAATTCATGTAATCTACTGTTTCCCCTCTGCTTCTTTGAGCATTAGCAGATTCCATTCAACAAGCTTTTACTTGACTACATACTTTGCTAAACATTAGGGCAACAGGCTAAGAACAGTCTTTGCTCTCAACGGGTTTACAATCCATGGGGAAGCATGGACTCCAGCAGAGCGTGGCAGCCCTGTGTTACGACCCTGGACAAAGCTCCGGTCTATCCAGGAACGCTGTGCACACTTACACACTAACATGTGAAATAGCATTTTCTCTTTTAGTCCATTCTGTTCAGGTTTAATTTCTTCTAAATGGGTCATAACTGTAGCTCGAGAAGTAGATGGGGGCCGTGGGAGACCAGCGGAAGGGCCGTCAGCCCAGCCTGGAGCCCGCCATGGCCTCTGGGAGATGATGCCTGTGCAGAGGACAACCAGAGTGAGCGCAGGAGGGAAGCGATTCCAGGCAGAGCAAACATCGCGACGCTTGGAGGGGAAAAACAAAACGTGCAGTCTGTTCAGTGGACCCACTGGCATCGGGTATCATCAGAGCGTGTACTGTGACGTGGGAGGGACGATGAACCGGGTGCTGAGTAGATGGGAGGCAGGAGAAAGGGGGCCTTGGTGTCATGGTGAGGGGCTGTAGCTTGTGCTGCTGACCTAGGGGCTCGGCTGAGGCGAATGCTCTGATTTGCCTTTTCCAGAACCCATTCTGCCCAGGTGACAACTAAATTTAAGAAAGGCAAAAACAGAAGAAAAAAGAATACTTAAAAGGCAACAGTAGAATTGAGAGGGGGTGGGGTTTTTAACACGCCATGAGTGAAGGGGACCCAGGAAACCCTAGTGACGATGTTAGTAGGCAGTAAAGCACAGAGCACACAATCACAGCTGTGAGTATGAACAGCACAGTGGTGGGAAGAATAGGAGGCCACAGAGGGAACCCGTTGGCAGCCCCCTCCTCTCGGCCGTGGGAAAAGGACAAGGGGGCCAGGAAGGAGGCATGACACCACAGGCCGGGTCAGAAACACACCCACAGCGTACAAACGTGGAGGCCCAGGGGTCAGAGCACGGGGCAGACTGCGGCCTACAGAATCAAAAGCAGTCGCAGCTCCAGTGGCAGTCACAGCACCAGATGCTGTCCAGAAGTGGGAGCACCAGCTATCCCTTCTGCAGTATCTCCTGGAGGCTGGCACCATGCATTGCACACTTTATTATAGATACATATGATACGCTTTATCATATGTCTCTCAGTATTTCAGAGAGATGTGAGCATGCTCAGAAGCTGCAAGGAAAGTCAGTCTAGAGAAAGCATCTGAAGATGAGGCATGGAGCCAGAAAGATAATACAGATGGATGGTCCTGTCTCACCAGAGTCGCAACTCACCCCAGAGGTTGGGGGCAGGGTGGAGTAGGAGGGTGTTGCCTGAGTGCTTTGCACAAGAAAGCAACCCAGCCATCCCCTGCCTTCCTGTCACTTAATGAGGGCTTTTCTTATCCTCTATGGTTTCCCTCAAATCCCACTCATCTGGGGTTTTGAATGCCTCTGTCTCAATTAGAAATACTGTGTTTTTACAGTGTGAATCTTTTTGCTCAGACCTGAAGGCCTCAGGTACCACCCACCACCCACAGGCTTGGTATTCCTTCTGCTTCCCCACTGCCCTGCCGAGTGGAAATAGTCTGGAAATAGTCGCCCAGTTTCTTCTCCTTCTATAGTGTCTGGAAACAAACATCTTTCTGAGGTTTTCTAAAATATGTTACTTTGCAGGGAAACAGATGGAGTGGAAATAACAAAAGTATCACCCCAACCAAAGCTGTCCCCAATATCCTGTGCGGTGTAAACAGAACAAGGCCTTAAACTTTGGCACTCAGAGGCTCTACAATTCCGTCTCAGTTTTTCTTCCACTGAGGTCTAATCCGTCTTTATTGATTTTACCCCAGAGTAACTACCTTTTGATTGCTTCGTCCAATTTCAACAATATGCATGCACTTAGATCTGATACTTTTCTCATTTACTTATGAGTCCGTGACCTGTCTCGTTTACGGCTGTGTGTCCAGCACAACAGACACAAATCTCTGTAGAATGGAAAGATGCTCTCTTGGGGCCTGGCCCCTGAAGACCGCCTCCTGAGAGACAGTCAACTACAGGTGGGGCAAAAGTAGGTTTACAGTTGTGCGTACGTGACGCACAGAGTCTATTCTTGTAGGGTCACTTCTAAATTACTGTGTTATGTATTTGTATTACAACTGTAAACCTACTTTTGCCGCGCCCTGTGTAATCACAGAATTTGGCAAAGCGAAGTGCTAGATGCAGAGCTCAAACCCATGACTTGGGCCTCGTGAGTCACACACCCCAATAAACACAACCAACAGACTTCCCTAAAATAAGCATTTAAAATAAAAAAAAATCCACAGCCGAAAGATTTGTGCTTGTTTCCAAGTCAACAGACCTAGAAATTCTGGAAGACTAAACACTAGTAGTTTGAATCTATCCAAACTTCAACAGCTCTTAGACTATTGACCTATAAAAACAAAACAAAACAAAACAAAACAAAAAAAAATGACAAGAAAGAGCATGTGATCTCCCACTTACCCCTAGTGCTATCTATAGTGCGAATTATATTTTCTACATTTGCACAAGCATGTATGGATGGGTCTTAGTTGATTTTCAGGAAGATAAAACATAAAATAATGGATTCACAGCATCCCTAAAAATGGTTATAGTTAGACAGAGACAAGGCCAGACGCTTCAAACACACTATATAGCTAGCTGTTAGTGAGTTTGAAAAACAGACTAAAAGTTAGAGACAGGACTAATATCCTCCCTCAAACACTTGTATACATTTTCCTCGTATTACTGAATTATTTCACTCTAGTTTTTAGAGTAACAGTGTCGGCTGTCTTCGTTTCAGGCACAGACAAGAAAGCAGTCAAGTGGACATAAACACTTGACATCCAGAGCTCAAGCCTGGGTGAGGCAGTCACAAAAGGAGAAGAGGTACAGGGAAAAGAGGCCCTGAAGACCTCTCCTGTTCCAGGCATTTCCAAGCAGCATCCAGCCTCTTGGCACCAGTCTCATCAAACTGCTTCTAAGTGTTACCTTTGCACTACATAAGCAAGAAGAAACAGGATACTGTTTCCTGGTTTCACACAGAAATATATTCAGAAAAGGGCCAATCAAAATCTGCTAGGAAAAAAAAAGTCAACACGCTGTCTTCCACAAGTAGATTGCTTCCTCTGAGGCTGTGGCTCCTGCCCCTCATGTGGCCGGTCAACTCCTGCAGCAGATGACAGGCGAAGGCTGGGCAGGGGGGGAAGTGAGGGTGGTAGGCTGCTTGTGCTCCTTTCCAAATGCTTGCTTTGGGTTTCTGTAACACCTCTTCTGCCCTCTGTTTACAATGATCATTGAAGTCACCACTGAAAGTTGACTATAATTCTAAGCTCTAGTTATTATTTAACAGTCCTTTAAAAATGCACTAAAGGGCATTTTTATGTAGTGTAGAAACAGTTCTTAATCTAATTATCCAAAAGCTTTATAAAATCATGGAAACTTTTAAAAAAAAAAAAAAACAGATCCAAACATGATTAAATTGCTTGTCTAATACAAGCAAAGCAATGTTCTGGCAGGTGATTTATAATCCACTTCGCTTAAGAAATTAATAAAAATGTATTTAACAGTGAATTAACACAATTGCATTATATAGGCAGTTATGCTTGAAAGAAGCACTAAAAATGATGTAAGACAAGTAGGTACATCTTAAGATGGAGCATTAAATCACATATCTATTGCCACTTTTCAGACCAATTTTTCATCATTTCTATTACAGCATTTAAAATCCAATAGGACAACTGTAACCTGTTGTCCAAAATCCATGCCAGCAGAACATTCTCCGCTAGGGCCGGTGGCTGCAACACGGCTCTCTGTGGCGTTCATGAAAAGGAAGACGCGTCTTCAGAAATTAGCAACAGTGAGAGGGAAACTGAACCACATGTGAGGAAAACACAGGCCACTGACGTCCATCCAAGTGTGTAACTTGTCGTCATTACAACTTGTCATCAAGGAAGGGTTCTGTTACAAGCATTGGTTGATTTTCCAGATTTTCCACAGCAGGTGGGTGTTTCATCTGAGTAAGTCAACCGTCCACAGAAGGACATGACCTGCAAATCTTGCATAGCCGGCGGGCCTAGAAGGGCAGGTGGGTATTTTAGGAAAGAAGCATCCTGTTCTTTGATTTATATCATTAACACAGCAAATAACTAAATTTAATGACCATAACTGATTCCAAAGAAGTGCCTCGTGATTCCTGCCCTTTGCCTGGAACCAGCTGAGACCTACAGCGGATCATTCTCTCCAGAAAATAACCTCCCAGATTCTCAATGCTATCCTCAGGTCTCAGTGCATGGATTTCATTTTCAATACAACAAATTCACAGTTAGTGACTCCCAATGTTATGAAATTTAATTGCATTTCCACTGAAGTTTAGTAAAAGGGTTCCTTCCAGTAACCTATTATTGTCCTGAAGACAACGAACCACCAGACTTGAAAGTAGACCACAGATAAATCAAATATAAATCCTGAATCAACCCATCCTCTGCAGTGATGGCTCTCAACCAGGGATTGTGGGCTCCTGAGCAGACACTTTACAGTGTCTGGGGGTACATTTTAACTTCCATGGCTGTGGGGCAGGGGGGAGAGGTGCTACTCACATCTGGTGGACAGAGAGCAGGGAGGCTGCTAAACATCCTACAACACAGAACGAGCCCCTACAGCAAAGGATTATTCAGCCCAAAATGTCAATAGTGCTGAGACTGGAAACCCAGAACTATAAAAATAAGGTAAGATTTAAGGGTACTGCCTAGGCCTGGACAACATCAGAAAACCTGTGCCATCACCAAAAAAAGAAAAAAAGATGACTTCCGACAGTCACTCTTTTCCTGATCTCTGACACACAAAGAGCAGTTAAGTATAGCCTTCCTTTTTGAAAAGATATTGCTTAGCCAGGTGAAAAAAATGTATGTGCAAAGTCATATTCATTTTCATAGTTAATATTCCCAGCCTTTAAAAAAGACCCAATCACTTAAAAAAATAAATCTCAGGAAAACAACCTTTTCTCATGTAAAATGATAAACGTTTAACATACCATTCTTGTTTGCTTGTCTGCTTTTTTTCTTCTTAAAAACAAGTTGGCAAAAACACAGAGAACAAACCAACCACAGAGTTATCAAACAGATGCACATGGCATTCTGGGCGGCCTGAAAGCCACCGAACCCCACCTCAGACTCTTGCAAACAGCACTCACTGGGCAGCACGGCTTCCCCGCCAGCCAGTGACACAGGCTGACCGCACAACACCGCCTCTCTGAGCCACGCACACGCAGACCATCCGGGTACCAGACTCGTCTCCAAAAGTTGCCTAACTAGGCAGAACCCCGCAGTGCTTTCTCTCAGTCAAAACCAGTGATGCTTCAAAAGGAAAATCTTAAAAAAAACTCAGACTTCCATTAGGCACCTAAATTACTTCTAAAAGTTTAGAAAATGTTTAGGAAATCTTGGTTCCAAAACGATCAAGGTCACACGGCCTGTGGTATTTTACTTCCTAAGATTCCTTGAGTCACTTGGAGGCTTTGCTTCATTTAGCACTGAGGGTCAAGACTGGACAATCTTCAGTCTTGTTCTAATTTCAAGGGAATGTGTTCTCTTGGACGTGCCGCACAGAAAGCAACCCATGAACACGCAAAGATTAGCACCACCATCCACCTGAAAAGTCCTTTGGGTGTTAACGAATGCTTCAGCGAGGGAAGGTGACTTTGAGCTGTAAGTGAAATGCAGGCTGCAAGCCCATAAACCATAAGCAGTATTTGATGAGCCGAGCTTTCTCACACACTTCGGATTTCAAACGTTCTGTTCTTCTGACGGCATGAAATGCCTCAGAAGTTCTAATACTTCTCCATCTAAACTTTGAGACTGCCTCCCCACACAAACTGCATAAAAGTTCTTTGTTAGACTACATGTCCTGGTTTTTGGTTTTAGAATTTTATTTTTAGCTTTTTTTTTAGTTTGGGAACTAAAAAGGTAGACTCCTACAACACATTTTACACCATGAAAGTCCTGACTGTGAAGATTTAAAGATAGAAAATGACGATAAGAGTGAATATTTATACAAATGCCAATATTTATATAACTCAAGATTGAAGAACTTTCTCAACACCGAAGGCAGAAATCATGAACAAAATAGTTTATTACATTAAACAAAACTTTCTGATCAATAAACCAACATAGACAGATGTAAGCACACTAACAAACTAGAGGAATGCTACAACAAATTAGGGAAATTTGCAACAAATATAAAAGACAAAGGGGTTAAGCAAATAAAATATTTATAAGAGCTCTTAGAAATAAGACAAATGGTTGAAGAGAAAAGCAAAAAAACTCATGAATATGCAATTAGTAGAAATATAATTAGTACCTAAATATAAAAAACTGGAACCTCACCAGTACTCACAGAAACACAAGTTAAAACAAAGAAAAGGTCCGTGTTTCTGACAATGAGGTTGGTGCAGACTCACAGCCGTGACAGTGCCCGGGGATGCTGCTGAAGCTACGGGGCAACAGCAGCATCCTAATTGCTAGGGGACCCAGAAATCCGTAAAGCCTTCAGGAGGCAATTTGACTACATTGTTAAAAGATTTTAAAATCTTGTTTCCTTTGAATCAACAATTCCACTTCCAGGGTTTATCCACAATGCGGAAAGTTCATAAAGATGCACATATTAAATGCATTGTTTATATTTTTGTAAGTGAACAACAACCAGAGGGCTGAGTGAGTCTGCCTCCACACGCAGGTTCAGCAGTTGCTACCTGCTGTTGATTTGCGTTCCAGGGAGCTCTCCAGGGTCTACTTCTTTCTACCTGCACCGTCATCACCGAGTTCAGGCCATCATGATGCCTCACTGGGATTGCTGCAACACAGTCCCTTATTAAAGCGCATCCTATCCCCTCCCAGTTCATTCTCCACCTGGCAGTTATAATGAGATTTTAAAAACACAAACCAGGTAACTTCACACCCCTGGTGAAAGCCTTCAGTGGCCTCCAGTAGCCTAAATACAAGTCCTTAACACCTGTAGAGAGCTGTGGCTCTCCTGTCCCTGATTACCTTTCTAGCCTCCTCTCCCAACCCCGCCTGCTCAGCCACACACTGAAGTTCCTCCCGTCGGCCATGCTGGTCCGTGCGTGCCACTCTCCCTCTCCTAGCGCACGGGGTGCCCACACTATTCCACCGTCAGTTAGCCTATATTCTTCCAACATATTCTTCAGGGCTCAGTTTGGCAGGTACTTCCTCCGGGTGAAACTCTCCTGCCTCTGCCCTGTATGAGCTAGATGGAGCGCCAAAGCACATACTATCCACAGCACCGTTCACTTATTTGGTCATGGCACTGACCACACTGTACTGGGATTACGGGTTTAACTGGGGGTCACTTAGTGTGCAGGCATCTCAGGTCACCTCTATCAGTGCTCGGACTTTTCAGCAAAGAAAGTCTTTGCATGCTCAAATCTCCCTCTCTGATTCACACACCACGTTTCTCTAGGTCCATTAACACCAACGCCATTTCTCTTACACATGCTCAACTAGCCCATGGTGCATACACCTGGGGGCAGTTGCCTAAGACAGCAAGACACTGGGCAGATGTGCTGAAGCTGCTGCACATTTCATAGATAATTTTTATGGTTCTTGGGTCCTTACTGGTTGATCTCCTTTATGCCTTATCAGATGTGATTTTTGTTGTTTTAGAAACAGATCTTACATAGTTCCTTGTATTCTTTTTTCTAAAACAAATTTTTAATCACATCAGCAGAGTATATTATATTAGGACAGTTTTCACAAATTAAGGAGAGAATTTTTAAAATAGTTACTTTCTCCCAGCACCTAAATGCCCCTCAGGAAGAAACAAATAAATTATACCTCAATCCAATGTAGCAGCATGCAAGCATAAGATGAGAAACTCTTCATATACTGACTTGGAAAAGGTCAGGAAATAGTGTAAGGTAAAGAAAGAAATTGATGAACAACATGTTATATGCTTCGATGTGAAAAAGTGCAGGCAGGTGCATATGTGTGCTGGTACATGCATAAAGTAGCTCTGGAAAATCACACCTGTGGGGAGGGAGAATGAGTGGCAGAGGCCGGGATGGGGAGATTTCCCTGTATAATCTTTTACTTTTCAGCTGCATTAGTACACACTACATATTTCAATGACCGCTTACTTTGCATTTTTATTTAACTAAATAGGCGCGAATGTTTGCCAAAACTCTTTACATAGGAAGCACAGAGGCTAATTTTAACATCTACTTCACTCTCCCTCCCCCAAAAATACACACAAAAACAGTTACAATTTCCAATGCTCCCAAACAAGGCTGTCAGGAGACAATAGTAGCACCGTCTTCCCTGCCAGGTCATTTAAATATCTCA
This sequence comes from Trachops cirrhosus, assembly GCA_028533065.1. Taxonomy (NCBI): domain Eukaryota; kingdom Metazoa; phylum Chordata; class Mammalia; order Chiroptera; family Phyllostomidae; genus Trachops; species Trachops cirrhosus. The sequence continues at coordinate 23,665,432 of CM052544.1, forward strand.
GTGGAGGGTGGCTGCCTTCTCTTGGGTCTTTCCGCTCCTTCCTCAGTCCTTCGCCCTAAAACATACTGAGCGGCAGCCATGTCAGACACCCCCACTGTCTAACCACACTTGGCTGCATCTTGGAGGCAGTATGAAAGTGGGATGGTTTCTTCCCAGAAAGCCGTGCTGAACTCAGCTTTAAAGGAAAAAGCAAAACTATGAAATTGTACAGCGAAACAGCACTCACTACAAATTCTGCTTTTGTGACCTATATAAAAAAGGAACAGATAGACTAAAGAAAACAAGAGAGGAAGGAAAAAGAGAGAGGGAGAAAAAAACCTGTCACTCCCACAGGTTCTTCCTTGTCCTTTGACTTGGGACAATGGCCCATCGTGGCAGGACAAGGAGGGGTCACTGATTTCCCCCTGATTAGTATTAGGTTATGGGCTGTGTCTACAATGAGTAAGTTGTAATTCAAACCTTAGATTCATTTTTCCTATACCTTAAAGATAAGTACAGGGGATTAATATGCTCCTGACCTCCTATATTTCCTAGTGCCGTCAAGGCATCCTGCTCTCCCAGTCTGAACCACCGAGACAGGGGGTGGTTCCTTCTCTAGAGAGAGAGGGCCCTTCCCCCAAGTACAATTGCAATGAAGAGAAAATTCAGCAGAAATTCCAAACAAAATAATGATAACCATGAAATATCTTACTTCCTGTCTTCATACCAAAATAAAAATAAACTCCAAAACAAAACTGTTAAATTTAATTATCAAGTTATTAAAAAAATGAACTCAATTATATCCAAAACATGGGAGAGAAATAATGAGCATTCTAAAGATTCTAAAACAAGAAGAAAAAATTCGACCCAGTTGTCTTACAAAACCATCAGTTGAAATAATACTCATACGCTCCTACCAAAAAAGATGCTGCTAACTGGAAATAAAGATAGATTTTGAAAACAATCCTCAAGGCATCACATACACTGAGAGCTGGTACTAAATAAACCAACTAGTAGAATGATTATGAAATCCAGGCCTAATAAATATATATAAATCCAGAAGCAATTAAAAATTAAGTGGGAACTTATTCTATTTCAGGACTTAATGCCTTACACCAGAGGTCCCCGACCTCCAGGCCACCGTGGACCGATTCAGGTCACGGTCTGTTGGAAACCACACAGCAGGAGGTGAGCTTGAAGGTAATGCACTTGAATCATCCTGAAACCATCTACCAATGTGGTCCAGGGAAAAATTGTCTTCCACAAAACTGGTCCCTGGTAACTAAAAAAATCGGGGACCGCTCTCTTAAGATGCTGTCATATCTAATATCTCATGGAATCCCTACCACATAACTTTGTCAGATAGGTATTATTATTATTACCACTATTATTATTACTATATTATTATTATTTTGCAAAGGAGAAAACTTAACCTAAAAGACAGTGGAGATTTGCCTGGGGTGGTTTTCTTTTCTATTCCTTAATGTCAACAGATGTTAATTAAATTGCACTTAGCAAGAACACTGATAATACAGTCAGGTTATTCCATTTGCTGATAAAGTCTGTATTTAAGTTATTTTTAGAGGAATAGAACTTTTACGAGTTTCTTCCTCAGTGTGAGAAGCAAATGAGGAGGGAAGAGGAAAAAACTCAAAAGGGATCAAACAAGAAATAATAAGCATAATTTATAGGTCCTTCATCTATTCCATGTACCTTTTTCTAAATTCACATCAAAACGTGGCCATGAGTGTTCGTGCAGACAGAGGCAGAGAGACGGATCAGAGTACAAACAGGTTCCCTCCCTCCAAGATCTCCTAACCCAGCAGAAGGGTCAGACCTGCAGATTAAAAATACCAAATAATTCCACAAGTGTTAGAGTAAAAGAAGAAATGGTAATCCAGAGAAGAAAAGGAATGTTCACCCTGGGAAGGGTGGTCAGGGAGGAACATCTCTGCTGAGGATGAGAAATCTGGGCAGAGGAAGGGGACCAGGCCAGACAATGAGAATTTCAAGGAGAAGCATTCACATAAATATATGGCCCCATGCTACTGCCTGCATTCACAGAAGAGAAAGTCCAGACTGACCTGACGAGAGTTTGTATCTCAGAAAAATGTATACCCGAAGATAAGCCAAAAAAGAGACAAGCAGATAAAGATGGCTCCAAGGTTCCTTGCATAAGTCATAAAAAAAAATGCCATTAATGACACAGGAACCGCTCGAGAAGCGGACTTAAGGAGACAATGATAACATTTGGGACATTCCAAACTTCAGGTGCCTGTAAGAGAGTTCCACGAAGCATAAGAAAATAAGAGCCTCAAATTTAGGAGAGATGATGGGGTTCACAAATCCAAGAAGTGGTCCCTCAGGGATTTAAAAAAAAATCACTTGTTTATGACTCTAGGTTCAATTTCTTAGAAATGAACAGAGGCTAAAGAAGGCTGTTTTTATCCCCCAAAAGAAAAAAAAAACTGAATTGTGGTAAAAGCCCTAGGAGTTTAAGAAAACAGTACACTACAGCTCTTATTCATAGCAGTTCTGATCAAAACAAAGAGATATGATCAGCAGAAGTCCTATTCATACATTTGTTGAACTACAGATCCACAGATAGAATAAATAACAATTAGGAGACTTTCAAACACAGCTGTTCCCAATACTGGCTCTTCCCTGCAGTAGTTGAGGAAGGGCCTTTGTTTTCTCTGAGCCACAAGTATTTGTGCACTCGGAGCACTCCCTCAAATTTGGGTGATCTTCATCTACTCATGAAATGGTGCCTGTCTTCAAAATGAGGGAAACAAAAATGGGATCTCATGAGGTTACATCCTCAAGTTCAATGGAGAAATAATTAAAAGCATACCCTTAACCCACATTAAATAATTTTTAGACTAAAACAGAGGGGGAGATAAACTATGAGCATTGACTATAGGACAGCGCTGTTCTGGATTCTGAGAGAAAAGACAAACGAGGCAAATGCTGGCCAGAAAAATATAACTCTTAAATAAAGAGTCTAGTGACTCTTCTTTTCCTTAGGCAAGTCACCTCCCATATTTCTCCATCTTTAAAGAGGCCTCCACCATCCTGGGAGTCTCTGACAGCCTCAGTGAGGTGACATGCAGGTCCTACTTGGACAGTGTGGGGAGAAGTGCAGAATCAAAGCCCAGGACCTTGGGATGACTTGTCAGGCCCCACACGGTAATCGAAATACACAGCAGTGGTCCACTTGCTCCTGTTGGACTCAAGTATGGAGAATCCTCCTTATACTCAAGTAGTTCCCATGACAAGAAGTAGAGAGCATTCTCCTCTCTTTAAGTTTTGGGACCACCAGGCTTTCCCAAAGCCTCCAAGACTGGGGCATGATGGGAATTCCTCCTGCCTAGTACAGGAAACTGGGAAGGCAGAGGGTTTGCTATCCCTGGTCAGCAAAACAACACATCGGTGGCTCTGAAGGAGGCCAGCAGATGTATCTGAGCACAGAGAGAAATCAGAAGGACAAGAACCAAGGGCTGCAGTTCAAAAGAGTGAGATTTGAGAGGCTTCTTTTTTAAAAGTGAAGAATGACTACAGAATGAGTATGCATTCTAATGTGACTCCCACGGTGATTGACAACTTTACCAAGATGCTCTGACTCTTGCCTGTCTTCTCAAAGGCCTTTTCAGGATTTGAAAACATGTTATCTTTATGAAGAAAATACTGCAATGGCCCTGGCTAGTGTGGTTCAGTTGGTTGGAGGACCGTCCTATAAACCAAAAGGTCACAGGTTCGATTACAAGTCAGGTACGTACCTAGGTTGCAGGTTTGTCCAGGTAGGGGCGCATATGAAAACAACCAATCGATGCTTCTCTCACATCAGTGATTCTCTCCCTCTCTCCCTCCCTCCCCACCAAAAAAGGAAACACCACAACTGTACGCCAGGCCCTGATGTTCAGTAATATATAAATCTCAATTTCAGCAGTATCAAAATGCTCTGGGGCAAGTCCCAGTGAAGGTAAGTTTCACTAGACCAACGATTCTCAATGAGGGGCCGTTCTGCCCCCAGAGGAGCTCTGGCAAAGTCTGGAGACATTTTTAGTTGTCACAAAGGAGTACAGAGGGAGGGGGGAAGTGCTACTGACATCCACTGGGTAGAGATCAAGATGCTGTTCAGCATCCTGCAATGTACAGGGCTGTCCCCACAACAAAGAGCTCAGCCCAAAACGTCAATAGTGTGCAGGCTGAGAAATGCTGAGCTACTCTGATCTTTATTACCAAGGTCCCCTCCAGCTCTCAAACTGCTGATGCTACCAAGCCAACAGAACTTACCAAGATGCTCCAGATGCAGATAATGGGACATCCTATTTAGAACACAGACTGAGCAAAGATGCATTCCTTTTAAACTAACGCAGAGTGTTTCATCAGAATGTTCACTCACCACTGTTGGCCATTTTCAGTTTTGTCCTCAATTGTTTATTTCATACATTTATTTTTAATTCTTGTGTTTTGTCAATATTTTATTTGTACTACATTTGTAGCATTACATTATGTGGCTTTAACTGGAAAAATTCACTGTGTTTGGTTACTTACTATAACAAAGCAAAATTAAACAGAAATGTGACAGTTAATACACTATTGTACAACCACATGTTATGAACATTCTGTAAAGGGTTTAATTTGCTCTGTCTTAAAGAATAACATTAAAGTAGTGCTAAACGGGGTAACTTCAACATTTTGTTTTAGCTATAAAAAATTTCTGTGTCCAAATTTCATTTGCTTTAGGAAAGAAGGAAATTAAAAACAAATTGCTTTAATTTTATATACTTCAAGAATAAAATGAAAACAGCTACTAAGGAGCAATTTCAAATTGATTTTTAAGTTTCCTTCCACCCCATTATTCCCTCACCTTAACAAGTTTTTGGTTAATAAAATTATATAGGTTTTAGGTATACAGTGTCACCCCAATAAATTCAAAAATAAATAACTAAATAAATAAAATAATAGAAAAAATAAATAAGTTTTTATTATAAATTATTTTGTTTGCTAGACTGAAAATCTGATCACCATAGTAAAACAAGAATCGCCTCCAAGTAGTTTCAGGGAATAGTTTTAAACATTATTTAATGTATAACCAAAGAAAATCTTTGTAGTTAAATAATGATATAACGATAATAAGGATAAACACAGTTAACACGGATGGAGCACTTGAGAAGTGCCAGCAAGTGCGTTTCATGTAGGCCTCATTCTAACACTGACAGGAACACCTAGAAGTAGATAGTACTATTAATCCCATTACACAGAGAAGAAAACTGAGGTTCAAGAAAGGAAATTCTTTCTACAAACAGCAATGCTAGGAACCTAGTAGCAGAGCTGGCCCTCCTATCTGTCTGACTCTATAATATTTGATGTTATGAATAAGGGACAATTTTTTGTGTTTGACTGTGATCTAATGCTACTTAAGCAGAAATGCCAGCTTTCATGAAGGATCAGCCAGAGACTTAATTCTGATGAGCGTGGCAGTAATATTTGGAAGTCCTGAGGGGGGGTAATCAAAAGAAAAATAATTAATTGTTTTCATGCATTCAGTCTTCCTAGAAACTGTTAGCGCTTAAAACATTTAGTTTATAGAAATGTGAGCCAATGTGGCCCACTTCTTTGTTTTGTGAACTTGAAACAGTCACCTGGAAAGCAGACTGGGTCACTTTAGAGACATATGGTAGTTCTTCAGAAAATTAACCAATTTACCATATGACTGATCAATTCCATGTCTAGGTATAAATGAAAACATACGTCCACTCAAAAATGTACACAAATGTTCATAGTGACATTATTCATAATAGCCACAGTTCAAATAACCCCCACATCCATCGACTGATGAGTAGAAAAACAAAATGTGGTACATCCATACAACAGAATATTCTTCAGCCATAAAAAAGAATGAAGTTGGAGGAGGGGAGGAATGGGTGGGTGGGTTGGAATGGGAATAAAGGATAAAAACTGTAATGAATAAACTAAAATAAAAAATTTATCAAAAAAAAAGAATGAAGTACTCATACTACATGCTATAACATGGAGGAAACTTGAAAACATGCTAAGGATAAAAAAACCAGTTTCAAAAGACCATGTATATTATATGATTTCATTTATATGAACAGTCCAGAACAGGCAAAATTCAGAGACACAAGAAGTGGATTGGTGGCTATTGGGGGGCTGAGTGGCTGCGGACTGGGGAGATGAAAATGCTCTAGAATTAGATGGTGGTGATGGTTGCAGAGCTGTGAATATTCTAAAACAAACAATAAATTGTAGACCTTAAAAGGTGAATTTTATGGTATGTGAATTACATCCCAATAGAAAAAGCACAATGAATAAATGAAAAAATAACAATAAAGCTTATATATTCAATATAACATGAATTGGCTAAAATAAATATGCGTACAATAGTATTTTGGAATTTTAAGTGGACATGCTAATTAACCATAATGACTTAGGTCATCCACACTAAAAAAACAAAAAGCAAAAACCTGTATTCTGTAGATTTAAAGTCTATTATACACAAAGTAAAACTGCACGACATCTGAAATTATGACCTAGAGATATCTTTTAATACCTAGTCCCTGCTAATCACAGCTACTCCCAGTCACTGACTTACACTGAAGAATGCTGGTAAGCCCCCCTCCACCCCATTGGCTGTTTCCTTCCAGAGCTGAGGGGGAAATCTGTTATCCTCCGTTTTCCCTGTCAATGTCCCTTAACTGGCTCAGACAATGACAGGTTGACCGTAGGCTGTGGAAAAGTTAACTTGCTCACATGGCTGACAATTCCAATGCCTGGAATGCTAAAATCCTAGACTTCTAATTTAGATTTCACTCTTTTTGTAAAAGATATTAGACAATTTAAGAGTATCTTATATTCATTTAGCTTGGCTGGAGTAGCTCAGTGGATTGCGTGCAGGCTGCAAACTGAAGGATCCTGGTTCAAATCTGGCTAGGGCACAAGCCTGGGTTGCAGGCCAGGTCCCCAGTGGGGGCTGTGTGGGAGGCAACCACACATTGATATTTCTCTTCCTTTCTTTCTCCCTCCCTTCCCCTCTCTAAAAATAAATAAAATGTTTTTTTTTTTAAAAAAAAGAGTATCTTACATTCATTTAAATACAAGGGAAAAAATTGTCCTGACAGGTCCAACTGGAAGCAGTTGAAAGGATGGGTCCTTTCTAAGTAAGCCCCAGAAACTGAGGGTAAAGCCAAGGAAGCTTTCCTGTAACTCAGTTGTTTTACCTAACTCAGTCTAAAGGTCTGGATAATGCAAGCCTTGGAGATCTTTATTCCAGTCTTCATCTAACAGCCCCTGGGTTTATTCATTCAATCTACAAATGTTTCTTAAGCACCTACTTACTATGTGCCAGGTACCTGGTGCTAAGGGTAGAAAAGTGAATAAAAACAGAGACTGTCTACATTAGGGGGTTCTAAAATCAGTGGACAAGACGGTCATCAATCAAATAATAACACATATAAATACATGCAATCAACACTATTTATTTAAAAGCTAGATGAATTCTGGGAACACTGAATCTCAGAGCAATTCTTGGAATTCTCCAAGTTCTATCTTACTTATTGTCATTAAAAGGAATCTTATTTTATTAAAATAATATATTAGATTTAAAACTTTTATTATATTAACTTGGGAAAATCAATAAAATTGTTCTGGATATGCCTAGAGACTCTAGAGAGTTCTAAAAAGTAAAGTATTAAGAAAAGCAAATGTTGCAGTATCAAATGCATAAGCAATACAGAGTATACTTATTCGCATATTTCAGTAAAAAAGACTCAACGAGAAAGGTTGAGAGTTAGATGGATGTTAAATTAAGCAGATGACAAAGGGACACTAATGAAAATGGCAGGGTAGGAAACTCCAAAAGTCTGTTCCTCCACAAAAGCACGGAAGGAACTGGCAAAACTGTCACAATCAACTTTTTTGGAACCATGGAAACAACCAAAAGATTGCAACAACCAGGGGAACACAATCAATAAAAACAGCTGAATCTCAGTAGGAACAACCAGCTTTGTGTGCAGCATAACTTACCCTGGTCCCACCCCCAGCCTTAGCTCAGTGGGGGGCCTTGAAGACAAGAGCCCACATTCCCAGTACAGATCCTATTACCTGAGGGAGCAGAACAGAACTTATTTTGAAAGACTCATGACTGTTTGCTTTGATCTGCTGAATGGCTCAGCTCAAAGAGCTTGGCTTGATCTCCCCTAACATGGAACTCTACACCAGGTGTTGAACTGAGGTGGCGATCCAGGGAGCTTTTGTCAAAAACACTTAAAAGCAAATACAGCCGTCCCTGCTGTCTGGGTCAATGGGTAAAAGCTGAGGTAAACAATAAACTAACCAAAAAGCTTGGGAGGAAAGGCTGAAAAATGAGCTGCTTCGGCAAATAAGGACTTTGAAAACATCAGACATATTCCTGGGAATCTAGACAATCACGTGCATACGTGCACCGGGTTACGTACATACATGCTCAGGAAAGCCCTGAGGTGGCCCTCAGCTCTCATGTCTGGCTGACCTGCAGGTTCTGGGAAAGCAGGGAGTGAAGGCTAAGGCGGAATTGTGCTTTTCTGTCCCGTCCCTGGCTGACCACGAAACAAACATGGAACGGAGACGTCGATGGCCACGCGTGAAAAGGAATACAGACTGCTTAAAAACAGTGCAGAAGAGTCGCTGAACAAACAAACAACAGCAGCTACGACAAGCAGCAACAAACCCTGGGGAGTGGAGAGAATCTAATTTCCAGAGTTGCCACATTACAATATTAAAAATGTCTAGTTTTCAACGACAACAACAAAATGACACAGCATGTAAAGAAACAAGAAAGTATGCCCCGCATACAGGTAAAAAGGCAATTAATAGAAACGGTCTCTGAGGAAGCCCTCACATGGGACCCAACGAGACAAAGGCTATTTCAAATGTGCTCGAGAACTAAAGGCAACCATGTACAAAGTACTAAAGGACATCATAAGAGTAATGTTTCATCAAATAGAGGATCAATAAATAATTAGAAATAATTTTTATGTGATTTTTCTGACAGAAATATACCTGGAGGATATATTTCAATAGCACCTGATGCCATAGTTTCTAAGCCCTCTATTAAACATATTATATACTATTAACAGAAAGCTTGCTTCCAAAATGTGGCCTCCTCTGTAGCTATATTTGGTGGAATTATGAGATCTTCAGAATGATTTGTTTTGACAAAGGAAGTAATCTTTTATGAGAGTTGGAAACACAATGCATTTTCAGAAAAGTTCCATCCAGTCAGAAAAGCACAGAGTTCAAATCTTTTACATTATCATTTTAAGATGATTTTAAATTTTCACAATTTTTTAAAAGTTTTAAGGGGGGTTATGTGTTTAAAATAGGTTTTGACTGAGCATTTCTATTATGAACTCTAAATTGCTGTATCGAATTCTAAATACCAAAATTTTGCCTGAATAAGCTTTAACAAAACTGCAAAGCCAAATTCTCCTCTCAGTAAAGATTCTTTCTCACAGAAATTAATTTTAAAAGTTCATAACTATTAAAGAGCATGAATTTTCTCCCACCAAGCCACAGATTAAAAATAGCTTTTGTTGTATCACATTCTTTTTAAATAGTTCCATGCAACTCTTTCTCTCACTTTTTTTTTATCCCACTAAAGATATGTAAAACTCAAGCAACCCGCTAAAATCAAAGCGTCTTCAACTGTTTTCCCCACAGCTACCAGTGTCTTGGATGAGATTTTTCCACACAGCTATCTTAATAATTCCTGTGTCCGTTCTGAAACAGACAACAGCTCTATGTGGACCCTACACAATCAGATGCTTTCCAGACGACTGTCTGATTAACAGACAGGGGCAGTGGTAAAGATCACAGTAAAATGATTTGCACCTGTCTTTAGAAAACATGTGAACCCTTGTATATGAAAATGGATAGTGATATTCTGGGAACTTGGAACCCTGTTCTTTCAGTGTGCCATCCTTCTAGTTCACATTGCCCTAAAATGCTGGCAGCAGTGCCTCTCCTGTCCTTCCATCCACATCCTCCTGCAGCCTTTGAAGAATTCTGAAAGCACGGTGAAACAGGATCTCCTCTTAGGGAAAGCCGGATGCTGTTTTCCTCAAAGACTGTTCTTAGCTGATGTGTTTAACGATCTTACCGTTTACTAGATATTTCATCAGCTTGCCAAGAACAGATATGAGAGGCACCAATTCATAGTCTCCATTGAGCAGGTAAATCATATTTCCAATACATTGGTCCCCTGATCCCTTGGGTCACTATATTTAAAGCTCTCTTACATGATAAAGACAGATGATTACATTAAAAATAAAATAATAGGCTTGGTGCTGATTATTTAAGATTCTCTACAAAACTAACTTTAGTCTGAAACTGTCCATTTTAAAAGATACAACTGAAACAGCTGGCTGGCATCTCTCTACCTGCCAGGTAGCAGGTATTTGTTGCTATAAACGTACACATATACAGCAGAGGACCTGACCCCTGCCCTTGGGAAAACTTACTATCTGGGCTAGATCCACAAAGAAAACAGAACAGGTTAGGCTTTTAAAGATGCTTTCAGGTCAAGATGCTGAGCACCTTTTTTTATGGCTTTGAGCTATTCTGTTCTTCTGGATGAAATTCCTAATTCAAACTGTAATTGAAAATGAGTTCATTTTAAAGTCAGTTAACATACTGAATTTCTTCCAAATGGCAGGAATAAAGGCAAGCTATAAATGTGGGATAATCAAAACACATTTACAGATTATGATTTGGTGCTGAGAAATTAATATTTAAAATGCTTTGTTGTATTCTCATTTAGTAATGGTTAGCAATACAGTAAACTCCTATTTATTCATAGTATTTGAGGAACTGGGTGGCCTCCAGTTAAATGAAAAGTCGATCTTTTTAAAATACATAAAAACGCCACACAAGCACTTCCACTCTGGAGCATGTCCCACCTGGAAGGAGCGAGGCCCACGCTACTCAAACCAACAGCCAACCCAGGGTGCAAGAGCCACATACAAGCTCAAAGCACTTGGTTTGTCACTCTCTCCCTCTCTCTCGCTCTAATTTACATGCCTGCTTTTAATTTGTGGTTGATCTTTCCAGTTCGGATTCTCAATAAATGCACGTTTATCATGTAATCAATTAAATAATAAAATTAACATATTTATTTGGTAAACTCTAGCAGCTAATATAATGCTATGTCTTACATCATCCATCAAAGAAGAAAAAACATACAAGGATTAACATTATATCGTAGAAATGCAGTGGAAAAAAGTTAAATGATACTGTAAAGCCAAGTAGTACCTGCCTCGGCCTTTTAACAGCCAACCTTTCTGGAACCCGGAATCCATAAAAAAGTGACTTGAGAATCTGTTGTCACATTTACACACTACTGAATGAAAGATGTTTTACAGATACTAAAGTAACAAAACTACAAACAGTACCATAAACAAAACATTATGGACAAATTACTTCAATTTGTTTACAAACACACAGCCTCTTTGCCTCACTGATTTTTCATCCTTACAGGAAGGGAGGGAAACAAATTGGGTTGGTAAGAGCATATTCTGGTGATTAAGTTTCAGACAGATGCTGTATGTGTGGTACTTTATGGGTATCAGTTATTTTATATTTTGCCTAAATGAATTTTCAATTGCTTTGCTCATTCTTACACCAGTTTGAAGTCCATATTCACAGAAGCTTTGCGATGAGGGGCTCCCAGGAGAGAACATGTATTCACATGCTACTACCCTAGGTAACCCTTCCTCACGCTGAGGGAATCACTTCCATGAAAACAGGTGTTTACTCAAAGAGACCCTGAAAAAGGTCATTATATATATACATATGTTGTATATTTATATGTATATGTGTATATACAAATATACACATTTTCCTGGAAGTGCTTCCCTCAGCGTGAGGAAGGGTTACCTCAGGTAGTAGCACGTGAATACGTGTTCTCTCCTGGGAGCCCTCATCACAAAGATTCCGTGAATACGGACTTCAAACTGGTATTTTATTGGTGTAAGAATGAGCAAAGCAATTGAAAATTCATTTAGGCAAAATACAAAATAATTGATACCCATAAAGTATCACACATACAGCATCTGTCTGAAACTTAATCACCAGAATATGCTCTTACCAACCCAATTTGTATATGTGTATATACACATATACATAAACATATACAACACATATATATACAGTAAGCCAATTATACAAGCCACAGAATTAATACTCTAAAGGAAGGCTAAATATTAAAAAGCTAAGCATACAACCTAAACAGTCACTAAAATAGCAAAGAGAATAAACCCAAAGGAAAAAGGTGAAGAAATAATAAGGATCAATGAAATAATAAAGATAAAAGCAGAAATTAGTGAAACAGAAAAGGGATGCAAGAGAGCAATAGAGAAGATCCATGAAGCCACAAGTTGGCTTAAAAAAAAACCAATAAAACCGGGAAACTGATAAACCACGGGGAAGCATCATCGTGAAAAAAGAAAGAACACACACACATTTCTAGTGATGAAAAGAAGGGCACAATTATATGTGCAGTGGATTGTCCAAAGGTGAGAGAAAATGATGAACATTATTTCAATAAAATTGAAAACAGCCAAAACAAGCCCCAGAACCTCAACTGCATTATTTCCTATTAAACTGTTATTTAGTAATTTGTTTTTAATATTCTAATCTCTACAGTTAATGATAGTGTTAGGGTAAAATTTTACTGTTCCACTAGCTCAGGGGCACACCCTCTTATCAATATTCCCCCAGCCTAAACTCTCCTGTTTATGTTATTTAGTAATTTAAATTCTGGCTCCAAATATGTAAGCTCAGGTTTTTGGTTCAAAGGAATAAAACTAAAACTTCTAAACATTATGATTTGTAAGTACTCTAAATTTTAAAAGGGTGTCCTTATTTTTTATCTTATTTTTTTAAGATTTTATTTATTTATTTTTAGAGAGAGGGCAGGGGAGCGAGAAAGGGAAGGACAGAACCATCGACTGGTTGCCTCTTGAAAGCCCTAACCGGGGACCTTGCCCACGACACAGGTATGTGCTCTGACCAGGAATCGAACCAACCTGAAGCCTTTTGGTCCACGGGGCAACACCCAACCCACTGAGCCACACCAGTCAGGGATCCACATTGTTTTAAATAATTTACTTAATCCATAATTCTCCTACAGTATGTCTGTTTAATTGTGAGGATTAGTTAAAATGAGTTTATTTGCTAAGTATAAAGTGACTAGAATTTAATAACTCTGAAACTTAACTGAATGACCCTTGTACTTCTGTATTTAATATTAACTTGGAGCTGCCATATAACTGTCTTGTTCCGGGGCTAGGTAAGTGTAAGAATAATAAAGTCAACATGCTAAAGAGAAGAAACTTCAATGCCTTGCTTTACAGAAAAGGAATCAGATCCAAAGAGGTGAGGTAACTCATCCAGGTTTTCGTATTACCTTAGTCTTTCTCCTTCAGCACAGAAAGTCATGACCATTCCGTACTCTGCGGAACATAATTCTGCTGTGCTGCTTCACTCTTAAGGAAGGTATTAGGGAGCTATCGCTAAAACCTCACTGTGCGCCTCTCCATGGCATGATGCCGTTTAGAATCATCAGCACAGCCCTTGGTGTTAAATTCTCATACCTTATCTAAAAAGATTGTTTTCTACACAAAAATTTCCATTGTTTTAACATTTCTCTCCTTTCATCTTTCTGGCTTAAATGCCTTGCTGATTGTAAAGTTCATGGTAACAATGTGCTCTTTCTTATAATAATCTGGCATAATCTTACAGTCTTATTTTAGCTTCTCCGATGAAGGGTACGAATGAAGACTGCTGGATGGTCCCCCTTTGAATCTGCAGATCCACAAAAGTTGTATAAGAAGTCAGACAGCAACACAAGTAAATAAGGAGGAGAATATTCAGGCAATCATCCCAATTTTTGGTACAAAACACTAAACTTTCAAATTATGAGACATTTGAATGATTCACATAAGGAAGTAGAAATTAGCATTATGGATTCAAAATACCAAGATGCAGCTTCCCTTTTGAATTAACTTCCCAGATGACAAAGTCCCTCACGCTACATGCTCTTCTTTAGTGTGACATTGTTACCCCTCATCAAAAAATGGGGTCTCTTGCTCTGGCCGAGTGGCTTAGCTGGTTGGAGTGTCATCCCATACACCGAAAGGTTGTGGGTCTGATCCTTACTCAGGACACATACCTAGGTTGCAGGTTCAAACCCTGGTCAGGTCACATATGGGAGGAAACCCATCAATGTTTCTCTCTCATGCCACTCTGTCTGTCTGTCTGTCTGTCTCTCTATCTCTCCCTTCCTCTCTCTCTAAAATCAATAAATATATCCTTGGGTGAGGATTAAAAAAAAAGTAGGGTCACATTCCCCTCTCCTTGAATCTGGGCTGGCCTCTGATTCACTCGTAACTTGTAAAAGAATGCAACAGAAGTGACTCACTGTGACAAGAGGGTGAGGTCAGAAGAGGCCATGCAGCTTCCACATGGTCCTCTTAGGAAGATTGGTCTGGGGGACATTCAACTACCTGAGACCATCATGGTGGACAGACCACACATAGGCATGAAGCTGAACCCCACTTTATCCCCACAAAAGTGTTCAACACGTGAGTGAGGAAGCCACCTTGGAAGTGGGCGTTCCAGCCTCAGCCATGTCTGAGTCACCCAGCATTCAAGTCTTCCCAGTCGAGCCCAGACTAAGGAGCAAAGACTAGCCACCCATGGTGTGTCCTGTCCCAATTGTTGACGCAAAGAACCCATGGTAATAACAAAACGGTCATAGTTCCATGCCAGTAAATTTAAGGTAGTTTGTTATACAGTTGTAGATAACCAGAAGGGCATATTTGGGCCAAAAACAAAAACCCTAAAACTCTACATTACTGCTGAGAATAGTTATAGGATTAATTCTGATATTTACTGGTGAAGTAACCAGATACACCAGAAGGCTCGAAAGCGGGGGCCTTGAGCCCTGACCCTAACTGAAAGGGAGATCAATCCACTGGCATGCAGAGGACACATGTCCTGAACAAAGTGGGACCATATTCTATGCACATCCGGATTGGGAAGGACAGAGAAGGGCTAAGTACCAGGAAAAGGCTGGGCCAGGGAAGGAAGAGCCTTTTATAGCATAGCTATCTCACGCTCCGGTCACTGCCAGGCAACCTACTGAGGAAACTAGGAGTCTCCAAGGGGTTCGTAAGACAAAGAATGCAAGCAAGGGCAGAGGGGGAAGAAAAGAACACACAACTTGTTCCTTTATCCTTGGAGGCACAGGATGACACATGGCTGATGTACGACCACAAAAGGGAGGAGAGTCTAAGATATAATTTACCACGCAGACCTGAACACCAAAGAGGGAAAAAGAAACTGGTATTTCAACTATCTTTATCTTTTATCCTTCTCAATTCTATTGGTAATATATTTTTTTGTTTTAAGTTTCTAGGTAATTGGTGTCAAAATAATTCCAAACATTTTTCACTAACTCTTTGGATTTTTCCTCTAAGTAAAAAGGTGATAGAGTTATATGAAGTACATTCATTTGGTGCCACAGTAAATGGACTCTTTTATAGGGATGATATTAATTTTCCTCTTTTAGAAATAACATATTGAATGCCCTTGGTGGTAAATTATTCCTGGAGTTTTGGCAGTAATAAATTTGAATGCCAAGCTGCAGAATATTTTTTTTCATCAGAAATACTTCTGGGAGAGATTGCTTCCCTCTTGACCATTTCTCCATTCTATGGACCGTTTTCTTATTTCCTTTCTTCAATGTTTCAGGAAAGATACCCTCAGTAGATGCACAAATTAGTTCACCTCAGAAACCATCACCTTCAGCAAACCTATAACCCAACAAGAGATATTACATTTTCTTGATCAAAACAATTGAGAAACAACAAGTTGAACACCAAAATATTTAGTTACTCATTGTTTTAAAAAGCTGAGTAATCTTTTATTTCATACTCCTCCACCTTCCTCAAATGTGTTCCCTAGTACGGTAGGTTATACTGAGTCAATGTTACCTCTGTTCATTCGGGTGCTACAGTACAGAAGTAGCTATATATAGATTATAACCTATGAAAAAGAAAACACAAAACCTTTCACAATCAGATTAAAAACACAGAATGGTTTTCAAGATTATACGCCTGCTTTGATTTAATTAGAAACAGTGGAAACCTGGAAACAAGGAACACACTGACAGTGACCAGAGGGGTGGGGGGAGGGGGTGATGAGGAAAGGAGGGGAGGGGTCTAATCAACAGACAGGCATGAATGACCCAGGACACGGGCAACAGGGTGGGGAAACTGGGGGAGCGGGGGAGTGGGCAGGGCAGCGGAGAGCAGCAGGGGGAAAACTAGGGCAACTGTAACAGAACAATTTTTTTAAATAAATAAATAAAAATAATGGAAACCTTAGCTGACTATTTTAGATGCTCCAGACTGAGGTATGAGCAAGTTGGGCATGGATGTTCTCCATGATATGTATTCCCTGCCATGGTTCTAAATGTAAACTGAATGGGGTGCCCCCCTTTTCTCACTGACCTCTCCTCACACCTCTTCTCCCCGCCTTTCCCAAAGCTGTGAGAGGTACGCTGGTGGACAGAGGACGGGCATTATCCTTTCTCCTACATCAAACGTGCCTTGACCCAAATATCGTCCAAAAAAAAAACCCTTTCTAAAAATAATCAGTTTCCATAGTTCAAATGATGAATTTGAAGAAAGAAAAATGAAACAGTATAAATAAGATAAATCAATGAGAATTTCTTAAAGACAGAGATAAAACACCATCTGAACAAAAAAGAAAGTGATAAAATTAAAGGAAAAATACTAGAGCAGCAAAGAAATTAACCGATACAGCCAGACAATACATACATAAATCAATTAAAACATATCTTTTATAATGTGGTGAAGAAAAGTGAACATAACCAAACGATGCGTAGCATTTCGTAAACATTCTTCTCTCTGTGAGGTTGATACTTTTGACTCAAGGCCTGCCCGTTGCTTAAGACTTCACTGAAATCTTCACATTTATTCTCACCTCGCCTTTTCCATTTGTAAGGTGAAAGTTCTGAGTCACGACATCCATATAACTTTACATTAATGTATTTAGCCAAATCTTGACAGAGAGAAACTCGGCACGTATTTGCTCTTAGAGCCTCTGAAACCGTTCAGTACGCGTTTCACGGTAGAGCTATCCACATTCCACCGTTCACAAGTTTTCATGGCACTGAAAACATTTACTTCCCTGCTTTAGACGTACTCATGTGTGTCTTCATATACAAAATGTACTTTGTCATCCTCATGAAAACTTTATAGATTACATAAAAATCTATGTTAGTTACCTTAATTGTCTCTCTAACCAGTTTCTCCACAACACACAACTGAAGCAGTTTCTTCTTAGTAATGGCACACACCAAAAGTTCCACATCAAATCAGAAGAAAGACTGACGCTAATGAAATACAATTCAATTTCATTTTGTAGTTACCAAATGTAAAAGCCCATGACAACAGATACCAAGGTTGCTAACGATTCCCAGTATCAGAGGAACGTGGCCGGTCATACACCAGAGGGTATTGAAAACAGCATTTTAATAAGAAAAGCATGACGGTGGCTGTTACATTAACCTATAGTCTCTATGTTTCAATAACCTGAGGTAAAAAAATCTTTTACTTTTTTACAACAGGAACAAAATTTACAGTTTTTTTTACCTTCACAACATCATGAATCTAAATCAGTACCTCAAGTATTCTATTCAAAAGTGATTAAGAACTCGGCATTGTTTTTTTATGAACATGCTATTATAGAAATGACTTTGTGAAAGGAAAGTTACATACATATAAAAGTATATTTATGTATTCATATTCTATTAAATGACTGAATTTAATTTCCCATTCTCAAAGCAAAGCACTTTACATGTCATAACATTTTTGACTAAATTTAAATGTTTGTTTACCTTACAGTCAAATTTAAGATATGATTTCAAGTAAATGTATCACAAAGCAGTAAACCATTAAAATACTGATTTATTTTTTTACTATTTATAGCAGAATTCTAGCAATATCTGGCAATATGATTAAGAAGCATTTTACAACACATGCCATACTAGGTAGGGATCCTACTTTCTCAGTGAAGACATTACTAAGCCCTGAGAAGAATCTCAGAAGCTAAAGAATATATTATAGCACCCCCTTACAATAAAAATTTCAATTAATGAGTAAGAAGTGCCCCCGGTGAAGTACTGGGCTTGCTAACCAAAAGGTTCAGAAGAAGGACAGTTCTGGAACAGAGCACAGAAGACAAAACTTGAATGGGGGTTGGCAAGAAGCAGAAAGGGGCCCCAGAGAAACACCAAGGACAGATGCGGAATGTCCTGAAAACCTAGAGGAAGCCCAGGACTCCGGCCTAAAACAAAGGGCATCACAGAACTGCTGAGTGAAGGATTTTACAAAGCAGTGTTAAAGGAGTATTAATTTGCAAACGTTCTGAAAAAGGATCTAGGGGGAAGGACGGGAACAGCAGGAAGAGAGATTATTGTAATCTCCCAAGCGTACGGTAAGAAGACCTGGGTACCAGCATCAGAACGACAGGGCAGATAGGGGGTCGAGTGAGAACAGGGTTGGCTAACACCAGTGTCTCAAGGAGATGTTTGTTT
Source organism: Trachops cirrhosus (assembly GCA_028533065.1). Taxonomy (NCBI): domain Eukaryota; kingdom Metazoa; phylum Chordata; class Mammalia; order Chiroptera; family Phyllostomidae; genus Trachops; species Trachops cirrhosus. The sequence continues at coordinate 23,684,099 of CM052544.1, forward strand.
TGTTTGTTGAGATGGTTGATCTGGTTCTGTTAGGAAGTGCATTATTATGGATCTAACTCAGATTCATCTCACAGTCATTAGTTATTCAGTATTTTGTATTAATTTTTTTAAGTGAAGAAAGCAGAATAGCTCAGTGGAGAGCACCTGGTCTCACAATAAAAAAAACCCAAAACCCACAAATCTATTTTTGGGTTTTTGGGCAATGTTGCTCATCACCTGGTACAACAAACAGGTCTCTCAGTTCCCTTCAAAGAAAACTGATAGAGCAAACTGATACAACTCACGCAGCGTTATCAGGCTGGGGCTGGGGCGGGCGGTGTGGGGAAGACCAACAAACTCAAACCTGTGAAATAAAGTGTTTGGGGCTAACTCTTGAATAAAATACCTAAAACAAAAATAATTTAACAGCTGCACAAAACCAACAGGAAGGTTGTCTATGAGGCGAGGCATCCATATAAGAGTTCTGAAAGGTCTACTTATTTCCCATCAAACTATGATATTTAAAAAATTATGCAAATATAAACTTAAAAACAAGAGTGAAGACTTTGGAGTCCAATGGACATGAGTTCGAATCAGAGCTGTGCCTATTACTAACTCTATAATGGGGATACAATCTCATCACACTCTGAGATTCTAGCTGTATTTTGAAGGCAGAGCGGAAGGATTTGTTGCTGGATTAGATGTGGTGTATGAGAGAAAGAGAAGAGTCCAAGAGACTCTGAGGGCTGGACTGCCATCAAACTGAGACAGAGGAGGCTGCAGACGGAGAGGAAGAAGGACAGCTGTGTTTGAGGAATGGTAAGTGGGGAGATAGCGTAGGAAGCTGGATATGAGAGCCTGGAGTACTGGAAGAGATATTGGGCCAGAGATACACATTTGGGAGTGGCTGACACTTAGAACCAGGAGACAGGATGAGATCACCAAAGGAACATAAGCAGACAGAGAAGAACAGATAGAAGACTGAGATTGCTACAACATCTGGAGATCAAAGAGAAGAGAAGGAATCAGCAAAGGGAACCGAAAAGACTGATGGTGAGACAGGAGGAAAACTAGGAGAGCAGGAAGCCAGGGAAACCAAGTAAAGTACGTGTCTCAACACGGGGAATGACCAACCCCATCCTATGCTACTGATGGGAAAGTAAATGGAGAACTGAGAACTGACTGGCGATTTAAGAACTTGGTGACCTTGACAAGAGCAGCTCTGGTGAATAATGAGGGTAAGAACCGAAATAATGAGGGTTTAAGAAAAACTGGGAGCAAGGAATTGGAGGCACAAAGCATATACAATTCTTCAAGTTGTTTTGCTGCCAAAAGAGACACAGAAATTGGGCAGTAGCCAGCGGAGAAGTGGCATAAAGAGAAGATGGAAGGAATGTCAGAACGCTTGATGCTGCAGGGAATGATCCAGCAGAGAGTGGAAACTGACTCTGAAGAAGAGGAAAGAGCTTCTGTATGAATGAGCTGAGTACTCCGAGTGGGCGGAGATCTTCCACCAGAATACAGAGATCCACGGGAGGTCCTCTTGGTAACACCAGGGAAAACAGAGATGGGGGTGCGATGCTGATAAATGGGTAGAGATCATAGCGGGCCATGACCAAGTCACACTAAAGGTAATCAGTCAGACCAATCCTATTGTTTCTTAGGAGTACGAAGGGAAGAGCCCTTAAAGAGGAAAGAAACTACCCTAAACTTAAATTTCCTAATTATCAAAATAGACAGCATTTAACCCAATATAGGCTATTTTAAGTCCAAAAAGACACAGTTATTTTTTTTATCAATGTGTGGTTGCCTCTCGCACACCCCCTATTGGGGACCTGGCCTGCAACCCAGGCATGTGCCCTGACTGGGAATCGAACCAGCGATCCTTCGGTTAGCAGGCCCTCGCTCCACCCACTGAGCTACACCAGCCAGGGCCAGATAAGAGTTATTTTTGACATCCTGCCTTTTGCTGACAGGAATGGGGACTCCAAACCAGTATTAAATCAGTTAGAGACTATAAAGAAAGATAGAAAACATAAAGGAAGCATACCTAAGTTGTACAGTTCAAGTTTCAACCCCAGGAGACATAATGCCCTTGTTCCTAATCCTCTTCACTCATCGTTGTCTGCTTAGTGCACCTTACCTCAATGATCCCAAGAGATATTTGATAAGAAAACACTAAGAATAAGAATAATGAAATAATAAACAAAGCATTGTGTGTTTTGGTATACCTAATCCTTTATAAATGCTCTAATACCCATTCTCATTAAATAATAATAACTATTATTATTATTATTATTAGCTTTTCAAAAACGAGGAAGCTATGTCTAGAGAAATGACGTAACTTGCCCAACAGTAAGCGGCAGAGTTAGAACTGGAACCCAGGTCTTTGCTGTCAAGAAACAGCAAAACCTGTATGTTAAGATTGTACATTTTATCACATTGAGAACTCAGACTAAGAACATCAACATGGATAATAATTGTTTAAAGGTATTAGACAAAAACATAAAAATGCTGATCTCTTCAACTGGCAAAATATAACTACTTTTACCCAAATCCAGCAGGCGGATAACACAAGCCCTTTCAGATATTCCTGGGACTCAAGCGATAACCACAGTCTGCCCTTCAGCCTGTCATCATATACTAACATTCCTTGTATGACAAGAGGAAAAACAGAAAGAAGGTTAAGGCATGCTTTGTTCCAAATATCCAGATAACATAGATACCACGATGTTTATCACACATTACCATAATTTTTCAATTTAGATTTTATCACAAAATAAATGTTAAGTTGCTACACTATATCAGGGGTGTCAAACTCATTTTCACCAGGGGCCACATCAGCCTCACAGTTACCTTCAAAGGGCCCAATGTAATTTCAACTCCTTCACAGTTAAGGAGTAGTTACATTTATACAGCCCTCAAATTATTTCAGCCCTTTGAAGGCAGCCACAAGGCCGATGTGAACCCCAGTGACAAAGAATTTGATACCCCTGCACTATGTATTTCTAATAGTTTAGCTACCATGACACTTTTATTAATTTCATTCTCATCTGGAAAAAAAAGCTATTTTTAAGCCAAACTTTAATAATGTAAAATAAACCACAATCTGGGACACACCACAACCCCCAGCATCTCTTCCCCAAGGCTGCCTGCCTCCAAGAAAGCCGGCGTTTCTCATTCCACCAGACACGTGGTGCTGTACATTCACGGACTGTTGCTCAGGCTGCTCCCTCTGCCTGGAAGTTCTACAGCAAGTTGTGGATGCCACTGGTGGCCTGCCCGAATCCCCCAGCTGCCCTGAGTGTGGGTTGCTGATCGTTCTCAGCTAACCCTATACTGGTATATTCTCCTGCCCACAGGCCATGATTGACTGACCCGGGGGAAGATTAAAAGAGACTTAAGAGATACATCAACCAATTGCAATATGTGGGCCCTGATCTGGGCTGTGAACTAAACTATTTTTAAAGAAAACCAGGTATCTGAGCATTATCAAATATCCGATATCTGGATATTTGATGTTAAGGAATTACTGTTATTTTTTTAGGTATAATAAAGAGATATGGTTTGTATAAATATATTTATGAATAATAGGGTACCAGGGATTTTCGTTAGAATAATACAGGATGAGAATAAGCGGGTAGGAGTACAGAGGAAACAAGACTGGCCATCAGCTGGTAACTGTTGAGGCTGGATGATGGGTACGTAAGGGCTCACTACACCATTCTCTGCAGTAGAGGGAACCCACAGTAGAAAGAATGGAACTAAAATACAATAGGAGGACAACCTGATAGTGCCAAATCAGTCCACAAAATTAAGTTTTTACTTACAGTTGCTTAAATGTTATTTGGAATTAACAGACATAGAATAAAAAATGTAGTGACAACCCACTAAATGTGTTTTGAAATAAATGGAATTGAAATAGATTAAGTGAATTGACACTCATTTCTTTCACACAGTCATTATGAAGGGAGGTAAAGAAACTGAAGGGCATGACACCTCAGATGAGAAGTTCAAACTCCTGCTACTGTATACGTCTGTACAAACGCAGTTACTAATTCTCATTAACATGTATGGCCTCAGTTAATTCTGACAAGAGTCCAATGAAATCAATGCCATTATTATACCTGTATTAGAGATGAGGAAACTAAGGCGAGTCCATGGCCCAGCCTGGAACACACCCAAGCCAGGTCACTCCAAAGTCGAAGCAATAAGCTCCTCCTTCCAAAGCAGGGCCCTGCGGAACGGGCACCATCAGTGCCCTAATGCCTTTGCTATCAAGTGAACCCAGCAGCAATATTTGGGCAAAAGGTCCAGAAGGGGTACATGCTTCAAGCACCAGACTGGTATCACGAGACTGCCTGTCTGGTAGTCACAGCAGTGACAGCATTGAGTAAAGCTGTACACTTCTCTTTAATAACAAAAAACAAAAAAGCCATGCACTTCAGGATGCTCACGATACACGACACAAATAACAAGTTTGTGTTGTTAACAGTCATTCGGTCTTACGAAGTTGCATCTTTCCCAGGTGAAAAGCTTATGTCAGAACTAAACTCATAATCTAGGCCCTTTTAACCAAATAAGTAGCCGTCTTTTTACACTATTATGAAAAACCAGAAAACTTAAAAGTTACAAACTAACCAATTTTGAAAGTATAATCATTAGTAATACCAAAATTTCAAAATTTCCCCTCATGGCACGGAGCTTAGATAAAATATGTAAATACAGAGGAGAAGTAACTGAAAACTAAATTAACCAAAAACTAAATTAACTGGTCAAACTCATTTTCAGACACCAGCATTGGAAAATAATTCATCTGAGTTGCCAAATAGAAGAAACAGGGCTCAGAAGTTAAAAGGACAATCTCTTCCTTCAACTCTGCAACAGGGGAAAAAACACTCTCCGAGTCACCAACAGCCTTCCCAAAGCCAGCAACCACATGGCCGAGCTTTAGGCTGGGTGGAGCAGAGAGTAAATAAACACAGTGTCTATTTTTAGCATGCTTTCCCTGGCCACTCTGAAATTTCCAAGTCACAAAATTATTGCCTGTTATCTTTAAAAGGGGGTTTATACTCAAAGAATTCATAGAGAACACAGAATCTGGAGGAAACATACAGAAGTTCCTATATAAAGCTAATCTAGTTTCGAAAATCAGGTATTATGTAAAAAATATTATATATTCACAAAATAAACCAGAAACATTTAAAATATTTTTCATTGCATATACTCAAGAGTCTGCAGATACTCAAGCTCTGCAGAATGACTTGCTGATATTAATACAGTAAAACTTTTCATTTAAAAAATTCAAACTTTATTAAAATTTTGAAAATCAACGTCATGGAAAAAATTAACAATCTAAGCTGAAGGTACAAGTTACATATTAACTGATAAAATATTCTGTCTAAAATTTAAATTCACAGTATGTTCAATGACTTCTCTCAACTTTACCTGGGGTGGTCTGCACACACCACGGCCAACTTACCCACTGGACAGCAGGCATACGGTGCTAGGCCCACAGTAGGGTTAGGGATCCACAAAATGTCTTAATTTCTTTTAAAATCAGAAGGAACAAAAAGAACCTTTAGGTCAAATAAAATGTTTTAACCTATAAAATTAATAGGTTTGTCTTCATACCAACACAGTTGTGAAATATAATTTTTAATTTTTGATTTAAACAGAGGAGAAAACCCACAAAGAACAAAGGGCCCAGCCCCAGGAAAGTAAAAAAACTCGGCCCTGTGACGACTGAGCGCTTCCTGCCCCGGGAGCTTCCGTAGGTAGATCTGGGGTGTGCTCCTCAGAGCGGAAGATGGTCAGTGGTACCTTGGCTGCACGCAGACAGTGATGGGCACCTGTCAGCCACCACTCCTCCGCTTCAGGGACCCCTCCCATCTCAGCTTCCTCCCTCCAGTCTCCTGCAAAGATGGGGCACAGCACTAATAGGACCCCGCACGCTGTCAGTATTCTGAGGGGCGGGCCTAAACAGTTAGCTAGAGCTGCTGCAACTGCACAGTCTTGCTCTGAATCGGTGACTGGCTGTTTCTGAAAGTTCAGATGCCACTGGAGATCTGAAGAAAACGTCTCAGAAGCCTCTGCGCACACCCACAAAACTCTGCGTACAGTTCATGCCTTCACCGGAACTTCACTTCCTTCACGTAGATGATTTTTAATTTTGTAAATAATATTTCTCAAATTTAGTTCAAATGAGAAAATTAACTAGCTCCTTCCTAAGAAAATTGAAATAAACGTAAATAGTGCAGCCAAATCATAAGTATACTACGTACTAAAAGAAAATTCCAAATAGAAGTCAGCTGCTTTACTTTGATACAGAAGTTGAAATTGGGTCCTGGCGTTTGACAGTGAATCAGCTTCGACTTCTAGTTTTTGTTTTAGCGACAAAAGGAGACTGGTGCCAAGTGGAAACGCAGCCCTCTTTGCCAGCAGGCTCGGAGAGGCTGTGTGCAGAAGTGTGGCGTCCCCCGAAAACCTCTTCCAGTTCCATTCACTGTACATCACTCCCTGAGCCCACACACCCCGGGGCCTCCTGCAGCAAGGACAGCCCCACTGATGCTGTCTGTGTCATGAAGAAGATTCAATCCGCATTCAATATAAGGCTGTCAGAGTGAGAATAACCTTCAAAAGTGTTCTGTAGCTTTTCCTGGCGTCTACAAGCTTCTGCCTGCACAGGGGCTGCCGCAGCTGTGTCGCTGACTCTGGCTGACAGATGTACTTGGTTACCTGCCTCCGGGACGTGCTTCCTGGATGGCACCTGGGCAAAAGCAGTCCTGGTTCTCCAGCAGCTGCGCCATGGTGATGGCCAAGCCTTGACCTGTAAGATGGACCTCACTCAAAGGGCCACACACAAGCCCACTCAGCTGGAGACAGGGTTTTTCCCTTTCTTAAAACACACAAACACGTCTCACACACTCCTCTCACATTTGGCCTCAGTGTTAACCACGTGGAATCTATAGTCTGCTCCCATTTTTTGGTCACACTCTCTTTTGAAGGTTAAGGAGTGAAAGTCATAGCCATGGTTCTCACCAAACTGGCAACTTTGCAGGCATCAATGTTTTTCAGGGTTATTGGCTGGCAGACTCGACAACATGGAGCAAGGACCCAGGAACGTGACGGGTTCTCACAACACGTGGGACTGCTGTCACCCAGCAGTGAGGCCAGGTCAGCTGCCCCACATCCAGATGCTCCCTCTTCACAGGATCAAGGCTTTCTTACCATCAGTGCTACATTTCAAAGACATGCTACATTTCAAAGACAGCCGTGGCCACCGCGCCTCCCAAAAAGAGATCACAAAGGACGAATTCTCTGAAACTCCACTCACACACAACAGATGAAAACCGTCAGGTGGTTGTCATGAAGAATGCCAACGGCTCACCCAGGTGCAGGCTGAAGGGACCTGTCCTGCCAAAATCTGCTTTAACATATTAGAAGAAATGTCAGCATCCTTGAGTGTGCACTGCTATGATGAATAGACTCCTTCAACTCTTTCCTTCTATATTCACAGAACCAACCTGACCATGACCCAGAAATAAAGCTTCCCCAGGTCTCTCCCACCAGGTGGCAACTTCTACCTGGTCATATGACACGCAGCCTGAATCTCCACAGCTCTGTCCTCTCCCACAGCTGAGTGCCCCTCGTCCCACCACTGCTGGGCACAACAGAGTATTAGAGTGCCTGCTATTTCCACAGTTTCGCTGGCAAGCACCTTGCTGCACAACCAGCACGGGGTTTTTGTGTCTCACCCTATTCCACGACAAAAGTGAAATTAAAGGGCTGGAGCTCCAATGCATTTTTCTGTCTGTAGTATTTTCCAGCATGGGAAGAGCAGGATGTCCATGGTCGTGTGACAGAACGGGCCTGCTTTAGCGCCCATCAAAGGGGAACTAAACTGATCCCATAACGTGAAGGTCGCTCCAATGGCGACTTCCAGACCGTGCCTACTGTCATTCCATCCCACCTGATACTCACCTGTAGCAAAACTGCTCAGAATATCTTTGACAGACACAAACAGATTTTTTTCCTCAGAAACATTCCAAAGTAAGAGGAAAGAAATCAACGAGAAAATGTTATAAATCACAGATCGCAGAGTAAGAACTACTGTCCTAGTCTGAAGATAATTTGATGCCAAACTGAAACCTTGAAAGAAAACAAATTCTTCACGTAGATGCCTCTTTTCGAAATGCTTAAAAATTGTTCCTCTTTGGCTCACAAATATGCCTGTTCCTAACTTAGAACACTTTCCCTGTGAGAAACAAATGTTTCTGAGCCAGACACCAATTAAATTTTGCTTTGCAATGTTAAGTGAACCAACACATGGCAAATAATGATAAGAGACTCGCAGAGATTAATGGAGGTTGAAGGTAGAGGCATATGAAGACCTAGTTACTTGTATGATTCCCTCTAAACCATTTTAGACTGAAAATTACAGAGAAAGTTATGCTTAAGAGTTCAAACATTTTAATTCAATTCAGCCCATGTTCTTGCTATAGAAATCATGCACTTACCTAAATTTAATAGCAACATATGTCAGAACTGACCAATTCTTTTTCAAAAAAAAGATAAGTGCAAGCATTTTTCTTGTGAAAGAAGAGCTTGCAATAATTTCCTAAGCTTCCTAAATCCTTTAAAAAAATACTCTTTCATTGAGACTGATTCTCTGACCCTAAAGAAAGCAGAATGGATGGTGATGCTGTGTGCCAACTAGACAGCTCCAGAAAAGGACCAGATGGAGGGTGGGAGCAGGATAAGAAGGGGAAGGTTGGATCTGAACACGCTGCCGTGGGATGTGCAGTGACGTGCTAGGGGAATGCTGAGTGGACAGCAGCATCTCAGGCTAAGTGGGCAAATCTGAGCTAGAGACATCCATCTGAGACACCTCAGTGAATAGCTAGTTTAACTGCAGCCATGGCTGTGAAAAAGCTGCCCAAGATGAGGCGTGGCAGAAGGAAAGGAGGCCTACTCACCGGATGGCACAGTGAGTGAGTCCTGATGACCTTCACTGCTGGGGGAAGGTGGAGGAAGAAAGGGAAGGAGAGGAAATGGAGCAGGAGAACACGGCCACTCTCAAGATACAGTTGAAGAGAGAGCTGAAGAGGGAGAAGGAAGGTTACTGCTGTCTTTCTTATTTTTTAAGAACCTGAGCATGTTTATATAATGATGGGGAAGACATATGCACAGAAGGAGAAATTAAAGACACAGGAGGGAGAGGATGGGGTCTGGAGCACAGGGGCCATGGGGAGGAGGGGGAGGACTGTCTGGCAGACAGGCCTCAAGGCAAAGGTGGAGAGGTTTCTCTGCAAAGCAAGAGATCAATCTAAGAATGGTAGGAAGGACATGGCACAGATTTCCTTGCTGAGAGTGACCCATCTGTGTGGGCACTGCCCATCCAGAGTCCGGGATGCAGACTGGACAAGACAGCTGAGTCTTTCTCTCTGCAAAGCTCCTTGGCTCAGAGGAGGACTGGCTGTGACCCTGTCCTCATCAGCACCAGCTTCATCTGGGTCCCGCCGCCAAGGGAAAAGGACTGCCCCAGCACAGCTGGCTCCACACGCCCCCACACGCCCCCACACTCTGAAGGTTTTTATCATCCAGGAGCAGCACCTTGAAAGCAACAGGTGGCCTCCAGAATGGCAGGGAGCAATATTGTTGCTTTCTTGGAATGACAAATATGTCTGACTTGCTAAGTAATTTCAGTGCAAAAATACAATATTTTTTTAGCTTCAAGTATGTACAGATGGTCTGCCTATCAGAATAAGCAGCGAAGCAGTTAATTTTCTAAGTAAGCGTGGGCCAGAGACAAACGCTCAAGGCATTACACCTCAGCTCCTTTCACAGCAGGAAAACAACGCTGGTCTCTCAGCCAGCCACACAACTACAGATTACCTTTTGATGATGCTGGTTTCTATTTTCATGTCTCGTTAATTAAGTGGGTGAGGAATGAAGTGCCACCTTTCCAATTTACAGGTACAAAATGTGTGAAGATACCCGAGTCACAGGGACATGGATGGGAGGGCTGAACTACATACAGGTCAGGAGACCTGGGCCCAGCATCACTAACATTTTGTGTGGCCGTGTGCGATTTTGTGCATGTGGCCCTCAACTTTTTCACTTATAATGTGGGGGCCACCAATGGAGTCCTCAGCACAAGGCAGTTGTGAGAGTAAGCTGAGTTGTTAAAAGTCCCTTGTAGAGATCAAAGAACTATGCAAATATGATGTGTGATCAGTAGACAAAGGAATTTTCCAGTTTTGGGGGTTTTTTGGGGTCTGAGTACTGTTACTACCATTTTGTGTTTTCATAACATCTTGCTTTAGTAGTTTTAAACTCCCTTCAAAACTTTAGGATGATTATCCTAATAAAATGAGTAGATGGGGCAACATATAACTTTATTTCAATTTGTAGAGAATACAGTGAGATATAAAGATTTCAACTGATGTTCTTACAAGTCAAAATACAAGCTAGACCTAAAGTTCAGACTCTCTGCCTTCAATTGGATATTCTATGAGAAAAAAGTGTAATTTCATCAACTAAAAATGTTATTATTATCTTTTCGAATCCACTGAAAAATATTAAAGATACACAAAAACTATATGCAAATTACTATCACTTTCAGAGACTTCCTGAATTCTTCTCTGAATTTTCACCTTGGTCCCGGGGAAAAATGAAGGTTATCTGTTTCAGTATCACGATCAATGCTACCTCATAACAGAACCTTTCAAGAGGCTGAGATTAAGACTTCATTGGCTGTATCCTGGTAGTAACGAAAACAATCATGCCAACCCACCGGCTCACGATGCTAATAAATAAAAACAGAGGCACAAACCCTAAATCAGAGCCCAAAACTCCTGACTTACAGCTTCCGGTCCCCACCAGCCAGCTCCCTGATGGCTGGAACTGGAGTCCACATCTCATGTTGAACCTCTGCAGAGAAGCTCAGGGAAGTCAGCCCTCCTGCCTACCCGAGGCTCTTTAGTTGTTGGCTTTAAACATGACTGCACTGGTCTGCTCTGTTCAGATACAGCAGAACAGCCTAAGGCTAGAAAAACAGTCCTCTCTACAAAGGAAATTGGCCCCCAGTGAATGTAGTGCTGGAACATCTCACTCTGGAGACGGTCCATTCTGCTCAGTTCTCACATCCGTAAGCCAAGCTGACCTGAGTGCTGTCATCTGCACAGTGGCAGCAGCTCCATGGCATGTCCTGGAGCCAAGCTTCCATCTGCCACTTACGTGAATTGGCCACTGGAGTTGCATTATGGAGGGCATCACCTCAACAGCAAGAGATGCGGGGCACTCCAAAGCCAACGGTACCTCTCCTCACACTTCTGCTCTCCTCTGCACCCCTCGGAAGCACAGCCTCCTGGTCAGTGTGCCCAGTGCGCACAGGAACACTACTGCGTGCCACAAGTGGATTACTGACTGGCCAAGATGCTGATCCCTGCAATCCCCCACCTTCCATCCCTGCCCTCACCATGGCTGGGTGAGGCCTCCAGCCACAAGCAATCTCCTCAAACTCAGCAGTACACTTATATCATTTTCTATCCATAGTGTGGTGTGGAAAAGGTTGGAAGAGCTCTTTTGGAGCATAATTTATGGCTCTAATGGCCCCTGGTGTTCCTAGGAATGGTAGACCCGAGAGTTGCCAAATTCTATCTGGGAACGGGCTTTTGCCTGCCTTGTTACTTTGCTGGCATCTTCTAAGCCATCTTCCTCCTTGTTTTACCTCACAGCCAGGAATGAGGAGGACAGCAGGATAAATGCCCTGAGGTCAGGGCACTGCCGCAGAGAGCACACTCCCCATCTACTTCTAAGTAAGGTGCCCACAGAGCCCTCTGTGTCCTACTTCTCCCATTTGGTTTCACTCTCTTGCTTCCAGGCCCCTGGCAGGGAGCATTCATCAGTGGCGGCTATTTGTTGGGACAAAGGGCTATTTAACTATTTAAAAATATTTTCACACAATACTTTCTTCCCTAACAAAGAAGATGGGTAAGAAGATCTGGTTAACTGTGCTGTAGAAAACGGAGCCTCTCTGATTCTTTGCTTGGTCAACATCATTGAGCACTAAATTTTCACAAAAAGAATGTAGAATTTCTCCCCCCAAGAATATTAACATTCATTTCCATCATGCCTCACATTGGCAAAGAAATAAATTAAAGACCTATTAAAGATACAAGTATTAATATATGGGTTCCCATCACCATCAGGAAGGCTTAAGAACTCTTTTCTGCTGATAAGCTGCTGGTACTCCTCCAGCCTCTACAGACTGGAGTCTTCAAGGATGCAGCCCTCCCACCAGACCCTGTCTCTTCCTCGACGCCTACCTATAATCAGTAGACACAGGCTTCTCTACTGGAAGGTACTCCCATGTTAATTTGGAAGAGAAAAAAAATTATCAAAGAATAAACGTGAACATTGATGATCTGCTAACAGAACAAATGAAAGAGTACACACCAAGTAACTGAGACTGGAAATAAGCAACACTGATATTTTCATGTTACTGCTTTGCAGCCAATAAAATATTTTTATAGATGCTTTGGGAATTCAATGGTCATTCCTCCTGACCGCAAGTGCCTGTGTGGCAAGAGGAAAGCGCTAGACAGCAGAAAGCAGACATTTACCCAAAGGTCATGGCGCACCAAGCCCGACTGCCAGCCCACCATAATGTGGTGCACCGACACATCCCACACGGGGTCTCTTCCTCCTGTACAAATAGGTACGCGTCTGGCAAATGTTGATTTATAATCTTCTATGAGTACACAGCCTTTCTGCTACACGTTGCCACCTGAGTGCAGATGAGGTGGCTAAAGGAACTGTGAGGACTCGATTCAGCATAGTTTGAAACGTGCAATCACCTCTTTCTAGAAAGAGTGCTCATGCCTCAGTAAAATTAGTTCTTTCTAAAATATTTCCCTCCTGGGAAAGCTCTTCCTCCGTGACGCATGATGTCATGGACACACAGATGTCTTTTCTGTGTGGGGATGGAAAAGAGCCAAGAGAAACAGTGGCCGCACAGTGATGCTGAATTTAGGTATTACAGAGCCACGCTCCAACGACCACCCCAGGGCCTTTGTGACAACCTGCACACCTTATTCTTTTACTTGCATCAAAAATACCTCCTTACAAGATGCTGATTAATGCACAGGGCTGACCATCATTTTCACACATAAAATCTGTTTCTCCAAATTTGACTAAGAAAACATTCCTCTTTGTGGTTATTTTATGTCCCCTCAGAAGAAGGGCAACTCGGGTGAGCCTTGAAGGAAAAGCTGCACTGAGGAGCTGAAACCCAACCCCTGCACTCACCAGCCTCAGGGTCACCGACGTCACCTGGCGGATTCTGGAGCCGCTTGTTGCCTGTTATCTCACAGAGCTGAACCAGCAAAGACCCAACATGAAAAAGGTCTCTTGGCTGTTCTTAATCCTGGCTATGCCTTAAAATTGCTGAGGGTTCGGAAACCCTCAGAAATTCTGATTTAATCGGGCCAGAGTGGATCTGCACATTAGTATGTTTGCAAATCCAGGCAATTCCAGTGTGTACTCAAATGACCCGTTTGAAGATTTGGTGTTTTCCCCACCTGGAAGAATATTTACATAGGACAAGGTGAGTGCTCAGTGGAGCTTAAACACTATGCTGACCTCCTGGGATCCCAGACAGACAGCTATTCAGCAGTAATCAAATAACTTGCTTTTGTCTACAGACGTGGACAACTGGTTTCTGTTTTCAACTGCTTTTGAAACCCAAAAGTGCTGTCTAGAAAACTGTCATGCAGAGAACAGGTGCTCCACAAATGAGTGGTTCTCAAAGTTTTCTATGAGCAGCACGCTTTGCAATATTAAACCCTTTGAGTGCACCTGAATGAATTAAAACTCTCAAAACTACACCAAAACAAATCATAAAAACTCCCAGCAATCGCGGCAACAGTGTAAGATGACTCCCAATTCGCTGCCGTGTCACGTCCCACAGGCCCAGCGCCTACGTGTTCTCAGTGCGGTCCAGGAAAGACACTGTCTGCCTACTCCTCCAGCCGCCCCGCTCTCCACCCTCTCCCCACAGCTTCAGTCTGCGCAGGACGCCATCAGGTCTCCCCACAGCACCGGCGCTCCACTGCAGCAAAAAGGTGTTGCACGTGTTTGTGAAAGTTTCCTTCCGTTTGCCTGTTATTGAACTATATATAAAGGAAATCATACAGTATGCATTTTTTCTGTGGCTGGTTTACTTCTCTCAACATTATGCTTGAGGGTCTGAAGTGGTACATGTAACAGTCATGGGCATTTGGCTGCTTCCAGCTTGGGCTGTTACAGTTAATGCTGCTATAAGCAGCATTCTTGTACATACCTTTTAATATACAAATGGACTAATATCTGTTGGGTACCATATCTAGTGAGAAAGACAGTGTGGTACAAGGATAGGTAAATAGACTGATGTAACAAAACGGACTCCAGAAACAGATCCACACATACACAGTCACCGGATTTATGACGAAGGGCCAATGCAGCACAGTGGGCAGAGGAGGAGCGGGGCAGATGACGTTTTCAAACACACTGCGCTGAGTTCACTGGATGTAGATGGGAAGGGAATCTTGACCCCTACCTCACACCATGTACAAAATAATTTCCAGGTAGACTGTAGACCTGAGTGTGTGTGGGGGGAAGCTCAACAAATGATTATCTTTCATGGTCTTAAGCTAAATAAAGATATCTTAAATAGGACACAAAAATAATAACCATTAAAAATGCTGATAATTGGATTTCACTAAAATTAAGAAGAGTTTCTCATTAAAAGATGCCATTTAATGTGTATATATATCTCCTAAATTATATATATAACACAAAACACACACCAGGAAATGTAAAGAAGTCCTACAGATCAATTTAAAATAAATAAAAACCCAATTTTTAAAATGGACAAAAGACCTGAACAGACATTTCACAAAGAAGAATACCCAAAGGACCAAGGAAACAAATGAAAAGGTGCTCAATATCATTAGCCATCAGGCCATGCCAAGTAAACGCCACAGGAAGGTACCATGACATAACCATCACAAATGGTTACAATTAAAAAATCAATACCAAGTATTAGTAAGCATTAAAGCAATTAGAACTCATGTAACCAAGTGGGGGTGTATAAATTGGTTTAACCAGTTAGAAAAATCACATGATAATATTTACTAAAACTCAATATACACATATCTTATGGCATAGCAATTTTATTATTTTTAACATACATAAAAACATTTATGGGAATATACATAAACCAGAGAAAGCTTTGAAAAAGCATACAGATCTCTTTCAATAAGTCATCAAAAATTCCAAAGAAAAACACATCCTTAAAACTGGTATTACATCAAGAATTCTGTTAGTTCCAATATAAAAACATCTGAATAATTCCACTGGTATTTAATATCATCTGTTAGCATGGATTGATGCAAATAAAAATCTAAGCAACTTGCTGTATTTCCTTCAAGAATAAAGATTAAACCATATTAACTATCTGAAAAATCACATCTGCTTTGCCCACAGGACGTCAGAGCTCAGAAGGAAGATGGGAAATAAAAGGTATCAGAAAGCCATACAGAGAGAGTCACACGGCTTGTGATTCTAATGGTAGCTGCAAACCAGGTCACTTATCCCTCTGTGGGCACATTAATTGGTCAAGAGCAACAGAGGCTTCGTCAGCAATGCTCATAAAAACAAAAACCAAAACAAAAACAGAACCAGCCTGCCCCTTCCTGAGCATTTCCCATTTAGAGAGCGGACACCTGCTACCCATCAGTCTTTCACACGGCGGGACTCCAGCCACCCCACCACTACATTATTTGATTTGCTCTTAATCTGCACTATTTATAAACAGACTTCAGAGTATATGAATGCACAAGTATAGCACATGTACACATGCAGCTATCTATAGCAAAAAAACAAATTCTCAAATATAGTTGTTTGGAAGACCACATCTTGTTCTATTAATACTCACAGACTGCAGTATTACATAACTATTTTTTCAATTCTGTTTCGCTAACATGCAAATAAATGAACTCAACCATAGCTAGGAGCTAAATGTACTAATCAGTATGGCCTTGTGTACATTTAATCACAAAAGAACTTTACATGATCCCTTTCAGTTCTAAAAATCCCAGAATCTACCTTATTAATCACTTTTAAATCCAGCTGCTTAGTTTCTGAGGTGTTGTTGTTATCTGCTATTTCCAAATCAAGTATACTCAGCATACTTCAAGAAGATACATGAATACTAATTTCACAATAATGTGTTGTAAGCATTAACATATTTTATAATGTTATAATTACTTGACAATTCCAAAACAATAATAAGGATGGATATTATAAAAAAAGCTCACCTAAAAACATTGTTATTAATTATTATCTGCTTTAGCTTCTAGGAACCTAAAAAGTAGATAACTGTAAATCCAGTTCTTAAGAAAGAAATAAAAATGGAAAATGACCCTCCTCTTAAAAATTTTTCAAATAAATCAAATGGGAGTGGAGAAGAAAAGGTAAAAGTCTGGCTTGTGGACCAGACAGAAATGGCGGCAGGACCATGGCTATGGCTTTTTGTTGATTAGGTACATGTCGGCTTCATCCCAAGACTCAGCCCCCAAAGGCCAAACTTTCCTAATTAAAAACCAGTCATCTATTTTAGGACTGGCAGAAACTGCTAGGATCAAGAAGCCAGAATGGCTTGGGCAAGCAGGGGAAAAAAAGTCAAAGACACATTTCAGAAGATGAAATAGAAAGAGGGTGATGGAGCAGTTCAAAGCGTGGGCTTCCCAGTCAGTCAGACTTGGTCTGAACACTGCCTCTGCCTCGCCCACGCTCTGCGACCTCGCTTCAAAATGACCTACACCTTGAAGAGTGGGTCTCCTTGTCTGTAAAAAGGGAATGATAATGTCTCCTTGCAGGTTGTGGTCAGACTTGTGTGAGATGATGCACACACAGCGTTTCTTACTAACACTTCCATATCCAATCCTTGAGTTGCAACAAAAGGTAGAATTTCCACCAGTATATGTCAGAATGTGCTCTGGAATTAAAGGTCCTACTTCCACAACCCCACTTATATTCCTTTTTTATTCTTTTTTATTATTAATTCTAAAGTGCTCCCAATGAATATCTTATGACAATCCAATGTTAATGACAATAAAAGGTTAAGTAATTCAGTGCCTTAGAAATAAACAAAAAAAAAACAACAACCAAAAACTATAATCCCTTAAGGAAAATGAATACTAGAAAATAAATTAAATGCTGTAATAAATAGTAAAGCTCTCTCACCATGCTTTTTAAACTTTGACAGAACATAAATCAAAAGACATTTTCAAAGGTCTACTCTTATTTCAGGGTCACCAAAGAGGACAGATCATTCCTATCAACATCTTGCAAAACACTTCTGAAACCAACCAGATTCCTGAATCCAATGTTAAATCAAGGTACTTCCTTCCGTTTGATTGTTTCCGAAATTATGTATGTGAAATAAATTTCTTCTCTGACGTACACAGCCCATTGAGTTTTGTATTCCAATCAAAGCCAGTGGGAGTTAAGTCTAAATAACATCTTCATCAAACTTCTAAGGTAAGTTATGTCATTCATGTCCACTTGCTCATCCATCACACATTTATTCAACACGTATATACTCGAATACCTGCTTTCTACAAGACACTAAACTAGGTGTCTGCACAAACTGAAGGTCAGTAAGTTACCTATGAGGCAGGAGGAAATGGGGCTGTACAGAGAGACACAGGCAGAGTGGTGGTTGGAAGGCAGAGAAGGAAATAATTCCTTCTAATTCCTTCTGAGAGGGGGTGAACTGAGGAAGACTTTGAAGGTGACAGAGAGGGGGAAAGCATTCCACGCTGAGAAAAGGGAGGTATAAACGCCAGGGCTAAGTTTAGGCACGGAGAGCAGTCTCATGGGGCTCCCCGACAAGCTGTCACAAAGAGTTTGTAAAAAGCAGGTAAGTGGGGTGGCCATACTATTCATCATGCAAACTGGGATGCCTCTGAGAGTGAAAGAAGGCACTATTAATAATTTTGTCAGGACAAAAGTTGTAAATCTGAACTGCCTGAGCAAATCAAGACGTATGGGAGCTTGACTCAATGAAACTGATGTTCAACACCCTTGGACCATGTAGCTGAGGCTATTTAAATATGTGCACGGTTGTCTGAGGCTTCAGATTTAGAAAGGCATCCTAACAAATAATTCTTGAAAGCATCTTTAGAATATGCCTGAGAAATTTCTCTGGGCACTTCCTGCATATTTCAAAAGGCAAAACTTCCAAAGTGGGCATGGCAATGTTAGAGATCTCCAACTCGAATGGAGCTAAATGAGTTTGCTCATCTCAGGATAAACTTTAAATCAAAGAAACTAAAAATTAAAATAAAAAAACACACTAAGTACTGCTTATTGAGAGTTTATCATGTGCTACTCACACCACCTCGTTTCATCCTCACAGTCCGCTCTGAGGGGGGATTTTATTCTCTACTGAGGACATGGGGTAACTAGACACAGACTTCGATATCTTGCCGAAGACAACACAGAGAGGAAGGGAGGGAGCCAGAAACTGATCCAAGCACCTAACTCCACATCCTCTACTTTTTCCACCACTATTCTGCCTCTTGAATAATCCAGACATGCAACTCATGGCCCGAGTGCAGCATAAGACCTCAGAGTACAGCCCAGCTGAGATTACTGCCTAGAATACATTTTGCCTAATTACTCCTCACATGTGACCAAGCACTAGTAGCCAACAGGGTGCCTAGCCACCTGCCCTGCTCTGCCACTTGGAAATAGGCAGGTGCCAAGTGTCCTCCCAGCAGGTTGGACCATTTGCATAACCATCACTGAAGTTCAATGCAATTCATTATATATTTTGGGCAGCCTAAAGCTATGGAATTTTTTTAAATGTGATTTTTTTAACCCTCACCTGAGGATTTATTTACTGATTTTAGAGAGGTGGGGGAGAAAGGGGAAGAGAGTAAGATAAAAACATCAATATGCCTCCCACGTGCACCCTGACCAGAAATCACACCCACAACCTTTCGTGTACGCTCCCAACAACTGAGCAACCCAGCCAGGTCTGGAATTGTTCCGACACAAGGAAAGCAGGTACTGCTGAGACTTCCCTGGGGGCTCTGACTTGAGTTTGAGTCACTACTAATACTCTTATGCCAAGTGCAACCCTGTTGCTTCACAATTATTATCAGTAGGAACACACAGTTTCAGATATTGTCGCCCACAGGTAAAAATAATTGAATGTCTCCTGAACTACAGAATCTCATTAAGGTAAAACAAAAAGGTAGCTAAACTAATCCAGGGGTCTGGCAGATGAGTAAGTAATGACAGCCAACAGTTAGTATTAATAAGGAACAGAGCATCTATTTTTGGACATACATGTTTAAAATACAGACTAAAGAAAAAATACGAATGTTCATACTTCATGTATATCATACTTCAATTTCTGCTGTAAATACTACTGCCCTATTTTGTTCAATAGTGAGGCATGGGTAACTTAGACATTAAAAAAAAGGAGAAAAGAAAAAAGAACAGTCAAGTCCAGACCCCTTGTGGAGAGCACAGAACTGTAAAAGGAACTGAACCGATTCTGGGAGAGAGCAATCTAAGAAAATAGCTTGAGTGGCCGAGATCAGCAATTAAAAACAAAACAAAGCAAAACAATTTGTGTCAGTTGCCTATTTGAACCTGATGAGAAACAACACAAGGCAAACATAACTGTTTGGAGGAAAGGCTGGAAAACTGAGCAGCTGAGCGAAGGAACCATGCCCTGGCCCTTCAACAGTTATCTCGTGTGCCCTACAATGCATTAGTTCAAAGTGAAGTGGGGAGCTGCTGCTGGTCAATAGATTTTTCTGACCTAAAAGATCCAGGCTGCCTCTCTATCCAGAAAAATCCACTTTGCGATCCTGTTACTGTTTGCTCAATATTTATGCCCACAAGATTTTTGGGCATGCAGTTGTCTTTTCCCAACTATTCAAGAAAAAAAATGTCTAAAGTAAGATGCAAATAATATATTTAAGATCCAATTCAAAATACAGTTACAGAGTGCTTATTATGTATGCAGAAGTGATAAATATAGCCCAGCTTTTGCCGACAAGGAGTCTAGTTTATTTAAACCAGGGGACAATATAATATCATGGGCACATTTTTATTACTCTGTTTAAATATGTATGATAAATCCAAAAACCCTGTTTATTCCCCACTTTGGGATGCTCAGCATCAAGACATAGGGATATATTTTGGCAAAAAGGTAATAAAGGTCTTTCTCCTACACAGCATGATACTATGACTGTGAAAGTAATGATATTAAGAAAAATAAGGGTTGCCACCTTGACAAGGTCAGACCATCCGTCCCAGTGAAGCTGGTGGCTCTGGTCAAGCAGCTACAACAGGTGACTAACAGCTGCCTGATTACATTATCTGTCAACCTCTTCTGTCAGCAGAAACAGAGATTCTTTCCCCCCTCTCCCATGTCCCCTACATTTAAAGGGGAAAATCAAAGCCAGTGTTCCAAATTACCAAGGCTACCATAATTAAACACAGAATTTAAAATAGCCAGTATAATTTGGGGGGCAGCAGAGCGCAGCTGTACCCAAATGGAGTACATCCACCAGCTCTAACACCTTGGCCAAGTGGTTAACCTCTCTGAATTCTGATTTTCTTCAGCCTGCATGATTGGTACAGAACCAAGTCAAAGAACTGCGCTAAGCACTTTTCCTGTGTTTTGCATGTAGTAAGTGTTTAGTAAGTGCTGGCGGCAGTTATTTTAAATACCAAAATAATGCAATATCTATATTTCCTGCTTATTAAAAAAGTATCTAAGATCAAAGGTTGCCTTGGTCTGGGGCCGGGGGTGGGGAAGGCTACAAAGGGACTGGGGAATTTTCTGAGGTGACGGAACTACTCTATATCTTGACTGTAGTGGTGATAACATGCATTTGTGTTTGTCAGGTCTCATGGAACTCACCAACAGAAGTGAATTTTACTTTATGCAAATTATGCCACATTGTTAAAAGTACCAACTAAAAGATTTAATTAGCTTTGATTAAAATAAACCATCCAAATATATAGACATTTTAACTTCATTTATTTCCAAAATTAAAAAGAAATCTAAGGCCTAAAATGCTCCTTCATATTTTCAGACCAAGCTCCTAAGTTAAAGGATTCGGCTATTTGTAAAAAACACGGATGCTATGTGAACAACAAACCAAATTAACTGTTTCAAAATAAAGCGTGCATCATACTGAATAGTGTGACGACATGACATATGAAAAGAGAAAATGAAAGTGATGTTTTCGTTTACTAGATCACTTAAGAAGACAGCATAATGGCCCGTTCCCTGAAAATCTAGTCATAGGCCTTTGTAAATAATCTCCAAAGTATAACAGTATTTTCAATAAGCTAAGGAAAAGTAGAAAAGGATGGTGATAAGCCCCATGGCTTATTTATCTTCTCGTAGCATTTGTAAAAGGCTCTACAAGGCTGCTTACTCTGTATTTTCATCAACACTGTGACCATAACGGAGGAACTCTTTCAATGTGTGTTTGTAGATCCGTGCACCTACTTTAGTAGAAATGTAGTTTGACAACAATTTCTTACTCAACGCCGCATTTACAAAGCAGATGGAATTCAAAATCGATGATTTTAAAAGGAGAATATAATTCTGGCGAGACCACGGTGTAGCTCTGCCTGTGTTCCGCACGTCAGCAGTAGGCTCTCTCCTGTGCGTGCTGGGATGACCACCCGAGAGGGCTGTCAGGCTGTGATGAAGACGGAAGCTGGGAAACCGGCACAGCTCGCGAGCCTGACATTTCAGCGAACACAACCCCGTAAATTCTGGTCTCTGTTCCTTTGCTAGAATTTACTCCTGCCATTTTCTCACGCTCCCCCCGCCATTACGGTCTTGCTTATTAATGAACTTCCACCTCTACTATTTCATCACCTGGCTGCATTCATCCCCTATATTCAAAACGAGCACAAGGAAATCCAGGAAGGAGGTCATTGTTGCTTTTTTTACATGGGCTTTTTCTAAGCTTTGTATTATTTTTTGACAAAAGTGAACTATAATTTCTGCCACTCATGTGACAAAAAAATGTCTGTGCATTATTCATTGTTATATGAAGTTTGATGTTAAAGTGAAAGATCTCTATTTTATTAGCATAGAGGCTATTATGTCCTTAGGAAATACCACACTAACTTGCTGAAATCTTGATTCTTCAAGGCACCAATTCAAGGGGAAACATACCAACTAGTTACCTACTTAATTACAGCACAACCCTTTCATGTAATCCAGGCTTGATCCACTTGGCAACAAAAAGCAGTCGATCAAGTCACCTCAGGAGGTAGAAGTCAATGAATAAGATATGAGACTGGTAAATCCAAAATAGCCCATTTCAGAAATTAAGAGAACTTAACAGAGAAAACATGTACTTCCTTATCACTCCTCCATTCACTCAGGAAGCACATTGAGGCCTTACGATGTTGCTGATGATGTGTACCTAGGAAACCATTGTGAACAAGAAGCCAACTGCCTTCATTAGCAAGAACAAAACTGACAAAGAAATCTTTCAAAGTTTAACAATTCAGAAACCAGTGATTTCTGTATAATTAATCATTTTCCCATGTTCTTCTAGAATCTTCGATGAAGAAATGACATCTACCAACAAGTTCTCAATTCCATACATCAGAAATATGGGCAAACCATCCTTCTTAATCTTCCAAGAATGTAAAATTAAAGTAGATGTTGTAACTAAGTTACACTGCGAATCCCACTACAGATACCAATAAAATTGGAATTTTTTTTAAATGTAAAAACAGTCCCCTCCCGAAAAATGGAGGTGAAGAGTTAAAAGTAGGCTGGTATCTTCTCTGAAATTTTCACCTCAAATTTCATTAATACCACAGTGCAAAATCACCACAAATCTCTAGTCATGGATAGAAACAGATATGACACATAACTCTGTCAATAGGGTTGATTATCCCACACAGCTGAAAGCAACTTACATGGAAATATAAGCCACAGTGTAAAAATATATATATGAATCACTAAAAGCTAAGTATGCAGGAAAAATATACTTTACTGTTTTCTTAGTTTACCTCAGAACACCTGCTGCAGGTAGGTCACGACACTTGAGCTTTAAGCCCTTCAATTGTGCACTTGCCCAGACATAAACTGTGCAAACAGATGACAAAGCGAAAAGCAGTTTCACAACTGCCTGTTACACAGAGTAGCAAGGTGGTGTATTTCACTAGATTACTGTATAAGTTGATAACAGCATCAGACACTTAACACTGTACTTAGGAGACTGCTGTAGGTTCAATTAAATTTCCAGTGCCACGGGTGCCAACTCTTTTCACTGCGGCCCATTCTGTCTTTCTTCCCACCAGTCATCAGGTATAGGTGCAGCCCTGTCAGTGTGCTTGGCTGCTCACTGTCCCGGTAACCTCTTGCTTTTCAGAAAGCAACATTTTCATATTTGCTCCAAACTTGAGCAGAATGAGCTAGTCTTGCTAAGGCTCTGCTCTTCTAGCTCATCAACTATTTTTTTTCACTTTATGTCACGAGAAATATTTTTACACTGCAGACCAAAATGTAATATTAGAATGAAACCACAACAAACTCAGGAGTTCCTAATATTACTTCTTGAGCTTAAAATACACAAAACAATCGCTGACTTTTTTCTGCTAAATAACACAATGCTCAAGACCAAGCAAACTGCCCAAAAGAACTTCCATAGAACTGAAGGCCAGCCTACTGCAGCAATAAAAAGCCTAAACCATCCAGAACTGTAATCTCTCAGTGCTTTTGAGCCTAAGAAAGCGGAAATTTGCATTTACGCTCAGAGCCCTACTCCATGTCTCCATGTGACTGAATGACCAGAGACTTTGCAGCCACGAAGTATAACCGTTTGCAAAAGGCAGCTGTATACAGATCAGAAGAAACCTATAAAATAATCCCTGTTCTCCCCCTGGGATTTTTAAGAAAATGTTTTCACATAATCACTAACTGCCTTGAACATACAATAGAAACCTTACTGGGAGTCTGTTACCAGCTGAAGCTACCACAGAAGAACATGCCCTGCCCAGCCAGGTACAGGCCATAATTCCAGGCCAATCCTGGGAGACGTGACAGTCCCAAGTTCAACTGGGAATGTCTGAGCACAGTTCCCCCTGCACATTGAGGAACACCTCTAGAATCTTTCCAAATGCCATTGGCATCCAATCGCTGCTCAACCATCCCAAGCACCCGTGCACCAGTGGTTCCCGTTAGCAATGGGCTCCTCTTACAAACCCCTCCTTCCACCACCACTCCCCTCCTGGGGAAAAAGACCCCAAGGGCGGCTGGGGGTGGGCGATGAGCGCCCTTCTCCCACTTACCTTGATGATGCTGCTCCGGCGGGGCAGGCCGCCCGGCTTGTTTTCCCGGAGGAGGGGGCAGGCAGCCGGGCTGGGGCTCGGAGTGAGCACCCCACCGTGAGGTCCCGTGGCGGGGCTGACCCGAGCTTCGTCGCCGGACACACCGAGGCTGCAGTCTCCGTTAGAAACCCCGCCGCTGTCACAGCGCGCCCGCCCGTGGCCGAGGCGACCTCCCCCGCCGCCGTCACCTTCCCCGGGTTTCAGGGCACCCTTGGCACTGAGAGCTGGGCCCGGGGAGGTGGGCAGGGCCCCGCCAGCGGCGCCCCCCCGGCCGCACTCCGCCATGGGCGCCCCGCGACCCGCCAGCACAAAGCCGCGTCCCCGCGTCCCCGCGTCCCCGCCGCCGCCTCGGGCCGGGCCCGCCGTGCGCGGCCCCTCCTCCTCGCCTCCTCCCTGTCGCCGCCTCGCAGCTTCTTCCGCTTTTTCTTTTCTTTCTTTCTTTCTTCTTTTTTTTTAATTTAGATGTGATGTTTGTTTCCAGCTCTCCCCGCGCGCGGTGAAAGTCGTGACGGCAGAATGGAAAGATTCCTGCAGGGAAGAGGAGAGACCCAAGTCAGCTCTGGTGGCGGCGGAGCCGGGGCTCCGGGCACCTGGGGAAGGAAAACACGCCCAGACACACATGCCGCCGCAGGCGCCAAAAATAACCCGCGCGCGCCGGGTGCCCACCCCGGGGTTCCAGGCACCCACCCCAAGGTAACGGGGCGCCCAGCTCTGGGGCTCGGGGCACCCGCCCTACCCGGGGGCCGGAGCAGTCATCGCGCGGGACCCGGGCGCCCTGCCCCGGGCTCGGAGTGCCCACCTCGGGCTTAAAGCGAGGGGAAGCCGCAGGCGACCCGACGAACTCTGGCCACGCGGAGGCGCCTTTGGAGGGTCTCGCCACCCCTCGAGGAGGGGAAGCGACGCAGGTCTCCCCTGATCCAATTCCCTACAGGCCGTCGCCAGCTGGCCCTGCCACGTCCCTCCAGGTCCCGCTGAGGCCTGAAGCGTGGAGAGGAAGCGCACGGCGGGCAGGGGCAGCCGGGCCCTGACAGTCGCTGCGTGGCCCGGGGTAGCCCAGACCCACCCACCCCCGCCCGCAGCTGAGTCTCTTCCTAGGCTCAGCGCTGCCCCCTACAGGCCGCAGGGACCCTCCCTGACCGCCCCGGACCCACCGCTGGTTGCCCGGGCTCCCGCTCGAGGTCGCGGCCGTTGCTGTGGGGCCAGGTCATCGGGCCGCGGGAATTTAGTAGCCTAGCTGACAACGACCGGAGGTGGCGACGCGTGCCGGATACCCAGTGCCCCACTAGAACTGTGGTAACTGCCAATCACCCACCAGGCGCCCCGAGGGGCAAGGACCACATAGGCCCCTGGGCCAGGAGCTGATGTCCTGCGTCTCTGGGGACTCAGCCACTGCCCCTCCCTACTGCCCCTCCCTCCTGCCCCCAGCCCCCGCGAGCACGGGACACGTTCCCCTCCCACCCAGCTTGGGGAAAAGCCATCCGGACGTTCCCCTCTGGGCTTCCCCAGTGCAGTGGTTAGACCCATGTCACATACAGAAACCAATTCCGTTCCCTTGGGCTCCTGAAACTGTAAATTGATTCAACTGGTTTCCAGGACGCCAGGGCGGCGTGGATGGGTGGATGGATGAATGGGGGGACAGATGGAGAGAGGTAAGGAGCCGAGGACTTCAGCAGAGCCTGCTCTGTGCCCTCTGAGTGGCCCTACAGAGATTTATCACCAATGACCCTTCCTCTTAGTGTCCTTCCTGAGATGCTGGCTGGTCCAGCCCTCTGATAGCCAATATATCCTAATTGCGTCCAGCCGGTCTCTCCTCTCTCTGGTCCTCCCCAGTTACCCCCAGCCCCAATGCTTTGGGTACAGTGACCTTGGGTACACCTAAAAATCAACCTTGATTGTGTGGCTCCCCAGCGCAAATACCTCCCCCTGGCCCATCTGCCCCGAAATCTTCATCCCTCTAGCCAGACAAAGCCCAAATTCACAGCCTGGTACCCGAGGCCCCACCCACCTCTCCATCCCTAGCTCCCTGACTCCAGCCGCCAGCCCTCCTTTAGCACCCCAGCTCTTCTCCAACTATTGAGTTCCCTTTTCTAGGAGTGCACTTCTTGCAGGGTGCTGAAAGAGAAACTGATAGTCCGCTGGTGGGGGGCAGGAGGGACGGTGAACTCAAAGCCCTTGCTCTCATTAGCATGATGTTGTAGCAAACTGCCCAGTAGTCTCTGAGGAACTGGGCTTTACATACATACATACATACCCACCCCTGCCTCTGAAGCAACTTCAAATGCCTCGATGTTATTCTTGGGAGGCGTTTTAATTCTTCTGATCTTGTGGATTCATATTTTTGTAAACCATCAAACAGGCTTTTTATCCACTCTTGCCAACCAGGGCCTACACACTCACAGAAATATGTGTACATCCAAGGACAACCATGTTTTAAAATTTGATTCAGTCCCATCCCTTTTCTTTTCCCCTAGTTTTGGCTCAGAAAAAAATTTTTTTGGTTTTGTGATAATTTTTGAAAAAAAATATGTTCAAAGAATTCAAATCAAGTTCTTGATCTACCTTTTTGAAGCTATGGTCATAGTATCCTCTGAGTATGCTGTGGGAGAGGAAGGGAAGAATGTGAGGCCTTTATTCCTAAAGTTCTCTAACCTTGGTACTTTGAGTAAATGCCTAGAGGTGTCTCTGCCCTTTCCTGCAGTTACCAATCACTAGTAAAGTGCTGTAAGAGCCATGTATCCTGCCACTTGTACCATGAGTTTCCCCGGGTGAGTGAGGATATAGAGAGATTTAAACCTCCAGGATGCTTTTTATAAAAGCGCCATCTCATTTGCCTAATCTGCAAAATGAGCACCTATCCATCTCACTCTGGACTCCCAACAGGTCAAACCAGGGAGACTTCGCTGAAATATACTTGGTATTTAAATTAAAACGTTTCCCAAAGTATCTTGGCAGACCTGTAACTAATGATGCCAGAAGCACAAGGTCTGTGCCAGGTTCCTTTTTATCCCCATAAGTGCTTGTCTCCCACAAGCTGCTGGTCACACGCCTGCGGATGTTATAGCTGTACTTCTCCATCCCACAAGCAGCCAGACCGTAGGTATCATTTCTCCTATATGGTCATGGGAAGCAGCATGTTTCTCTGGCAAGTGAAATTCTCAGCTCCCAGCAGGCATTTTAATAGCTAAACTCAGATTTTGTTCATCACAAACAGCATAGGGAGTGACTGCTTCTTCTCCTTCCTGCTTGTCTCTGTGCAGTTACTAAGTGATTGCTTTCCATTTCTCCTATTCCATGAACAATGTTATTGAAGAAATTGTAAATATTTTGCCAAAGTGTTTTCATGGCATTGTAAAATTCGTAGAAGTTAGAGTGAGAAAAAGAGCCAAATATCATAGTCATTCCTCAGCAAATACTTACTAATGGTTCCTTCAAACTAATTTTCAGAGCAGGGCAGTAAGAAACAGGCAAGATGTTAATAAAATGCTCAATCTGGATAACTCCCTAGTGTTTATGCCAATTTATTATATCTATATGCTAATGGTTAGATCCTGCTGAATAATTTGTTCATAATGTTTAAAGCCAGTAGATACCTTTAAAATATTATCTCATCATGCCAGCAACACGTAGCCTTATCGTTTAAGTTTTCCTCTATTTCAGTCAATCTCAGCTTGTACGCATTGTCGTCGCCCTTCACCAGACAGTCTTCTATTTGTTTGTATCTTCACTTGGATGCCTAGAACATGAGCTGTTCGGGCTCTGTCATCCCTAATAGCCTTCCTTCGGCCTCCCCCAGAAAACACTGGCGCTGTTTACTGACTTCTTGCCGTCATTTATACCCTCGCAGGTTACGCATTCGTATCTAATTTCCAGTTTGTAGGCTCTCACATTATGACTCTAAATTTTTCTGACTCACTGAATACTTGGCCTTCAGATCATTTTTCCCTCCATGTATTATGACAATTTTCTCTCCCAAATCTCAGTCTCATTTTATTTCCTCTATTTCTCTAAAGATGTAATTGAACCGCTGTACTTTCACATTGGACTTCTCCCCTTATGCTTAATATGAGCGCTTACTAGAGCAGAAAGTAAACCACAATGCTTTAAGGAAATAGCAGATCATATCAAGGTACTGGTCCACAGTGGCTACCCATTAGCCTCCCGAGTTAATCCAAGGTGTTGATTTTAATCTAGTATGCTCCTACAGCCTGGATTATGTTTATTTTCTTGTGATTCTCAACAGGAAATACGTGATGATTCTCTTTCTTCCTAGGCAACAATGAAATAAGTTAGACCTGCCAAAAGCTTTCATTTGCATATTCTTCCCCTCCTGACACTAAAGACTCTTCACCCACTTACTTTGAAGACACCTTCTCCCAGAGTATACAGCTGACAATAAATGAGGCACTCAGGGAATTACAGTGACGCTTTCCAGCCACGGAGAAACCACTGCGTGAATTCGTTAAATTGTCATCAGTGGCTATTGAGTTAGGTAGCGCTTTGAGAGAATCTATTAATTACTGGACATTTGATAGGATTATTCTATCAGGACAGTAATATGATTTGCTCTAAAAATTACTGTTGTTTATCACACTGCTTTTGTAAACTCACATGTATTTGATTGTAGTTCTACTCTTATTTATTACAGCAGTCATCGCATACTCCCATGCCTATAGGAGCCAGGTACATAATGCAGCAAGCAAGCTGGGAGGATTTGTTTCATAAGAGCCGCATAATTTATAGTTTTTCAACAGTGATGTATTTCCATATCAAATACAGAGGGACACTCTTCCTGAGTCATCTTTGGTTTTCCAATTCTGAAAAGAGCCTTTGATGATATAAGAAATATTTCACTTTCCTCTTAACTCTAAGTAAGACCGTGTGAACATAATGATAAATAGCAGCTGACACTCAGCCAGGTGTGGCACAGCAATACCCAGTGGTGGGGATTCAGATAACCTGGTGAGGAATCTTACTGCTGCCAGCATCATCTTATTTTTCCAGAGAAGTAAACAGTCTGGAATTTAAAACTTGCTAATATGTTAGTTCATTCTCTTAATAGAAAGACACCCACCTAAGTTCAATCCACCAGCACTCCTGTCTACTTTCTTTTCCCTCCCCAGCCTGGGTCTCGTGACCAAGACTTCCAACCACATTCTCACCAGCATCCATCACATCACTGTCCTTAGGTTGCACCTACCTTGCCAATCCACAGCTTTGCATAACTCCAGCCACGACTTTCCTCATACATGCCCCAGGCTGCTACTGTGCTAGAGAAATAGCTCACGTAGCCATGCTGACTAGACAAGTGAAGGAGCTCTGTGTTCAGCGGGGTCTCTGGTGCTCCTAGGCAATATTTCACCCTTTTCTAACCGTCTTCAATCTCCATTTTCCAAACTATTCCTCTCCAAATCCCAACTGACCCACTACCCCTCCTCTCATCAGTAGTCCTAGGACTCTACCTCACACAGACAATAAGATACCTCAAGAAATAAACTGCTTTAACTTTTCCTGCATCCCACGGATCCTTACCTCACCCACCACCCCTGCTGTCTTAAGGTAATCCAAAATCAGAAACTCTCTGTGAATGCCGTGTATGATGATTGGACTCTCCTGTTCTAGTGTGATTGTTCTTTCTTTTGGGACCACATGGCTTTGTCACTCTCTTTGGGTAGAAGGTAGAGTGGAGTCTTCCCTGAAGGAGTGGCCAGTCTCAATGTGAGTCATACAAGGACAAGAAGCAAGGGTTTGAAAGGCAGCCTTAGATCAAAGAGAGGAAACGTTTTCCTCTTCCTGGTCCACATTCTCTTGGGCCCGGTATCTCACATCTTCATGGGGGCTCCCAAGCAGTAAGGAGGAGAGTAGGACCTCCCAGAGCCAGGACTGGAAGGAGCTGCTTCCTTAGAAACCCCGTAAGGCTGTACCTGTGAGCTCTAAGGACAGGGATATTTGTGTGGCCAGTTTAAAGTTGCTCTTTAACCAAGGTGCTAGGAGAATTAAGGAGGGGTTGGGTATTACAGCACCTCCCAGCTGTACCACTGTGGAAAAGGGGGTGGGTGGTCTGTGAAAGAAAAAGGAGCCCCTTTCTCCACCCCCACAGTGAGTGTGATGGCTGCAGCTGCCATTAGTGAGATTCTAGGAGCAAGTACATCCCTGAGGTGGTGCCACAACGAGTGTCCTTCTCCTTCGCAAACCTGGCAAACCGGGGCAGTTCTCCCACTGGTCCTGCCTCGCTAGTCACACGTCTGCATCCATTTCTCTCTCTATAAACTGTCTTCCTTCCACATATAAATATGGCTTGCTAAAGGTTTTTTCAGTTACCAGCCTGTTGTAACTGGTTTCCTTCCTCTTCTATTGAAACTGCCCTCCCAAAAGTCATGGTTGACATCCTAATTAACAAACCTAATGGCTACTTTTTAATTTTTATCTTCCTTGACCTTTATAGAATACTGGATATTGCTAATGCCACTTGTATCATTGAAACGCTTTCCCTGCAGAGGTTCTTGGCCTGGTTGTGCCACAGAAGTCTCAAACTAACAAGCCTCCGATTTAATTCACCAGATATGTGCTCCGTACAGCCATTCTCCTTTGCTCTGTGTTTAGTAGGACTGTACCCACAAAGAATGGGGCATCGCCTTCACTCCCTGTGCCCCTTCCTGGTTCCAGTTAACTGTCAAGACATAGTTAATCATGTAAATCAGCCTAGGAATTTCTCTCAACCCCATTCCCACCAGAATGGCCTGGATTACTGTGTCATCAAAATTGGATTGAATTATTGGATTATCCTGCTTGACTCAAGTCCATCCCTGTATCAATCTATTTCTCAAACCACCATCAGAATTGTCCTGGGGGTGTGTGTGGGGTGGTCACTTCTCAACCTAAAAGTCTC
The DNA here is from genome assembly GCA_028533065.1 of Trachops cirrhosus. NCBI lineage: Eukaryota > Metazoa > Chordata > Mammalia > Chiroptera > Phyllostomidae > Trachops > Trachops cirrhosus. Next base: position 23,715,411 of record CM052544.1, read on the forward strand.
CAACAGTTCCACAAATTCCTTCTTCTTAGAAGATGCACACAGCCCACGGTAACCTGGTCCCCAGCTTCCCTTCGAAGCTCAGACTCCCACCCAGACAGGCTGCCTGAATGCCAGTCACTCCGACCCTGAAAAGGCTGTGCATTCTCCCGCTCTGCGTGCTGGCTCGTGCTATTTGCTAGGGTTAGAATTCCTGTTTCTCTCTCTCCTTTGGAAGGACTTAGAAGCATCCTTCAAGAAAGTACAAATGTTTCCCCCTTTGATAAAATGTTCCTGACTCCTGAAACATAATGAGTTGCTCCTGGGCTCCTCAAGCACTTAGTACAATTTACAAGGCTTCTCTCCATTAATAATTGAGCTTATCAGAGTTTGACACCTTCAAATGTCACCAGACCAAGACCTGACATATAATAGATCCTTAATAAATGTTTTATTTTAATTAATCAGCCTTTTCAAAAATCAATCATTGACCTTCATATGCTTATAAAAAGCTTTCTTATGTCATAAGGTCTCCTTCTTTGCCATGCTGAGAATGTCTTATTCCCTGCCTTCCCGTTTTTCTCCCCATTTTTAAAAATAACCTGATACAAATAAATCCATTCACACACTAGCATCTGTTCACTACACACGAACGTTGTGGGAAGGACTATATTTGATGTCATGGGGGAAGGCGACTGGGAGCTTGGGGTTGGAGGAGGTTTATTTTCCATGGTGTATACATGACATTTCCAATTTTAAAAGTAATTAAAAATAACAAATTAAAGGAGCCATTCCAGCCCTGCCATGGGTCAATAAAACCTGACCTAGCTGTGAGAGGTAGGGTGTAGCAAAGCCGGACCAGACCAAAAACATTACCTCTCCAGCTTGGCCCACTGCCCGCTCCTTTCTTAATTAGTGAGAAATTCCCACAGTAGCAGTACACAACGCAGGAGGACAGTAGCTCCAGAAGGCTGCTGTTAAGATGTACAAATTACCTGGAAAAAGGAGGCTTCCCTAGACAGCTCCCAATTATGCTCATTAGCAAAAAAAATTAGTCAAATGTCACCTTGTCCCTTTTGGCAGAGACATATGGGGGCCACATGAGAGAGAAGGCAGTTAATCTCATTACCCAGAAGGTGGAGGACAAGGCTCAGGACACTAGCCACCCCACACACACACACACACACACCACACCGGGAGCAGAGTGGGAGGGGCAGGCTCCGGGCAAGTGAAGTGAGACTGCAAACCGTGTGTTGGTGTGTTGTGGTTTTATTATCTGGCTCTGTGTCTGCCCCCCAGTGGAGTAACACCTAATGGGGGCTTAGGAAGGGAGTGAAACTAGGCTTTGAAGGAAGTGATGGAGCTGGCTTGCTGACCAGGGGTCAGAAGGTCATTCTAGGGAAACCAGAGAGCAAAAGCCAGGACACATCCAAGTTCCTCTCCTTGTCACCAGTTCCTGCGCAAACATTTCTTGCGTTATTAAACTTTAGTTAAGACATGATGTGGAGGGAGCCTTAAATGATCTTTTAAAATCATGTGATCTTGTAAATAGAGGATCTTGAGCTGGACTGGGACTAGCAGAACTACAGGAAGTAGATAAACTGCGGCCACCAGGGATTTCAGGCTCCAGGGAGAGGAAATCTTCCTAGAGGGACCATTTAGGCACTGGTATGCATTCATTACCAAAGGGGCCTTGGAATTTCCTTCCCACAAGAACCTTAAGGACAGGACCGGCAATTATCTACCAGGATGGTATCAGCAGCTCCAGCCTGAGGGCAGAGTTCATAATGAATTACTCCTTTGACCGGCTGGTTCTGGGGATTTAAACACAGATTTTATAAAACTTTCTTTTTAAGTCAAATTAGATGCTTTGTTTTCCAGTTCTTGGTAGTCTTTATTTTAGTGGAATTACTCTTAGGTGTGATGTAATGAAACGAAATGTTTCAGCCCTCTTCAAATCACACGTACTTCTCACTGGAGTGTCCAGTTCCCTGCCGTTTGCTGTCTTGGCATTGAATCCCTGTGTAAGCACGTGTCCCGTCGTCTGAGTCTGAATGTATCTTCTAGTTGGTCCATTTCCCCTACCTTCTATATTAGCTCTCCTGGTTTCCCTTTTTCACTGAGCCAAAGATCCCAGGACCTTCTCTCCACTGAGTAGAGATTCTGCACTTGGTGAGTTATGAAATAGCCCTCTGCTAACATGGCGACTTCTTTGAGGCTAAGGACTTGCTGTGTTTGTAACACAGTTAGGGACAACGGAAGTGTCTGGTAGAGAAAAATGTTAATGCAATTAGAGCATGTGGAGGAATTTTAAATCTCCCTCAGTCTCCAATTCGGGTCATGGGCATCCTGGGTCTTTAACTCTAAGTTATATCCAAAATAAAAATGTTATCACCATATTCCCCAGCGTCAAACTCTGCCTTATTGTCCCCATAAACATCTTGCACACTGAGCCATCTCTACGTTCTTTTATCCATCTGTCTCCCTATGAAGACCGTATTAGTCTACACTGATGTTTCAGTCATAAAAATGATCCCAACCACCTCCGCTCTGCCTCTCTTTTCCTTTTATACACACAGCTTAAATCTTAAGTCTTTCATAAGCCCTTTTTCTGAAGTGGTGTGTAAACACTTCATTCCAACAGTCTGCTGTTCTCACTCTTCCTTGAAGGGAAATTCAAACCTTCTGTCTACGGGGATGTCAGGAAGCAGCTAGGCTATGTGACTCAGCCCCCAGACCTGAGATGCTCTGGCCCTGAGTTCAGATCAGAACCCTTGCCATTTACACCGCTTGACAGAGACTAATCCTTTAAACTTTGGGGATTTCATTTTCTTCTGCAGTCGCATAGGGATATACGCAGACCTGTCTCCCAGGATGGATGCAGACCAACACCGCAAACATTAAAGAATGCTATAAATGCTGATTGAAAAGGGAGCAACTTGAGCTCACAAATAATTTCCCCAGAAAGTCAATTAGACCCACAGGGTTTTTCTTGCACACACAGGAAGTCTCAGCCTCATCTCTATTTAATGTACTTCCCTTCTCACTGATCACTGTAAAGGTGACTATAGGGTGTAATAAATATTTCACAGTAAAAGTTTCTGTGCCCCCAAATTCCAGAACCCCAATAATTTCCATTTTGAGTAAAACAAAATGGCTGTTCAATCACAGAAAATGAGCACTTGTTGGAACACACAGGCTACCTTTCCTTTGTAATGCTATTGACAACGGATTCTGAACGTTATGTTGACTTGGGAGTTGTCTGGCTGCCCCAAAACTTATACAGTGTGTGATGAACTTTCTGGTCCATCTCATGAGCTAATAATTCTGAAGAGAAAGAAACACACATTGTAAAACAACTAAAAGGACAGAAAGTGTGTCCTCCTAACCCGTAATCTCATCGATAGGAGAGAGGCTAGCCCAGCCACCAGGGACTGTAATGGGGAAAGTATTCATCCGCCCAGAAAGGTGGACGCGTAACGGGGCTCACACGGCTAGTTGGGAACATGACTATTCCTAAGTATTAAAATGACAGGAAGTATTAGTAGAATTAGAGCGCTCTTTCTGCGGCTGGCTCAAAAGCCCTATTTGTTTCTGGCATGAGAGGAGTAGGGGGAAGGAAACAACTACTTATCAGCTTCTCTGGGCAAGTCCAGATTGTACCAGGCCACAGTGCAGGGACTGTGGGCATCTTGGAATGAGCATCTGAGAAGTGGCCTCACATCCCAGTTCAGGCCTGACCACAGGCCCTGCAGGGCTGAGTACACAAGGGGTCTGAGGATGGGTCTGCTTTAAGAGTCGAACTTTATGGATTTATTTCATAAAAACTTTGTCTCTAGAATCTGAAAGTGGGAGTTCAGTGAGTGGATTTCAGCCTGGGACTGCAGCTACAGCAAAACAACAGCAAAAAATGGTGTCAATTTCAGGAAAGAGGGGAGTGAGGTAGAGAAAATCAGAGTCTATAAGCAAATACAGACCATGCTTTTCTCCTGAACCTACAGCCGCCCCCAGTGAGTGAGAGGGAAGGAGGAATGCAGTGGCGAGACCAGGAAGAGGAGACAGTTGGACACATTTATTCCCACTTTAAGGAGGCTACAGAGGCACTTCCTAAATTGGTAACTTGCCCAGGGCAAAGGATGGCTTCAAAGTATCTATCAAATTAACCACTATGCAATTATGAGGGAGACAAAAAAATAAAAGCCAGATTTCTTCCTAGACAGTCCAGCCCAAAAGGAATGGGTAGCTACTGGGGACACACTATATTTCTGTATTATTTTTCAGCAGACTGGGACCCAGTGCAATAATCCTGGTGGGCTATTGCTTTGCTAGGGTCACACAGACCTAAAGAATTCTCCCCGCATCCCTTCCTGAGGTCCCTGTACAAAGAGACAACACCTCAAAGTGTTCAATGAGAATCACGATCTCCATTTAGCCGTGAGGGTCAACCACGCAGCTCAGTGGAGCACTGGTGAGCACTCATTACGTACCAAGCAGCAGTTCTAGGGCTTCTCCCTGAGCCCCCCAGAAACTCTGATAAATAGCTACTGTTACTTTCTCCATTTCAGACATGGGAGGACTAAGCAGGCCCAGAAAAGTGAAGCAACTTGCCTAAGGTCAAGTCACTGATGAAAGACAAGCCATCTCAAATTCAAATCTTCAGGGATGTTCTGATGAGTTTTAACCCTGTCCTGTGCTGTGGCTGCTTTGTTTCCCGGGACACAAGTAGACAGTTAAGCTTCCCCCTTCACTCCTCCAGAGAAGGGCTGTATTTGAAGGCACGTGAACTTTGCGCCTCCAGGAAGACATGTGTTAAGGCAGAGCGTGTGGCAAGAATCACAGGCCTGAAATCCAAAGTGTATGGGGGCAAGACTAGTTCTCTTTGGGTTCAGAGGTTGCAGAAGATGAGGATTCTTGGGCTGTGAGGAAGGAAGGGGGTTAGAGGCAAGGCTTGCTTTTACTCCTACTGCTGCTTTAGGCAAAAGCCCTGGTGGGCCAGAGCTGAGTCCCATCTGTTGGACACCTGACCACAAGCTTCTCTGGAAGTAATAAAAGAGCACTTGACATTAAGTGGAGGAGACAGAAGGAGAGAACTTTTAGCAATGATTTTACCCTGAGGGTGGGGAAGCACTAACCAGAGGATTTTCCCAAATGTGTCTGGCTGGAAGAGGATCTCATTTAGATGACGGAATAGCTTATCTAGAAAATCTAACAAATCATCCTCAATCAGCTTGTGATAAAAAGTGAGTTCAGCAAAGTCCCAGAATATAAGGAACAAGCAGGACCAGCTACATTAAGGCAGCCCGCTGCAAAATGAAAATGCAGATCCTTTTTTGTTCAGAAATTGAGAATTTCGAGACAGTGACAGCAGCATTAAACAAAGTGCAGGACCCCTGGGAGCAGGATCTGTGTGACCGCATGGATTGAAATACCGTGGAAGCCAGTCCATGGTCAGGGCTTGGAGAGAAGTCAGCCAAATGCAAAAAGCAACTCACAGAAATATAATTATAATAAAAGAACTCAGAGCTAAGAAAATGTGGCAGAATCTATAGACAAACAGAAGAGAAACAATATAGCCAAAAAATATAAGAAAAAAGTAGAGCTAACAGCCATATGGAAAGTATTGAATCATCAACAAGGGATTATAAAGATTTTTTCTAATTATACAAATTAATGATATACTGGGGCAGAAAATGCATGTATCTAACGCAAAAAATAATAGCATGAAGTCTGTGAAACCATATTTTCACATCACAACACAACAATACAATCATAAATAAACAGGGAAAATAGAATTCAACAGAAACAAACCACACGAAAATTAAAATTCAAAATACCACAGAAAAGCTATAGTAAACCCCTTTTTTAAAATAGCGAACATATAAGTACAGCACATAATTTTTTTAAGTATTGGGTTTTTTTTTAAGATTTTATTTATTTATTTTTAGATAGAGGGGAAGAGAAGGAGAGAGGGAGATAAACATTAATGTGTGGTTGCCTCTTGCATGCCCCTTGCTGGGGACCTGGCCCGCATCCCAGGCATGTGCCCTGACTGGCAGTCAAACCGGTGACCCTTTGGTTCACAGGTCCACACTCAATCCATTGAGCTACACCCATCAGGGCATCTCATTAATAACTAATGAGATACTGGAAGAAGTGCACTGAGAAGAAAATCTATCTCTTTACATATATATTAACAATAAAATGAGAAGGGAAACATCATGAATTGATTCTGTACCTAAAGAACTTCAAAATGGAATAACGCAATGAACCAAAACAGTAGTAGAATAAAAATACAACAAAAATGTTAAAATAAAGGAATGATAATAGACATAAACAAATAGAAGATTTTGTTATTTTCATTTTGACAAAATGGACAAAAGTGATAAACTGTTGTCCTGCCAAAAGGAGAAATTGCAAATAAATGTAATTAGGGAAAGACAGAGAGATCCAGTCAAGATGGCAGCATAGGCAGACATGGCTCACATCTTTGCACAACCACAACAAATTACAATTAAAATATAGAACAACCATCACTCAGAACCGTCAGAAATCGAGTTAAATGGAAGTCTGACAACTATGGAATTCAACAATATCCACTGAGATGGGTGGGAGGGGTGCAGACGCAAACCAGTCTGCCCTCTCATTCACATGTGGTGGATAAAAATTCGGAAGGAATATCTCAGGAGTAAGGAACCCCAACACCACACCAGGCCCCCCATCTCAGGGTCCCAGTGCCAGGAAGATAAGTCACCACAACTTCTGGCTGCAAAAACCAGTGGTGATTAAGTCAGTGGAAGAAACTGCTGAAGTTCCAAGCAGTTCCTCTTAAAGAATACACACACACACATTCACCTACTCAGACTCACTCCCTCTGAGCTCCAGCACCAGGGTAGCAGCTTGAAAGGCACCAGTGGCATTCAGGGTGAAACTGAAGTGTCTGGCACCAAGGTGAGCAGAACCATTGTCCCTTTTCTAAACCTTCCCCCCACAAAGCCATATCTGAGCCTCCATCTACCTGGCTAACACTGTTTGACCTGCCTTGGAGATCCCCAGAGACTCTGCCCCACCCAACTTACCAGACTACCCATGCTGCTTTTCTTTATGAATGGCTGCTCTTGGCTTATGCTTCACAACTTCCTAAATCCTAAACAAGCAACAGCTGGCCTCAGTATGCTCCAGGCCTGGCATTACAGCAGCCAGCTTAGATTCACAGCTTGGCTTGAACTGGAAATCTCCAAGCCCAGCACAAATAGCAGCCATCTCAGATTGCTTTACAGTTCAAGCAGGGTACCCTGGGCAAAACACAGGAGGGGGCTGACCTTGGCCTGCACCACACAGGAAATCCCAGGGCCTGTGCACCCAGTGGACAGCTATGGACCACGTCACCATGTCGAAGTACCACCACCCTGCCCCTGCATAGCTGATCTTCTACAGAGGGCAGAAGGCAGTGGTCAGTGGTCACAGCCAGTCCTTGCAGCTGACTGGCCTGGGTAAATCCTTCCCAATGATCTTCCAACAGCAACCAAGGCTCAACTACAAGAGGAGGGTGTACTCAGCCCACATGAAGGGTGCACCTTGAGTACCCAGCTTAGGTGAGAGGGGAGGCTATGCCACTGGACCCTACAGGACACTTACTACATTAGACCATAATGTAGTAAGACACCAAGATACAGAGCCAAAGCAGCTCTACCTAATACATAGAAACAAACACAGGGAGGCTGCCAAATTGAGGAGACAAAGAAATATAACACAAATGAAAGAACAGAACAGAAACCCAAAAAAAGAACTAAATGAAACAGAGATAATCAACCTATCAGATACAGAGTTCAAAACACTGGTAATCAGGATGCTCAGAGAAATGTTTGAGTATGGCCAAAAAATAAAGGAAGAAGTGAAGGTTATACAAGGTGATATAAAGAAAAATATACAGGGAACCAATAGTGAAGGAGGAAGCCGGGATTCAAATCAACGATTTGGAACAAAAGAAAAAATAAACATTCACCTGGAACAGAAAGAAGAAACAAGAATTCAAAAAAATGAGGAGAGGCTTAGGAACATCTGGGACAATTTAAACATACCAATATCCAAATCATAGGGATGCCAGAAAAGAGAAAGAGCAAGAAATTGAAAACTTATTTGAAAAAATAATGAAAGAAAACTTCCCTACTTTGGTGAAGGAAATAGACATGCAAGTCCAGGAAGCACATGGAATCCCAATCAAGTTGGACCCAGAGAGAACCACACCAAGACACATCATAAGAAAAATTCCAAAGGTTAAAGATAAAGAATCTTAAAAGCAGCAAGGGAAAAGCAAAGAGTTACCTACAAAGGAGTTGCCATAAGACTGACAGTTGATTTTTCAAAAGAAAATTTGCAGGCAAGAAGGGACTGGCAAGAACTGTTCAATGTGATGAAAAGCAAGGACCTATGACCTGGATTATTCTATCCAGCAAAGCTATCATTTAGAATTGAAGGGCAGATAAAGTGCTTCCCAGACACGGTAAAGCTAAAGGAATTCATCATCACCAAGCCCTGATTATATGAAATGTTAAAGGGACTTGTTTAAGAAAAACAAGAAAATGAAAACTATGAACATTAAAATGGTAATAAATTCACAATTATCAATGAATGAATCAAAAAATAAAAACAAAAACAAAAACAAACTAAGCAAACAACCAGAACAGGAATAGAATCATAGGTATGAAGATCAGTTGGAGGGTGATCCACTGAGAGAGGGAGAGGGAGAAAGGGGGAAATGGTGCAGGGATCAAGAAATATAATAGGTAGGAACAAAATAGACAGGGGGAGGTTAAGAACAGTATACGAAAGGGAGAAGCCAAAGAACTTACATGAATGACCCATGGATATGAACTAAGGAGTGGATAACTGTAGATAAGGGGGTAGTTGGTGGAGGAGGGCAAAGGGAAAAAATTGGGACAACTGTAACAGCATAATCAATAAAATATACTTAAAATGTAATCAGGGAATGATAAAATAGCATAGATTTTGTTAAATGTTAAAGGGCATTGTTCTTAACTATAAGTGTATGGCTAATTCTTTTAATAATCACACTTATTTCTCACAAATATGTAATAACATATGTAACAAGAAATAGAAAACATTATTAATTCATGACATTTAAATAGGAAAAATTAAATATTATGATCCTGATGACTTACCTGAAAAATTTTCCAAGCTTTTAAAGAATAAATAACACCTTATGCTACTTGAATTGCTCCCAAAATATGTTTTTTAAAGCATGAAATATTTCCTAAGTAAATTTATTGAGACTTTGTTGTTGGGATAGAAAAATCTCATTAATGGAAGAAAGGTGCAAAACCTTAAGCAAATCTTAGCAAACAAATGTAATAGTTTAACATTTTGTTTAACATGGAAAAGCGGGATTAACTCCAAGAATATAAAGTTGGTATATTATCACAAAATGTTTAATAAAATTAATCATAAAAATAAACAAAATAAGTACAGTGGATTATTGACTCATTTAATAAAGCATAGAAACTTTAATAATAAAAGCCAAATACAAATGCTGCACAATGTATTCAAGAAGTAAGAAAATAAAAATATATATAGGGAAGAATGAATTTTAAAAGTCTAATTTTGCAAATTAATACAGCTATATCTAGAAACTAGAAATAAGCAAGCCCCAAAAGTACTAAAGATAATTAAGAAAAGATCAAAGGAATCAAGAGTCACCAAATTCAATGGCATTCCCTAACACTGAGGAAACACCACTATAAAATACAAAGAGTTCCTATAAAAACAAATTTTAAAGAAGGTTAATGATGTCAGCTTAGAGTAAACTGGTTTTAGAAAATTGTAAAACCCATGCCTGACTGGTGTGGCTCAGGTGGTTGGGCATCCTAGGGCAAAGCGAAAGGTCGAGGGTTCAATTCCCGGTCGGGCACATGCTTGGGTTGCAGGTTCGGTCCCTGGTCAGAGCATGTATGAGAGGCAACTGATGTTTCTCTCTCACATCGATGTTTCGCTCCCTCTCTTTCTCCCTCCCTTCCCTTCTCCCCCAAAATAATTTAAGTTATATTTTAAAAATTGTAAAGCCCAGATGGAAAAATAAAGGAATGTATAATACATAAAGCAGAAATCAGGCATTTGGGAAGCCTAAAATTCTTAAAAATTGCAATATTTTTAAATTAATTAAAAGATTTAATGCACTACAAAGTCAACGATGACATAAAATAATATACAGATCTTTATAAATTGATGGTGTCCAACATCTGGATACACAAAGAATCCCTAATATCAAATACTATTTTAAAGATGTGGTTGTACTCATGTTCTATTTCAAGTATATTTTAAACAATTGGAATAATTATCCAAAACTCAGGAAATAGGTGTAAATAATTAGAAAAATTAATTATATGGAAAATCCAGGCATAAATTCAAGGCATTAGCTCAGGACTGTTCAAAAGAAACATAATGTAAACCATATATATAATTTAAAATTTTCTCACAGCCACATTTTTAAAAGTACAAAGAAACAGGTGAAATTAACTTTAGTAATATTTTATTTAATCTAATATATATAAAATATTTCAAGGTGTAATCAATATGAAAATTATTAATGATATATTTTACATTTTTCTCCATAGTAATCTTTGAGATGCAGTGTATGTTTTATACCTACAGCACATATCAATTCAGACTAGCCACATTTTATGTGGCTAGTGGCTAGCACATGGGACAAAACAACATAGATAATAATATTTGACAAATTGTTTATATGTAAAAATTTAGTATATATTTATAATATATGTATAAATGACCCTAAGAAAAAAATGAATGCAAGTTTTGTAGTCTGTTCAGGCTACTATAACAAAACACCACAGACTGGGTAGCTTATAAACAACAGAAATTATTTTTCACACTTCTGGAGGCTGGGAAGTCCTGGCGAGAACGGTCTTCCTCATCTATAACTAGCACTGCGGAGGTCTATGGGGGTCTCTTTCATAGGAGTGCTAGTCCTACTCATGAGGGCATCACCCTCGTGACGTAATTACTTCCCAAAGGCCCTGCCTTCCAACACTGTCACTCTGAGCATTAGGATTTCCATATGGGGATTTTGGGGAGATACAAACGTTCAGACTTAAGCAATTATGATCATCGTAGCATTATTTGTAGTACCAGTACATTGAAAACATCCAAATGGTACTAAGTGGGGGCCCAGGCTAAGAAAATAGTGTGATGTCAACAAAATTGAACATTCTGTAACAAGCCTAAGATACTGTTAATGCACACACACACACACAAAATGGCATTGTAATATTTTATGAAGTGAACAAAGGCCAAACAAAGCAACTATATATTAAAACATTTCTGTGCAATGACAAAGAAAATACCTGAATTGTGAGGAATGCGATATCAATATGGCCATAATAGTATAGTGTGACATATTAAAGCAGTTTTATGTTAATCATATTTCAATGGATGTAAGGCCTCTATTCTAACAGACACTTCTGTTTACGAAGGAAGGAAAGGAAATGCTATGCTCTGTTGCAACCTGACCACAATGGTTACCAAATTTTAGTTATATAGTGCAATCTCACCACATGTTTGACTCAGGGATATTCAAAATACTCACCTCTCTCTTCCATGCAATTTTAAACGCTGCCAAATTATGTTTTTTCTTTTTCACCTGGGGTTCCAGGAGAGAATTAAGTCCCAATATCCTAAGACATCCATTCATAGTAATCAGTGGATTCACGTACATCTGGAATTGTGCTCGCTCGGCACTCTCGATCCTCTCGCCCACACACCGGTGGTAGCCCCCGCTATATCCCTTTGGTAAAGCTCCAACAATTACGTCTTTGCCCTCTGATACTCTTCTTCCTCTAAGTACTGCACATTTGGGGGCTTTAACAGGATGGAGACTGTCAGAACAGGGGATGATACATGAACTTCTGAATAATTCTGCTTATATCAGTGAACAGGCAAGAACATCATCAGCCCCTGGAGGCTTTCCCAGGAAGATTAATGATCATCCAAAATCAAATGGAAACAAACCAAGGCCAAAGAGCAGTAAATCAAGACCCAAATGAACACATTGAAGGTTCAGCCTTGGACCTTACATCAAACAATATTCAGTGTTTTGAAAAACAAGAAAACTGGGAGGGCAGGCGGTTTGACAGCATCACTTCATGAACACAGTTCCACTCACATTAAGCTCAAACGAAAAGGAGATGCCCGCTGCAAAGAAGTTGAGTGAAACGTGTCGAAGTTGTTGACAGCTAAGGACCCCTCAATCTATGTTCTACAAAACTGTATAAAAAATTGAATGAATTCTCCTTCATACGGTCATTCCCTGGGATTGATTCCTTGGGAAACTGACTCTGAAAAGGCGATTAATATATAGAAGGATTGTCAGGAGTATTGTCAGAATCAACCCATAAAAAGGAAGGGAAATAAAGCAGAATTGGGCAGAGGGAGGGGCTCGGTTTTGCTGTAGTCACAACACAGGCCTCAGCCACCACCGTGGGAAGTTCTGAGCTGGGATGGCCCTTCAGAGTTGCCCTGTGTTGGTCGAATAGGAAGCTGGGCTTTGTATCCTTCCACTAACCAGTTATCAGATGTGGGCTGCCCTAGAAAGAGGGCATGACCTTGGGTGAAGAAGCTCTTCCCAGCCAAGGGCAATTCTGAAAACCTACTGAGGGCCACTGGCTGATAGCACCCCCAACAGCTGAGGAAACAGGTCCTCCTGCCCTGAAGGTAGATCTGGGTGGTGCACGACAGCACCTACTATGTTTCTTTAACAAGAATTTGTTGAGCATCAGCTATGTCCCAGGCACTAGGCTCGGGTCTGTGGGGACACAACTAGGAGCAAGATATGTACAATACTTCTGCTTGAGAATTTTCCCATGTCCAAAATAAGAACTCATTCCATAGTGAGAGTAAATTGAAAACCTTTGACTTAAAAGGCAGTAAGAGACATTGCTTTTGTTTGGCATCAAAACCAGTTTGTTCTTCCTTTCTCCATTTTGGAGTGGAATTTCAAGAGTACCTTTAAAACGTTTACTAGTCTGGCTCTCTTAAAGGTCATTTGGATGGCTTGATGTTTTAATTACATCAAAGAAGCATGGAATTTTAGACCTAGAAGAGACATTACTAATCTCATGCTATAACCTGTCTCCCAAAGTTGGAGACATCCTTTCTACAGCATCTGAGACACATGGTGATTCAGCTTCCCTTACATACTCCCAAAGACAGAGAACTCCCTACCCAGAGAGGAAGCCTGTTCCATTGTTGGATAACTTCAGTGGTTACTAATGACTTCCACCCATTGAGTCTAGTCCTGTTGTCCTGAGCAATATCAAATATCGATACTCCTTCAGGTATCGGGAGACCCCACTCATCATCTTCTCTACTCCTGGTTAAATATAACCAGTTCTTCTGACTGTGTCTCACTAAATTATATCTTTTAGGTATCTTCCCATTCTTTTTCCCTGTTTCCATTTCCCTAAGACTGTTTGCCTTATTTCAGGCCTTAGCTTTACATTGTTGATTCCAACCAGCCCTAAACTGCCCTCCCAAGAATCCATTATATTACAGACCAGAATCATACTTTTAAAATACAAATCTGCTGGTCACTCCCCACCCCATGCTACAATCAGTTTGAATCCAAGATCCCAATCTCTAACACAGCACAGACGGTCCTTCAAGATGGGCTTCTACCTGCGGTTTGGGCCTCAACCCCCATTACCTCCAATGTGCACCCTATGACTAAAACACCCTCTCCTATTTGTACATGATCTCCTCCCTCCTTGCTGTAGGTGTCCTCTTCTGTCTTTCTAGTGAACTTCTATTCAATCCTCAAAATCAAGTTCAAGAAGTCAGCCCCTCTGTGAAGGCAATCCCAAAGAAGTTGTTTCCATCTCTATTTCTGCAGAACTGTCCAACCCTCCCTGTTACCATTTATCATATTGTTCAGTAATTATCAGTTGTGAGTGGCACTTTCCTAATTAGAATGTGATCCTTTGAGAGCAAAAAATTCTGGTCTATTCTTGGCATACTGTAATCGAGTACATGAGTAAATGAATGAATGAATAAGTGAGTACATATCAAATACTTTTAAAACCTTCATCAGCATAATGGTCCCTCATTAAATTGTTAATATTTATCTTAACCAACCGAGGGCAGCTTCTTCTTTTGAGTGTGCAATTAAGTTTTTGAACCTGAAGACAGAGATATGCATTTATCTATGAAAAGTTTATCTGTAGAGTTCTTATCTGTCACACATAAAAAAAAAAATCTAATCTTCCTTTTATTACCTCTTATGTTAGCTAGTCTTATCTCAGTTTTGTACCATTTGTACATTTTTATACCAAAAAAGGGAAAAAATTATGTCTTCAAATACATGACTGACAAAATTAATAACAAGAATTGGCATCCTTCGAGATGCCAAGATGACAAGCTATGTGCAACCCTGTGGTGCCATCATAGAAAGTCCAATCATCTCATCTTGGCATTCTTTCTTCAATATAGAACAGTGGGTGGGTCTATCATTAAAGTTCTGTATTTGTTCAAAAGAAGAGATTCTAAGGTGATTAGAAATGTAAATTAGTGGCAATTTTCTTGTACTTTCAAAAGAGTACATTTCAAAATCTTATCTTTATTCTTGATCCCATGTTCAGTCCACACTGGTGACATAAGTCATATCTTGAACTAATGAAGGGAAAAGAAAATATAATTTATTAATATATTATTGTACTTTCCTAAAGCCAAAATGCAGCCCCTGTCCCATTTTATCTTTAATAATCTATGTATTTGGAGAGAAAACATTTTGTTCTTTATTAAAACATATTTTATTGATTATGCTATGACAGTTGTCCCAAATTTTCTCCCTTTACCCCTTGCACCCAGCACCTACTGTTCCCTCCAGCAATCCCCGCCCCCCATTATTCATATGCATGGGTCATTCATATATGTCCTTTGGCTACTCCACTTTCTATATTGTTCTTAACATCTACCTGTCTACTCTGTACCTAACAATTTGTACTTCTTAATTTTTGCACCTTTCCTCCAATGCCTCCATTCCCCCTCCCAAATGATACTGTAAAAACGATCTCCATATCTATGGTTCTGTTTCTGTTCTGCTTGTTTGGTTAGTTAATTTTTTATATTTAATTGCTGATAGTTGTGAATTTATCACCATTTTAATGTTCAGAGTAAAAATAACTCCCTTTGACACCTCATATAATAAGGGCTTGGTGATGATGAACCTTTACCTTAACTTGTCTGGGAAGCACTTTATCTGCCCTTCCATTCTAAATGATAGCTTTGCTAGATAAAGTAATCTTGGTTGTAGGTCCTTGTTTTTCATCATTTTGAACAATTCTCACCAGTCCCTTCTAGTCTATAAAGTTTCTGTTGAGAAATTAGCTGACAATCTAATGGGAACTCCTCTGTGGATAACTCTGTGCTTTCCTCTTGTGGCTTTTAAGGTTCTCTCTTTATCCTTAACCTTTGGCATTTTAATTATGATGTGTCTTGTTGTGGTCCTCTCTGGGTCCAACTTGTTTGGGACTCTCTGTGCTTCCTTAACTTACACGTCTATTTCCTTCACCAAATTAGGGAAGTTTTCTTTCATTATTTTTTCAATTAAGTTTTCAATTTCTTTCTCTTTCTCTTCTCCTTCTGGCACCCCTATGATTTGGATGTTGGTAGGTTTGAAGTTGTGCCAGAGGTCCTTAGCCTATCCTTGTTTTTTTGGATTCTTTTTTGTTCTTGCTGTTTTGATTGTTTTTTGCTTCCTTATGTTCCAAATCATTGATTTGATTCTCAGCTTCATCCACTCCACTATTTATTCCCTGTAAATTTTTCTTTATTTCACTTAGTTTAACCTTCATTTCTGCCTGGATCTTTTTTGTTGTTGTTGAAGTACCCAATGAGTTCGTTGAGCATCCTACTAACCAGTGTTTTGAACTCTGCATCTGATAGATTGTTTATCTCCATTTTGTTTAGTTCTTTTTCTGGAGTTTTCTTCTGTTCTTTCATTTGAGCCATATTTCTTTGTCTCCTTGTTTTGGCAGCCTCTCTGTGTTTGTTTCTATGTATTAGGTAGAGCTGTTTCGATTCCCTGGCTTAGTAGCATGGCTTGCAGTAGAAAAGCACATCCATTGATTGGATGGGGCAGAGCCTTAGGTAATCGCCAGGGGAGGGCAACCCATGTAAACCAGATTGATGGAGTCTCAAATATCGTGTCTCTGCTCTGTGGCTCTGTGTGAAGGAGTGCTCAGAAAAGGGACAATGGCTGCTGCCTGGCCACAGGGGTTTTGTCCTAGAGGAAGCTATCCCCCTGCACTTGCCCTGATGCCAGACACTTTAGTTTCTTCCCGTGTGCCACTGGTACCCTTCCAGATGCTGCCCCAGTGGCAAAGCCCAGAAGGAGTGAACCTGCTTAAGTCCTAAGTCTGTTGCAACCCCTTTAAGAGGAGACTCCTGAGAACCCTGTAGTTTGTTCTGCCACCCCAAACTCTGGTTTTTACAGCCAGAAATTATGGGGACTTATCTCCCTGGTAATGGAACCCTGAGCTGGGTGGCCTGGTGTGGGGCTAGGATCCCTCACTTCTGAGGTAGGTATTCTTCTTAATTATTATCCACCACACATGAGCGTGGGACTCCCACTTCTCTGGGTCTCTGTGCCTCTCTGCACATTTCTACACATCTTTGAGTCTCCACCCCTCCTACCCATCTGAATTAATGTGCTTTTTTAAATTCTTTGTCAGACTTCCATACAGCTTGATTTTCTGATGATTCTGGGTGATATTTGTTTTCTAGTCTAATTGTAATTTTTGCTATGGTTGTGCAAGGAGGTGAACTGTGTTTACCTATTCCTCCATCTTGACCGGAAGTCCACATTTTTTTCTCAGTGTTACTCTAAGTATATCTTTTTGTCTGTCTCTCCCTATAACGAAATGATATAGTTAGGTTATAGATTAAATAACCTATAGATCTAACTATAGATCTAACTGTAGATCTAACTATAGACTAAATCTTGCCTCATTATGCAACTTAGGGTATGTTTCTTACTCTAACATGAAAAACCTTGTTGTCTTTTAGAAGCTTAAAAGTGGCATCCCTCCGAAAAGATTCTGATCATTCATTCTATTGTTAAGTCAATACCAGGGTCACTATCCTAAAGCCTGGGAGTGTCAAATGGGAAGACAAGGTTTATTTGTAAGATCTAAGAGTTAAAAGAAGCAAAAAGATGATTTTGCTCACTTTTCCAACTCCAGTGCTGGAAACACAGTTGATGCTCCTTTAAAAATGTCTAACTGAGGTATTAAGATAACATGGTGCTCAGGGTTTAAAATATGGAACCTCCATGCAAACCTGGCCCTTTTAAAAAATCCCTTGACTCATTCATTCATAATGAGAGCCTAAAATGTTATACACAATAGGGGAAATCTGGGAAGAAGGAAGAATACACAGAGGAATGAAATGTCAAAATTTCCAAATTCCACTGTAATGTTTCAAGAACTAAAACACATAAAATTCTTCACCATCATGATCATTTTTCATTAACCTTTTCATCACAGTAGAGTTTTAAAATCCACAAATAAAGTTAACATGTCAACACACCATCTAATATATTTTCCTGCATATCTTGCCTTTCAATGCATCAGTTTAAGCTTGTTTCTATTTGCTAAAGAATCTTGATGACCTATCCTAAGCTTATTGTAACCCTCAACCCCCAACAATCATTTCTACCCAGTTAAAATGAGATTAAAGTGTTATGCACTAAATTAGAACATTTTAAGAAAACTCAGTGCTAAATTTAGAAGATGCTAGTTGTTCAAATTAAAGTTTTTCCTACTTGGATTCTGAGAATGAGGCAGCAACCCATTGACTTACTGAAAAAACTAGATGATGTTCCTTTGGCAGTGAAACATTCATAAAAGTCCACAGCACAGTATTACTCATTCCTCACTTCTGACTCATGCACATTTTTGGAAATAATCTTCCTTTGAATGTTGTTGCAGTGGGAAATATGAAGAGCAAAGTTGTTTTGGCACAACTTCACTCTTGTTTTGTTGAGTTATGAACTGTTTAGTTTCACGCTTTTGATTTTGTGCATTCTGGATGATATATTTGCACACATAACATCTCTATGTACATTAGAAATAGACATGCTATGACACCTCCTATGATTTGAAAATTCTCTATACAACTACTCACAGAAGTTTCTTTTATAGTAATCTATTACTTTGTACCATGAAAATACTTAATGCCATTAGTAAGATAAATTTTATATAATATGCATTGTAATACTTTTTATTTGAGAATAAACATTGACATTGTAGTTATGCATAAGAAAAAGTTGATGAGAATTAAATGTTTATATGTAGTTCATTTTACTTATAAATAAAAAGGGGAAATGAACTTATAAATAGCAATGCTTTTAGGACATATCTTCCCAATGATAGTAAAAAAGTGAAAATTGTTTCTCTCAGTCTAGCTCAAGAATCTTCATTTCTGAGAAATGTTTGTAAACAACTCTGCTCTGCTATGATTGCTGCCTACTCTGAAGTTCAATAGAAACTTAATGTTGTTTCACTCATTTTGGCCCTTAATCTTGACCTTTCAAGATTTTATTGTTTACTATCTTGTGTTTTGGAGCCAGAGATAGGCTTGAATCTCATGTTGGTCCTCATCAATACAATGAAATGATCATACCTTCCACAAAGGATCATGGTAAGCATTAATGAGCTAATATATACAAATTATTTAGCACAGAGTTGGGTGCAAGGTATAAATGAGCTATAAAACCAACAGCAATTATTATGATTTGACAGTTATATATGTGTTACATGCCTGCTGAAATATTTAGAGGTGAAGTGACATGATGTTTGTAACTTACTTGCAAATGGTTCAAAGAAAGATATAAACATGGCCAAGGTGGAGGCATAGGTAGACATGCTTCGCCTCCTCACACAACCATAAGAAGGATCACAATAAACCTCAAAACCAAAACCAACCAGAATTGCCAGAAAATTGAACTGTATGGCAGTCCAACAACTAAGGATTTAAAGAAGAAATATTCATCCAGACAGGTAGGAAGGGCAGAGACAGGTAGCTACAGCGGAGAAGACACACCGTGTCAGCGGCAATGCGGTGGTGGCCACTGGAACCGGCAGTCCCACATTTATGTGTGGCAGACAAAAACCAGGAGGAACACCTGGGGAGCCAGCAATCCCAGCCCCAGGTCAGACCATGCAGCCCAGGGTTCTAGCACCAGCAAAATAAAGCTTCATAACTCCTGACTGTAAAACCAGTGGAGAATGGGATGGCAGAAGAAACTGCCAGCCTCTCAGAAGAGTCCACTTAAAGGACCCCCACAGTCCAAGAATGTACAAAACCCACCCACTTGGGAACCACCACAAGGGCAATAGCTAGAGTGGTGCCAGTCACATATGGGAAGTGGGTAAAGTGATGGGAAATGAGGCAAGTACTGAGCAAATGGCATTATTCCCTCTCCAACCCCTCCCCTACATACAGCACTACTGTAAGAGGTGAGGCAGGTTGCCCAGCCCTGGCAAATACCTAAGTCTCCACCCCTTACAATGTAACAAGTGCTCTAAGACAGGAGTCAAAGCAGCTCTACTTAATACACAGAAATAAACACAGAAAGGCTGCCAAATTGAGGAGACAAAGAAGTATGGCCCAAATGAAAGAACAGAACAAAACTCCAGAAAAAAGAACTAAGCAAAATGGAGATAGCCAACCCATCAGATGCAGAGTTCAAAACACCGGTGATTAAGATGCTCAGAGAACTCACTGCGTACGGCAAATGCGTAGGGTAGAAATGAAGGCTACACTAAGTGAAATAAATAAAAATCCATAGGAAACCAACAGGGAAGGGAAGGAACCCGGGGTTCAAATCATTGATTTGGAACATAAGGAAGAAATAAACAGTCAACCAGCACATACTGAAGAAACAAGAATTAAAAAAAAAATAAGCAGAGAATAAGGAGACTCTGGGACATCTTCAAATGTGCCAACATCCAAATCATAGGGATGCCAGAAGGAGAAGAGAAAGAGCAACAAATTGAAAACTTATTTGAAAAAAATAATGAAAAAAAAAAACCCTTCCCTAATTTGGTGAAGGAAATAGACATATAAGTTAAGGAAGCACAGAGAGTCCCAAACAAGTTGGACCCAGAGAGGGTCACACCAAGACACATCATAGTTAAAATGCCAAAGGTTAAGGATAAAAAGAGAATCTTAAAAGCTGAAAGAGAAAAGCAGAGAGTTACCTACAGGGGAGGAATTCCCATAAGACTGACAGCTGATTTCTCAAAAGAAACTTTGTAGACTAGAAGGGACTGGCAAGAAGTATTCAAAGTGATGAAAAGCAAGGACCTACAACCAAGATTACCCTATCTAGCAAAGCTATCATTTAGGATTGAAGGGCAGATAAAGTGTTTCCCAGACAAAGTAAGGCTAAAAGAGTTCATCATCACCAAGCCCTAATTATATGAAATGTTAAAGGGACTTATTTAAGAAAAATAAGGGGACTTCCAGCCAAGATGGAGGCATAGGTAGACACACAGTGCCTCCTCGCACAACTAAAAGAAGGACAACAACAATTTAAAAACAAAAAACAACTGGAACTGACAGAAAATCAAACTGCATGGAAGTCCAACAACCAGGGGGGTTAAAGAAGACCCATTCATCCAGACCAGTAGGAGGGGCGGAGTCAGGCAGCCGGGACAGAGAGGGATCGTGGCAAGGCGGCAGCTGGTAGACCAGGCAGTCCCGCATTCATGTACAGATAAACCAGGCGAAACTGAGGAACAGGACGGACCGCACAACCTAGGGTCCCAGCGTGGGGAAATAAAGCCTCAAACCACTGGTTGAAAACAACTGTGGGGCTGAGGCTCAGGGAGAGACTCCCAGCCTCACAGGAGAGTCTGTTGGAGAGACCCACAGGGTCTAGAACATACACAAAACCACCCACACGAGAATCAGCACCAGAAGGGCCCACTTTGCTTGTGGGAAGTGGGGGAAGTGACTGAAATCTGGCAGAGAGCCAAGCCAGTGCAACTGTTCCCTCTCAGACCCCTCCCCCACATACAGCGTTACAACCCAGCAACATAGGTTACCCCCGCCCTGGTGAACACCTAAGACTCTGCCCCTCACTACGTAACAGGCGTGTCCAGACAAAAAAAAATGGCCCAAATGAAAGAACAGATCAAAGCTCCAGAAAAAATACAACTAAGCGACGAAGATGTAGCCAACATATCAGATGCACAGTTCAAAACACTGGTAATCAGGATGCTCACAGAATTGGTTGATTTTGGTCACAAATTGGATGAAAATATGAAGGCTATGCTAAGTGAAATAAAGGAAAATGTACAGGGAGCCAATACTGGGAAGGAAAGTGGGACTCAAATCAACGGTGTGGACCAGAAGGAAGAAAAAACATCTAATCAGAAAAGAATTTAGAAACGAGAATTCAAAAAAGTGAGGAAAGGCTTAGGAACCTCCAGGACATCTTCAAACATTCCAATATCCGAATTATAGGGGTATCAGAAGGAGAAGAGGAAAAACAACAAGTGGAAAAGATATTTGAACAAATAATAAAGGAGAACTTCCCCACTCTGGCAAAGGAAATAGACTTCCAGGAAGTCCAGGAAGCTCAGAGAGTCCCAAAGAAGCTGGACCCAAGGAGGAACACACCAAGGCACATCAGAATTACATTAGCCAAGATTAAAATGAAGAAGAGAATCCTAGAAGCAGCAAGAGAAAAGGAGGCAGTTATCTACAAAGGAGTTCCAACAAGACTGTCAGCTCTTTTCTCAGAAGAGACCTTATAGGCAAGAAGGGGCTGGAAAGAAGTATTCCAAGTCATGAAAGGCAAGGACCTACATCCAAGATTGCTCTATCCAGCAAAGCTTTCATTTAGAATGGAAGGGCAGATCAAGTGCCTCCCAGACAAGGTAAGGCTAAAAGAGTTCCTTATCACCAAGCCCTTATTATATGAAATGTTAAAGGGATTTTATCTAAGAAAAAGAAGATAAAAAATATGTACAGTAAAATGACAGCAAACTCAGAATATTAACAACCACACCTAAAACAAAAACAAAAACTAATTAAGCAAACAACTAGAACAGGAACAGAACCACAGAAATGGAGATCATGTGGAGGGTTATCAACAGGGGAGTTGAATGGACAGAAAGGTGGAAAAGATACAGAGAATAAATAGCATAGATGTTAGGTAGAAAATAGAAAGGGGGAGGGTAAATATAGTATAGGAAATGTAGAAGTAAAAGAACTTATATGTACGACCCATGGACATGAACTAAAGGGGGCGAATGTGGGTGGGAGGGGGTGTGCAGGGTGGAGGGAAGTGAAGGGGGGGAAATGGGACAACTGTAATAGCATCATCAATAAAATGTATTTAAAAAAAGAAAAATAAGATGAAAACTATGAACATAAAATAAATTCACAACTATCAACAACTGAATCTACAAAACAAAAACAAACTAACCAAACAACTGAACAGGAACAGAATCA
The DNA here is from genome assembly GCA_028533065.1 of Trachops cirrhosus. Classification (NCBI taxonomy): domain Eukaryota; kingdom Metazoa; phylum Chordata; class Mammalia; order Chiroptera; family Phyllostomidae; genus Trachops; species Trachops cirrhosus. The sequence continues at coordinate 23,737,938 of CM052544.1, forward strand.
TAGATTTGGAAATCATATGGAGGGTTATCAGTGGGCAGGGGGAGAGGGGAGAATGAGGAAAAAGGTACAGGGATAAGAAGCATAATTGATAGGTGCAAAATAGACAGGTGGATGTTAAGAATAGTATAGGAAATGGAGAAGCCAAAGAACTTATATGCATGACCCATGGACATGAACTAAGGTGAGGGGGGATTGCTGGAGGGAAGAGTGGTACTGAGTGGAAGGGGCCAAAGGAGAAAACACTGGGACAACTGTAATAGCATAGTCAATAAAATATACTTTAGAAAAAGGGAGGAGAGTGGCCTCTACCCGCTGATCATACAATCAAGAGGATCAAAGGCCAGCAAGGACAATTGACTCAGCTGGAAATACCAGAGATTGTGAGGTTAAGCTCCCATCCCCAACCTGGCCTGCTCCTTTCTGGCTCAGCCATATCAAACCAGGTCTGTGTTAGGCCAGGAAGTCCAGTGACTCATAATGAGGTCACTCCTCTTGGCCTCTGTTGCTTGTCCTGTAAAATGGGTGCAGAGGTTCGTGGTTAAGTAATCTGCCAATGTAAGGCCCTTGATGGCTGTAGAACTCTGTTATTACCCTCTCCAGTCCCCCTTCCTCTTACTCATTTGGCTAGAAAGATGCAGAAAGGGGGAGATTCTGGAAAAAAATAAAATACAAAATAAAGGAAAGAACCTTCACTAACAGTCCAGCACCCAGAACAGGCTGAGTCTCATACTGGCTGTTCATCAGAGCTGGTGGTTCTTTCCCTGTCACTTAAAAAGAATGATACATATATACATATACATATACATATACATATACATATACATACACATACACATACACATACATATGCATATCCTATATGTAAATACAAAAATATATATGAGAAAACAAAGTGTTAACAACTGGTGATATTAGGTGAAGAATATACAGATGTTCATTGTACCATTTTTTCAAATTTTCCATAGATTTGAATTTTTAAATAAAAAACATGAAAGTGTAAGTTAGATTGTATAATTTCCTTATTTAGACATTAAGAAGAAGTTACTTGTACACATTCATGTTTCAGTCTTATAATGACCGTTTAGTCACAAACACATTGCAGTTCATGGTTCACTTAAAAGTCCATTGTCACAGATGGCTCTCCATTCAGTCTTTCCCTGTGTCTGTTTTATTCATCATTTCATAATCTCACCTCACCAGCTCTTGATCTTATGATTCCATCCCCTGGCTCTTAAAAATCTGTTTCTGACATGACTTCTGTTTAAAAAACTCATTTAGTTTTTCTTTCTGGCTTGTTGAGATCCTGTCTCATGGTTTTGTTGACTCCTTGATTATTTTTTGCATTGCTTCTCAGCCTTTTGGCTAAGATCAAGTGTAAACTTAAAAATGCAACAAATTAATCACTATTTGTGGTAAAATATAAAATTCAGGCTACACTGAAATGTAGAGAGGGAAACAAGTATAAGCTAACCTCCTCTTCACTTCAGAGCCCTACTTCTCAAAACAACCACTTTTAATAGTTTACCCTGTCAGATAGTTTTCTGTCCACATTCAAGAATATAGGTACTTTTCTAGAGGAGAACATAGGCAGGAAAAGCTCAGGTATTGCACACAGAAACATTTTTACTGACACGTGTCCTAGAGCAAGGGACATAAAGGAAAGAATAAACAAATGGGATCTCATCAAAATAAAAAGCTTCTGCACGGCTAAGGAAAACAGTATTAAAATAAAAAGAGAACCAACTGTATGGGAAAACATATTTGCCAATG
>CM052544.1:23740207-23755915 GCA_028533065.1 Trachops cirrhosus
GGGGGTGGAAATGGGAGGGTGGAGGGGAGGGATGGGTGGGTGGGCTGGAATGGGAGTAAAGGATAGAAACTGTACTGATTAATGACTAAAATAAAAAAAAATAAAATAAAGTAAATAAAATTAAAAAAGAATATAGGTACTTTTCTATTTTTATTTTTTTAATTGTGTTATAGTACATATTTTTCTTATTGTATTGCATTGACTTGAACCTCTAGAACAATGTAAATTACAATGATAACAAATATCCTTAAATTATTCCTCTTTTTCCTTCTTTAAAATCATATTGTCAGATTTAAATTATACTTATTTTGACAGTTTTTCCCAAAATAAGCTCTCATTAATGAGGGTAGCCTAATTTCTCTATGGGTAAGAGAAATCAATTAATTAGACTCCTAACTCCTTAAAGGCAAAGACTATTCCTTATCATTTATATTTCCTTTTGCCTTATGCATGCATTTTGCTATTCCTGCTTGTTGAGTGAAAAGACCAAATAAAAATTGCCTTTTTCTAGAAATGGAGTCAATTTTACTGCAGATTAGTTTTGATGTACTAGATACACATTATGATTATTCTGCAAACGTTACTGTTAGAGGCTGACAACCAAAATTGAACAGCTCCTAAGCAAACATACCTGAAGCAGGTTTTGTAATTTTAGGCCTGCTGTGGCAAATGGTTAGGTGACTGCATGCAGTAATTTGCCTAAATAAAGGTCCCAAATGAAAAGTTGACAACACTTGCTCTCTAAGTCTTTAGAATCTTTTGTAAAATCCAATAAAACCTACTGTGGAGTATGTATTTCTAGGGCTAGAATCGAGGACAGAGGTATTATTTGCAGAAAGAATGATTGATGAAAGTAGAAGATCTTTATGGTCAACCAGAATGCATTTGTAACAATATCTCCTCCCTGAAAAGTTAGAAAAAGAGGACATGGACCATATGAGCATAATATTCATTCTTTTGAACAATAGAAATATAATCTTCCCCAAGAGAAAACTGCACAGTTATTAAATATCCCTGAATTTTACTGTAAGAAGGATAACTGGATGAAACAATTGAGCTTTCTTTCCTCTAATCACTTGGCTCCCAAATATCTCCACAAATGAGTTCTTAGCACCTCAAAACAGGTCTCTAGTTTTCCATCAGACTTAATTTCAATATGGTCTCTGAGTCGAGAATGTATTCAGTTATATACTTGAAAGATAGATTTCATATCAACCAATCACCATATTAATAATGACTTGTTAAGCCAACGCCATACAAATATTCCTCAGTCAATCATGCCTATTAATTGAATGGTTATTTTATTATTCAAACATTTTTCAATGCTGACTATGTAGATACCAATGTCAATAAAAAGATAAGTAGGCCAGAGTCCCTGCCATCACGATCTTCATCATCTCTACTTTTTCTACTGAGAAATTTAAAAAATATTTCAATATAATGGTGTGGCTTAGTTCCTATTACTTATTTCCATAGTAATTGTCACAGTTAAAAGATATCAAGCAGCAACAAGATTTAAGTCTGTTAAAATCCTTTTGATCTAATTGTGTCAATAGAAGTCAACCCTTCTAAAATGCTTCTTTCGTATGTGGTCTCTGTTTTCCCTAGCCTCCCAAAAATAAAGTAAGTAGAGTGCACATAGGCTATAACCTAAGTAACCAATTACAGTAGCCTTTTCTGACAAATGTTCTCATGCTGACAATTGATACAAGATGATACAAGGATATTTAAAAAGTTGGAAGTCACTGGGCTCCCCAAAACACACACTGGATGTTTCTATATTATCTTTGTGGAGCTCTTCTGTAAAAAAACTATATGACAATACTCAGAAAGCAGTTTCACTGGTTTATTAATGGCATGTTTTAGCAGCCCACTAAACCTTATACTCATCAACAAAATTGAATCCTTTTCAAAGCCAACATGGCCTTACGATGTGATCAGTAGGGATGTAATAGGAGGTAGGAGGTATTTAATCAAATGGTGTCAACATACTCCATCTTGTTTGTAGAATACTATGTACAGCTCTGCACCAAAGTAAACCAAATCCTTTATTTTTTCTTTAAAGAATGAATTTTAGAATGTGAATTTACCCTTATAAATGTATAGTTAAAATAGTTAAAAAACTAAAAGTTAAAATATTTATATTATTTTGTTGACTTAGATGAGAGATTAAAATCTCTACCTCTCTGGCATTATTGCTTAAGAACAATCTTTTTCCCCTTATATTTTATAAAGAATATATTTTCTTTCCCTTTTTCCCAATGAGCTTCATAATTACATTACCTGTTCCTCAGGTAATTTATGTATATACATATATGTATACACACATATGTGTGTGTACGTGTGTATATCTGTATTTCTCCTATGATTGATTGATACTTGCTAGTATTTTCGATGCTTCTGTGGTGAAAGTATTAATCCGTAGCAAATGAGAAGTTGACTATGACAGAGGCTCCTAACCAATATCCTCCTGTAGAAACAACTCTAATGTATTTCAGAGCTACAGGGGAATCATTTAGCAAGCAAATGTTTGCTGATGAGGGTTTAAAGAGAGCATATCCAGCAAACAACCAAAAGTCATTATGCACTTGATTTCAACAGAGCCTATTTAAATAATGACTCAGAGTTGAATGTAGGCATCTTTGGGGGCTACTGAAGGAAAGATATTTTGAATATCATTTGAATAACAGCTTGCAGCATGCTCCTATTTGATGCTAACAACAACCCTGTGTGTCATTTAATATCCTTCCTTTTATTTATGGGTACACACGAGGCAAGTGAAATAACTGGTACTCCAACCAAAGTTTTTGACTCACAGTTTGAGTTCATTTCTTTCCTTCAGATTATCATCCAATGGCAAATGAATTAAGTGAGCATTTTAAACATGAGTAAAGTAAGTGAAGCAATTACTTGTGACTTACAACCTTACTACTGCTTGCTATCCAGAGCAGAGTTCAACTGTACCCCACTCTTTCTACACTCATGTGGCAAGTTTCATCCAGACTATTATCACCAGTGTGGTGGGTTCTGCCTCAAAGAATGATGGATCCTCTCCTCTAGAACCTTTAGGATTTGGAGAAAGGGAAGAATGGAGTGAAGAGCAAGAGGATGAGTCCACAGGGTTTCAGTAAGCCACTCTCAGTCTGGGCTCAGGGAGTGTGTCTTGTTGTGGAATTTCCACGTGGAAGCATTAAGGAACAACATGGATTAAGGGTTTTATAGGAAATGTGCTGCAATGCACACTAATTGGCTACTATCTTTCAGTCAGTTCCAGTCACCACCCCAAGCCTGAATACTTCCAAGACATAAGCCAACACACACACACACACACACACACACACACACACACACACACACTCCTAGTCTACATTTTTTCTGATGGCTTGGCTAAATTTTTATTTTAAGGAAAGAATAGCTTAAATTTAAAAACTCACATTCTGTTTCGGTTTTAAAAAGGTGTATTATTCTTTTAAAAAGCTCTAAAATTTCTATATAAGCATATAACTTAATATAAAACAATTAAATCAAACAATGAAAATGTTGCCGATTATATCTATTGTCCTCTTAGCAGAGCAACAGCTCTCACAAGCATTCACAATCAGTCTGTTAACTTAGAGATGAGTCACCTCCAAGGTTTTCACTTCAATTTCCTTTGGCTAATAAAATAACACATCATGCTTTAGTCTTGCGATGTTGCTACAAATTTAGGTTGAAATAAATATATCAGTGCTTAAATATGCCAGTATGTGTGTGTATATATCACACACACACACACATACACACAATCTACTGGTTTTTTGACAAAAGTGCCAAGATAATTCAATGTTTCTTCTCGGATAGTCTTTTAAACAAATAATGCTGGAACAACTGAACTTCCATATGAAAGAAACTGAATCTAAACCCTTAACTCACATCATACACAAAAATCATCTCAAATTCAATCATAGTTCTAAAAGTAAAAGCTGAGACTATAAACTTCTAGAAGCTCCGGAAGAATACCTTTACAACTTAGAGTAGGCAAAAATTTCTTAAGAATAGGAAGGTTTAACCATAAATTAAAAAACTGAGAAGCCATATTCCATCCATCCCCCACCTAGCCCCCTAAACCAGCCTCTACCCCAATAGCTGTTAGCCTGCTCTCTATGAGTCCGCCTCTATTTTGCTTGCTCATTGGGGACTGAGGAAAAAAGAAGAGAAAAATCTCATGGACATGGACAACAATGTAGTGATTGCCATGGGGAAGGAGGATAGAGAACGTGGAGGAGGATAAAGGGAGGACAGATGGTGATGGAGGGAGACTTGACTTGGGGTGGTGAACACACAACACAGTGTACAGATGATGTGTTGTAGAATTGTGCACCTGAAACTTGTATAATTTTGTTAACCAGTGTCACCCCAATAAATTCAATAAAAAGGAAACAAAGAAACCATATTTCATCAAAATTGAGAATTTCTGCACTTCAAAAGATACCATTAAGAAACTGCAAGGATAAGAAATTGCACATATTGAAAGAAAACATTAGCAATACATATATCTGATGTATATCTGGTATCCCAAATATATAAAGAATTTTGCCCTGGCTGGTGTAGTGCAGTAGACTGAGTGCGGACTGTGAACCAAAGTGTCACCAGTTCGATTCCCAGTCAGGGCACATGCCTGGGTTGTGGATCAGGTCCCCAGTGGGGGCCACATGAGAGGAAACCACACATTGATACTTCTCTCCCTCTTTCTCCCTCCCTTCCCCTCTCTAAAAATAAATAAATAAAATTTTAAAAAAGAGAATTCTTACAACTCAATAATAAGAAGCAACCCAGTGGATAAAAATAAGCAAAAGGTTAAAATAACCATTTCAAAAAGAAATGATACAAATGGCCAAAGAGCTCAGAGCTCAGAAATAAAAGATCTCAACATCATTTATCATCAAGGAGATGCAAGTTGAAACCACAAGGAGATACCACTACACATTCACTGAAATCAGTAAAAGTGAAAAGACTGACAATACCAAATGCTGATGAGGATGCAGAGAAACTAGAACTCTCAAGTATTGTCAGTGAGTATGTATAATGGCACAACTACTTTGGAAAGTATTTTGGTAGTTCTTATAACATTAAATGTTTGCCTACCCTATAACTTAGCAATTGAACTTCTAAGTATTTATCCAAAAGAAATGAAAACATATGCTATCTGCAAAAAGAAATATATGTGAATGTGTATAGCAGTTTTATTCATAATAGCCCCAAACCAGAATCAACCCAAATGTTCATCATACATGAAAGTAGACAAACTGTGGTATCTTTAACAGTGGAATACTACTCAATAATAAGAAGGAGTGACATACTAACACCATAACAATAAGAATGACTCTCAAAACCATTATATAAATGACACAAAAGAGTATACACTATATAATTCCATTTATATAAAGTTCTAAAACCTGCAAAGCTTATCAATGGTAATAGAAATCAGAAAGTAGTAGCCTAGGGCAGAGATTAGAGGTAAATATGGTAGGTATGCTTGATGGCAAAAATGCAAGATGGAATGACACTGGGTTGTAAAAATATTCAACATCATGATTGGGTGGTGATATGCAGGGGTATACATTTGTCAACATTCATCAAACGATACTTTAAATCTATGCATTTTATAATTGTTAATTATGCCTCAAAAAGTTGATTAACAACAAATTTGTTAAATACTATGTACTTTCTAAAAATAAAACATCAATTTATCACTCAAAAACAAAACGAATATTTCTTTTATAAAAGCAAATGATTAAAGTCTATGAATTTTTCTGTCTAAGCCCATATGAGGATGTAGAAATTCATGCAGTTAAGATTTTAAAACCATCCTCTTCAGACTGTGGGATCCCATATTCTCTCTCTCTCTCTCTCTCTCTCTCTCTCTCTCTGTCTCTCTCTCCTGGTTGTGCTTCTCCCCTGTAACTGCCCAGTGCAAGAACAATGTAAAGCCCTATGATGGGTTAAAAACTCAACTGCACAATGGAGGGTTAGCTGTTCAAGTGGAAAAGTATAAGTCATTGTTTCTCAAACTTCCAGAGCTTAGACCTTGGAGAAAAATCTCTCAAAACCACCAAGGTGGCTTGGCTTCCATTTTAAGACATACTAACCTGGAAGTTCTGTTGTATGTGATTGTAGAAAGAGCTGACATGATCCTATGAAGCAATAGTGGACAAATGAGTTATTCAATGGAAAGGACAAACAATAGGAGAAGATGCTGCAGATGAAAGTTTATGGAAGAAGGAAGATGTGGGAATACAGTGGATAGACTGGGTAAGTGGAAATCTGCCAGCAGGAAGCCCAACTGGCAGGTTATATATTGGCAGGGGAAGCCCAGTTGGTGTTAAGCCCTGGGACAGTAAGGATCTAAATTACCTATAGCAACAGAAGGACGAAAAAAGATAAGAGAGGTTTCCAAAGAAGAACCTCAAGTTAGCATCTTGGCATCCTTAGCCTGTACCACGTTTTAAAAATCTGTGAAGTCATGAGAATCCTGTTAAAGTTATTCTGAAGGTAACCCTAAACTCATTCTTAATAGCTCTTGCAAAATTAGGGGAGGCAGATGAAAATTAAATTACTCAAAAGGGAAAAAGCACAGGAAAGTTTTTGATGATGCTGAGCTTTAGCCCAGTTCACATTCATCCAGGAAGAGCTTGCCGGTCTTGGCGGTTAGTCCATTTCTTCATCCCTAAGACAGGAAATTATGTGAGGCCCAAAATACTCTCCCCTACAATTCCATGACTGAGTGCAGCTGTTCTGACAGAATTTTCCAAAACCAAGCTCCATGCATGAAGACTTGTGCATTGCCAACACGTTCGTTGAGCACCTACTCTGTGCTCAGTCTTATGAGAGAGCAGGCAGCCAGCAGAGGGTATACTGGCTCTGAGTCACAGTGGAAATGTAGCAGTCCCCTGTGACCCCCTGCCAAATTTCCAGAGCATTGTATATTGCCTAGGTCAGTTCTCACATCTCCTCTTCAGGCCCTGGGAGGGTTCTTTCTACCCTCAACCCTACCCTACATCCCAGAACTACCATCTTTTACTTGGGGCACTCAATATTGGCAGCAATGCTGATTCGTCGGTATGTATGTATTTCAGAAGCTAAAGAATAGTAGCTAACAAATTAAATATATTAAACATGACTTCCTAGAAAATGTGTGAGGGTGTGTTATGGTTCATAAAGTGATTTCCTAAACACTTTCTTTTTCTTGACCTTTTCCATCTATTGCCTTAACAGCTTGTAAATAATGTAGTTTCTTAACCAAAAAAAAAATGAAAGGAGAAAGGGTGGGAGGGAGGGAGGGACAGAAGAAGGGTGGGGGAGAGAGAGAAAGAGTGAGAGAGAAGGAAGATTTAAAACATGAAGAAATAGAACTTCCTGATTTCCCAAAGAGGGAAACACCTATTTTTTCTTTTTTCTTTTTTTTGAAAAATGCCTAGCAGAGGAAGTATGGTTGCAAACATTACGAGACAATAAACCAGATTAATTTTCCATTCAAAAAGAAAAGTAAGCAACTTGGACTAAAAGAGGCAAATTGCATGACCCTATTATTTAGCACGTTTGAAATGAAAGCCAATACTGCTCTTGAAGCACTGACTGGCTGATGGAGGTTTCTCTTCCTCTCTTGAGGGCCCGCCCATAGGTTGCCTGGCAACCAAATTGCATTGCTAAGAACACTCCCCAGCAATAACTGACTCTGAATTTTAATTTTTGTGCCGATGCCTAAGTGGGATAAGTAAATAAATAAATAAATAAATAAATAAATAAATAAATAAATAAATGCAGTTTCCCTGAAACAGTGTTCATTCTGAGAAATAAGCAGCATGTGTAGGGATTATAGAATGGCAAATAAAACCATACAAAAAGCTGGTAAATTCTTTCTCAAAAAGTATTTGTTTAAAATTTTTTGGAAAAATCTGGCCTAAATAAATGTGGCCTAAATAATGTATTTTATTTAGGTCATAGGAAAAAATTGTCGTAAAATGATTGTATGAAGGTAAAAATGGGAATGAACTTAACCAAAAAAATTCTAATGTCTATAATAATATAAAGAATAAAAAGTTAGTCTTTATCATCCCTTACATTGAATTGCTTTTCAGAAATAAGAAATAACACAAAATGTGGCATGCATTAAAGGATGTGGGATGGCCGCTCACAACCCTAGCATTACCTTCCCTTCTCACACACAGTGGAAATAATAATTTGCATGCACGGTAGTAAAAAGGGGCAGTTTGAGTTGAAGGTTTCACATTAGTTTGTAGTTGCTGCTTTGTTTTATTAGAATTCTGTTCAATCTTTAATAAAGTAGGGACAAATCACCACTTTTAAAAAATCTGCAGTTTGAAGGGCAAAAGGATCAGATAAAAAAAGAGTATTTTTCATTCTCCCCTCCCCAAAATAGTTTGAATTGAATATGTTATAAGTAACTCCTCACAGTCTCTACTGTCCTTTATTCACAACCTTTAAAAATGTGGCCTAAATAAATGTATTTTATTTAGGCATTTCTAATTTGGGGCTAGCAATGATCATTTTTACCATTTCTTCTAGTTTATCCTGAAAAGGAACAGGGAGTGCAGTAAACCTCTTATTGCTTCAATATGTGGTTATATTTTGTCTGGAAACTTAAGTTCTTTTTTTTAATGCAATATCTGTAATTTATCTCCCCCCCAGTTTTAATTAGTTATAATTAATATATATATCATTATATAAATTTTAAGGCGCACAGCATAATGGTTTCATTTACATTGTGAAATGATTACCATAGTAAGTTTAGTTCTCAGGAAACTTAAGTTCTTCCTTGGAAACATTCTTTTAAGCTCTTACCAAAACAAATAAAGCCAGGACTTAGGGTACAAATGCTGGATCTCCAACTTATCAGCTGTGGGACCAATTAGTGACTGTCTTATTTCTTCATTGGTAAATGGAAACACCCATTAATAAGCATCTCTTTCAGCAGTTGTGGGCTAAGTAAGATCACCTAGCATAGTGCTGTAATGTGGTAAGTATTCAATTTCAGCTATTATTATTATTAATTATTATTATTATTATTAACTATATGGGGAGGTATTATGCCTGTAGTGGAGGCTGTGACATGCTGCACTGGTCCCCCTTTGAGAACGAAGGAGTTATTCTCTTGGCTTCTGGAAAGGCTGCCCCAAGACAGCCTTCAGCTGTAAGTGCTTTCGGAGGACTGCCTTGGCTAAAGAACACTACCAGACCTAAGACCATGCATCCTGCCAGAGACAGCCTAAAACAAATCCCTGGTCCACCTGGGGATGTAAAGGTCCTGCCCCTTCACTTCAATATATGGGATGATCTCAACTATGACAAATTAAATTTATATGCATGTGTATAATTGGAAAACTGAAAAGTACACTAAGATTAACAATGTTTATTTCTGGGGGGTTTGAGGGTAGGATTATTTTCTTTATACTTTTCTGTGCTTTCCAAATTTTCTACAAGGAACAAATTACTTTTTCTGTGGGGGGAGGGGGTGGGTCTCCTATGGTCTGAGTCCCATCCTCTACATTAGTTCCCATAAGTAGTTCAGCCTTCAGATAGTCATGAGGAGAAGGGGTCAACCTAGAATACCCCACCACTGTAACTAGTCAGCTCACCCTCATGTCTCCAATGACTGGAAATGGTAGTTTTCAAGCTTTAGCTAAGAATTCTTTTTTCAAATGCAAGTTTCCTCAGGTACTTAATATAGAAAGTATCTAAAATTAGGACTTCTATGATAGATGCCAAGATTGGGAATAGGTGGTGGAGGGAGAGGAGGGAAAAGATAAAAGTCTCTGCTCCTTGGTCAAGCCCTTAAGATGTCACTTTGAAAACCCTGAACCAGAGTCAGGATTTTTACGCATCAGAGAGCCCATACCTTCAATCCCTCCTTTTGTAGGTTCCCCAAAGAAAAGGTTTATCAGTCACCTTCGTCATCAAATGCTAGAAACCATGTTGATGACTTACATGTAAATAAATCATGAACAGAGACATTATTAACACAAAGTGTCAAAGAGAAAAATATTTGGCCATATATTCTTTGACATTTTCTAAATATTGTTCAATTTTTTAACTGACACATTGAAAAATAGATTTTTACTACTTTATTGAGCTATAGTTCACATACCATACAGCTCACCCCTTTAAAGTGTACATGTCTATGATTTTTTTGTACATTCACAAACATATGCAAAGACCACCTCAGTCGGTTTTACATCACTTTACGACATCTTCATCATTCCAAAAAGAAACTATCTGTAATTTAACTAACACCTCCCTAAGCCCTTAGGCCTCCCAGCCCTAAGCAACTACCAATCTACTTTCTGTCTCTAGAAATTTACCTATTCTGGACATTTCATTTAAATAGAATCATGTAATATGTAGTCTTTTGTGACTGGCTTCTTTCATTTAGCATGATATTTTCAGGGTTCATCAATGCTATAGCATATATCAGTATTTCACATATTTTTATGACCAAATAATGTCCCATTGTATGGATATGCTACATTGTGCTTATCCATTCATCAGATGGAAATTTCGGCCCTTTGCACTTTGTAGCTATTATAAGTAATGCTGCTATAAACATTCGTGTACAAGGCTTTGTTTCTCTTAGAAATTTAGCTAGGAATCGGATTGTTGAGTCATATAATGATTCATGTTTAAGCATTTAAAAAACTGCCAGAGTAGTGTTTTCCAAAGTGGCCTCACCATTTTATATTCCCATCAACAGTGCGTGAGGGTTCCGATTTTTATATTTTTGCAATTGCTACCACTTGTTATCATATGACTTTTTTATTTTAGCATCCTAGTGGGTATGAAGAAATATCTCACTGTGGTTTTGAGTTGCATTCCCCTGATGGGTAATGATGTCAAGCATCTTGTGCTTCCTGGTCATTGGTAGTATATCTTCTTTGGAGAACTTGTTTTCGGATCCTTTGGCCATTTTTTAAAATGGGGTTATTTGTCATTCTGTTACTGAGTTGTGTGAGCTTTTGTATGTTGTGAATACGAGCCCTTTATCACTTACATTATTTGCAGTTACTTTTGCCCATTCTGTGAGCTATCTTTTTCTTGATAGGGTCCTTAAAGCACAAAAGTTGTAAATTTTGATGAAGTCCAATTCATCTATTTTTTCTTTTGTTACTCATGCTTTTAGTATCATTCTAAGAATCCATCGCCAAACTCCATATAATGAAGGTTTATCACTATGTTTCTTTCTAAGGATTTTATAGTTTTAGCGCTTACATTTAGGTCTTTGATCCCTTTTGAGTTAATTTTTTATATGCTATAAGGAAAGGGCTCAACGTTATTTGTCTTACATGTGGCTATCAAACTGTCCTAATACCATCTGTTGAAATAACTATTATTTCTCCATTGAATGGTCTTGGAACCCTTGTTGAAAATCAATTGACCCTGGACACATGGATTTATTTCTGGACTCTCAATTTTATTCATTTGATCTATAACATCTATCATTATGCCAGCACCACACTGCCTTGATTAATGTTACCTTGTAGTAAGTTTTGAAATTGAGAAATGGGAATCCTCCCACTTAAATCTTTTTTCCAAGATTGTTTTGTATATTCTGAACTGCTTGAATTCCCACATAAATTTTAGAATCAGCTTGTCAATTCTATGCTTGATACTGTAAGTAATTCTATTCTGAATATTTTATACATAAATTCTTATTCATAATTCCTCAAGAAAACTCTAGTGACTATTGTTATTGATCCAAAAGAGGTTAGTAAGCATCACTGATGTGCCCTTGAATACTCTTTAGCAATCAGGATAGCTTTGCTAGTCTGAAACATAAGAGTTTACAAGAAGAAAAAAATAATTATAAAGGAATACTATGAACAATACATTAGATAACATAGATAAAATAGACAACTGCTATGCAGATACATGATAACATAGGTGAAATGGACAATTTCTTAGAACAACACAAACTATCAAAATTGACTCAATACACAACATGAATAGATCTATAACAAGTAAAGAGATTGAATTGGTAATTAAAACTTATCCACAGTGAAAAATGGCTTCAATGCTGAATTCCACCAAACATTTAAAGAAGAATATACATTTTTTTCACAAGCTCTTTAAGCAGAAAGGAAGAGGAAAGAACATTTTCCAACTCAGTAGGAGACCAGTATTAACCTGATATCAAAACCAGACAATCACGATTGACAAATATCTTTTATGGATATGGATACAAAAGTCCTTAACAAAATACTAGCCCTCTGGCAACATATAAAAAGAATTATACACCATGAGAAAGTAGGATTTTTCCCATAAATGCACAGTTGGTTTAATATCTGAAAATGAATTAATATGATACACTGTATTGACAGAATAAAAAAACACATTATCATCTCAATAGACTCATTTTAAAAAGTCCAACACCCTTTCATGATAAAAATAGTCAATAAACTAGGAATTAAAGGGGATCTTCTTAACCTGATAAAGGGCATCTATGAAAAATCCACAGCTAAAATGTCTAATGGTGAAAGACAGAATGCTTTCCTCCCTAAGATAAGGAATAAGACAAGGATGCCCACTCTCATCACTTTTATTCAAAATTATACTAGAAAAAAAGGTGAAGGGATTAAGAAAAGAACTCACAGACAGACATCAGTAAGGTGATTACCAGAGGGAAAGGGGAGTCAGGGGAGGGAGAAGAGGGTATAGGGGGGATAAATGGTAATGGAAGGAGATTTGACTTGGGGTGGTGAATACACAATACAATATGCAAATGATGTATTATAGAATTGTATACCTAAAATCTATATAATTTTATTAACCATAACTTCCATCTTGATAATGGGATTTGAAGGGCAAGTATAAACCCTGATTTCAATGTTGTTGGAAAGACAGAAGTAAGAAACAAGAGACAATCAGACAGTGGTAATTTTTTTTCACTGTAAATAAGTGTAGTAGGAGTCCAGAAAAAGGTGATATGCATACAAGTTGGAATAATCTAGTCTGAAAGGGCTTCATAGAGAAAGTAGACTTTGGATGCGTCTTGAAGAATGATTAGCAAAGCAGAGGGCAACAGTGAGGCCATACTGGACAAGAGAAGTGGCCAAAGCAGAGAAGGAAAGTGAGTATTAGATCTATCGGTCTAGTAAAGAGTGCATTTCTTCCCTATTGAAGCTAAGGATGCATTTGGAAAATGAGAAATATGGTAGAATCAACATGGTGAATTAGATTGTGGGAAGAAAACCAAGTGGAATTTAGGCTTCCTGTTCAGATAAAAAGGGTCCCCGAGAGTTCTTGACAAGTTGAAGGTGGTCTATTAGCTTTGTCTGACTGTGATACACTGAGTGAGATCAGAAGGGAGAGCTAGGCAGAAGTCACCCTGGGAAGAAACTCTAGCCTTCATGTCAAGGTGCTATGGCCCAGTGTGAGGTAGGTTTTAGCAGTAATTGACATATTTGAGTTCAATGACACTGATTTTCTCATGCTTATGAAAATCAATCACTAGAGGGAGCATACCTCAACATAATAAAGGCCATATACGAGAAACCTACAACCAATATCATATTCAATTTGCAAAAACTAAAAGTTTTCCCCTTAAGATAAGGAACAAGACAAGGATGTCTGCTTTCACCACTCTTGTTCAACATAGTACTGGAAGTCCTAGCCATAGTGATCAGACAAGAAGAAGAAATAAAAGGCACCCAAATTGGAAAGGAGGAAGTAAAACCGTCATTATTCACAGACAACTTGATAGTGTACATAGAAAACCCTACAGTCTCCACCAAAAAACTACTCTACCTAATAAGTGAAGTTGGTAAAATAGCAGGATACAAAGTCAATGTTCAGAAATCGAGGGCATTTTTATACACCAACAATGAAATATCAGAAAGACAAATTACAAAAAAATCCCATTTACTACAGCAATAAGAAAAATAAAGTACCTAGGAATAAATTTAACCAAGGAAGCAAAAGATCTGTACTCATAAAACTAGAGAACACTGGAGAAATTAAGGAAGATACAAATAATTGGAAGTGTATACCATGTTCATAGATAAGAATAATTATCATGAAAATACCCATACTACCCATAGCAATCTATAGATTCAACACAATTCCTATTAAAATACCAATGACATATTTCACAGACCTAGAACAAATATTTCAAAATTTTATATGGACCCCAAATAGCCTCAACAATCTTGAGAAAGAAGAACAAAGTAGGAGGGATCACAATACGCGATATCAAACTATACTACAAGGCCACTGTAACAAAGTCTGGTACTGGCATAAGAACAGACACATAGATCAATGGAACAGAATAGAGAACTCAGAAATAACCCAGGTCTCTATGGTTAATTAATATTTGGCAAATGGTGCACAAACACAGTGAAGTAAAGATGGCCTCTTCCACAAATGGTTTTTGGAGAACTGGACTGGTACATGCAAAAAAATGAAATTAGACCACCAACTTACACCATACACTGGAATAAACTCAAAATAGATAAAAGACAAATATAAGTCATGAAACCATAGAAGTCCTAGAGGAAAACATAAGCAGGAAATTTTGAGATATCCCACATAGCAAAATTTTTACCAATATATCTCCTAGGGCAAGGGAAATAAAGGAAAGAATAAACAAATGGGACTACATTAAATTAAGACGCTTCTGCACAGCTAAAGAAACCATCATCAAAATAAGGGAATCAACATTATAGGCAAAAATATTTGCCAATGATACATCAAACAAGGGTTTGATCTCCAAAATATATAAAGAACTCAAATGACTCAACACCAGGAAGACAGACAATCCAGTTAAAAAATGGGCAAAGGACCTGAACAGACACTCCTCCAAGGAGGACATACAGGTGGCCCACAGACATATGAAAAGATGCTCAACATCAATAGCCATCAGAGAGATGCAAATTGAAACCACAATGAGATATCACCTCACACCTGTCAGAATGACTTTCATCAATAAATCAACAAGCAACAAGTACTGGTGAGGATGTGGAGAAAAAGGAACCCTCCTGCACTGTTGGTGGGAATGTAGACTGGTACAGCCACTGTGGAAAACAGTATGGAATTTCTTGAAAAAACTAAAAATGGAACTTCCTTTTGACCCAGCAATTCCACTGCTAGGAATGTATCCTAAGAATCTTGAGTCACTAGCTCAAAAAAACTTATGTACCCCTGTGTTCACAGCAGCACTGTTGACACTAGCCAAGTGCTGCAAACAGCCTAAGTGCCCATCAGCAAATGAGTGGATCGAAACACTGTGGTACATTTACCCAATGGAATACTATGCAGCAGGAAGAAAGAAGGATCTCCTACCCTTCACGACAGCATGGATGGAACTGGAGAGCATTATGCTAAGTGAAATAAGCCAGACAGTGAAAGACAAATACCATAAGATCTTACCTATAAGAGGAATCTAATGAACAAAATAAACTAATGAGCAAAATAGAACCAGAGGCATGGAAACATGGAACAGACTGACAGAGAGGAGGAGTGAGGGGGATAATGGTGGAAAGAAGGGGAAGGGACTAGTCAAAGAACATGTATGAATGACCTATGGACATGGACAACAGTGTGGGGATTGACTATGGGAGTGGGGGTGTCTGGGCAGAGGAGGGCAAAGGGGGGAACATTTAGACAACTATAATAGAATAACAATAAAAAATTGAAACAAAAAAGAAAATCACAGGGGTG
>CM052544.1:23756415-23816546 GCA_028533065.1 Trachops cirrhosus
GAGGGGGATAATGGTGGAAAGAAGGGGAAGGGACTAGTCAAAGAACATGTATGAATGACCTATGGACATGGACAACAGTGTGGGGATTGACTATGGGAGTGGGGGTGTCTGGGCAGAGGAGGGCAAAGGGGGGAACATTTAGACAACTATAATAGAATAACAATAAAAAATTGAAACAAAAAAGAAAATCACAGGGGTGGGGAGAAAATGCAGACAACTGTAATTGAACAACAATAAAGTTTAAAAAAAGAAAATCAATCATATCACATAGAAATGTCTGTTACTCTCTTCTGGTAACTTTTCTTTGATATTGTTATATATCTCACTGTCCAGTGCTCCACTGACAACTGTCCTATTGCTAAAGAGTAAAAGAGGCAAGAGCAAGTGAAGGGTGATCCAGAAACCCAAGTGTGTGGTTATCTCTGGGGCTGGGTGCTGTCTCCTTGGCTTCTGCCTCATTGAGTAAACAAGACCTTTAACAATTCTGCCCGGAGCAATCTGGAATAAACCTAGAACTTCCCTCATTTTATGGCACCTAATAAATGAGTAAGTAGAAAGATAATGGGTGCAATAAAATTATGCATGGGATTTTCCAATCCCATGAAGGCTTGCTCAGTTCATTAGATTAGAATCAAATGGCATTTATTGATGACTAATTGCTACGTAGTTTGCATGCATCTCATTCAATCTTCAACACTCTGTGAGGTAAGTGTTTGCACCACTGTTTTGAGATTTTGTGGGCATTCATTTCTATTCACCAACATAATCAAACATTTTATCAGGATTTTTATTTTAAAACAAACAAGGAATTTCTTCTCCTCTTTTTGTCAGTAAATTTAAGGGGTTTATTTAGACAATGGGGCTTGACTCTACAATTAATTGTGTAATGTCTGTTTACTAACTGGGCACTTTTTCCATGTATGGTACTAAACTAGGGGCTCTAGGGAAAGACACAAAGCCTAACAATGCAATCACCAACCAAATTGCTTGCCCTGGCATTAGATAAATATTCAAGGCATAGAAGAATATTAAATGGCAGTTCAAGAAGGTGTGTGTAATAGGATCCAAAGAGGTTAACATCTAGGAGCCACCTTCCAAAATCTCAATCAACAGGCATTTCCTAAATCTCAAACACCCAAAGCAGGTCAACCATCTGACTGGGTAATCTCATAGGGAGACAGAATTCTCCCACATGTCACCCCCAAATAACTAGAAACCAGCTCATACCTAATGGTCTCACTTGAAGTATTCTGCCAAGACCACCATTTCTGTCATTCTGTGTGTTTTCCTATTTTGGGTTCAAGGAAAGAAATGATAAAAAGTAGTACAGTTACCTGTCATTATATATGTTACTGGAGGGTAGACATGGCAAAACTAAATAACATTTACTCATAAGTCCTATTGTAGGCATATATAGCCATCCTCACTAAACTGTTTGAGTCAGTATGTGGTCAAGTAGGCTAACATGAACTTCAGCTCTTAACAAAAATAACAGAAAACATTTACTGAATGTTACATTTGCTGGAATCAATGTATATGTACTACATAAGACTCACAGCAACTCTTTGAGGCAATACCACTATCATCCCCACTTTACAGATGAGGACATTGAGGCATGGAGAGATCACAGGTTTATGCAGCCAGCACATAGCAGAGCCAGGATTTGCACCCAAGCATTCTAATTCCAGTGCCTGTGCTCTTAACAACTCTGTCATTCTCCTGCAGAGGCCAGTAGGAAGTATTAATATTCATTCATTTCGAACTCAGTAAGTAATAAGCATTAGCTGCTCATGTGTATCCAACATGAGCTATCTGTGGAGTGAAAAAGCCGTGACCTCCCTCATAGAGCTCAATAGTCTAGGACTTCACAAACTCTGACATAGTGATTTGTCACTGACCATCAGGTTTGCTCTGAGAACCTTATGACCTAAATGACAAAAAAAAATCACTAAGGAAGCAAGACCACTAAACAGAGGGATGCATGTCTGGTGAGGGTTAGAACAATGTTTCCCAGAATATCAGGTTTGGGGGTTGAGTCTTAAAGAATGAATTAAGCACCTACTAGAATTAAAAAGTAAGCCCAGGGCTACTTCAAGGCTTATCCAACAAAACCTCAACTTCTCTCAAGACTCAACCCTCCCCACTCCTGAAGCGGCCCACCCAGGATGTTGCTTCTTGTGAGAATATCTTTCCCCACTTCTCTACCTGGCCCCTTCTTAGACACCACTTGGGATTTTGATACCCAAAGTGTGGACCATGGACCAGCAACATCAGCATCACCTGGGACCTTGTTAAAAATGCAGAATCTCAGGCTTTCACGCCAGACCTGCTAAATAAGAACATGAATTTCAGCAAGCTCATCAGGTGAGTCGTAAGCCCATGAAAGTCTGAGAAGTGCCGGTGTCAGACACGGCTCGGCAGTGTCACTTCCTTGAGCCCCTGACTTGAATAAGATTCCTCTCATGGGAGTGCCCAGGATCCCCTGGTGCTAAGTCTACCACTGAGGCTTGCTGACCCCCTACCTCCTCCGTGGAGTCCTGGAGGGCAGCTATGGTGTTTTATTTCTCTTGGCTTCTCCAGTTCCTGTAACAATACCAAGAAAGTGTCAGTTGAATAAATAACCGAGTGGCTCTGAAAAAATGTAAAGCTCTCTTTGAAAAAAGTTAGCGTTATCTGTACTTGGTATTACTCCTTCCCGTCTGCTCAGGCCGTCCCCTGGATAGGCGACCCATTTCTCTGAATGCACCTAACTTCGGCTTCCAAGCCTGAGCCAGGGCTGGGGATGGCCTGAGCCTTCTGCTTTTAGCTGCCTAGTCACAGAAGCCAGCAGAAAACCCCCAGCAAACAAGGGCGGGCCTTCTGCTGCTGAGCACAGCCACCTCAACAAAAGCAGGTTGCTTCCTGTGGGGCCCAACCCAGTCTGGTATCCAACCCCACAGAGGGTTCCCTGGTGCCAGGAGCCAAGGCCTTTTCCCTGATGCTTGGGATTTTTGCAGGTGCTGGGAGCACATCCTGGGGGGACAGCTTCAGCACCTCTCAGAGTAAACTGATGCTGGACCACCTCAAGGTTAACTCGAGGTTAGTCTTCAAAGATCCTGCAAAAGCGGAAAGGGGCTCTGAGCCTGCTCCTAGTTTCTTCTCAGAGAGTGACTGTTCCCTAGTTACCCTTGCGCGAATGCTGACTTGGGGGAGTGTCTATTCTTAGAGAACATGGAAAGAGGGCTTTACCCTTAATAATGTCTTTCTTTTGCAAGTAGGTTTCTTTTCTCTCTCTTTTTTTTTTAAGCAGTTTTTTTGGCAGCTGCATGGGGTTGGGTAATGCCTAAGACTTTGCCAACCTCATTGTGATATTTTTTTTCACTTGTAACATATGTGACCACAGATGCTACCACAAGCATCACATGACTCACACCCCAGAGCTGGGAGAGAAACACACCTCTCCTTTTCCTCTGACCACTGGGCTTGCCTCTTCCCTTTCCTGCTTAAATTACTGAGCTGTCAAGTGAGCCTAAGAAAGAAGAAACAACTGCCCGCTGATAAAGCAGTAGTAAAACAAATTGCTTTCTCATTGTTTAAAGTGATAGAAGCATTTTATTTTTATGAGATACTTCTACATGCTTATTGTAGAAAAAGTGAAAGATACATTGAAGCATGAATTAGCCATAATGCCACAATACGGAAAAAATCGTTCTCACTGTTTTGGTGAATTTCTCACTAAACACCCATAGCCCCAGAATAATGTCAGTTTCCATGGGAGGTGACTAAGGATTAGTTGCTGCCATCCACCCCCTACCTCCTGCTTTCACTTTAGGAATTTCGCAGCAATACAAACCCACATTTCACGAAGTTTACCATTTTGGTCCTATTATGGGCGGGCTTACTGTATTTAGATAGCTAAACTAAAACTATATGCAATTTTGTATGCTAATAATGATTTCATTTGCTTAAAAGTATGTCAAGACTGCTCTCCCATGTTAATATTTTTTCAATTTTCTAATTTGTCAAATAGGTTTAAATGAGCTAATAAATTTTTGGGAGTTAGGAGGTTACTGATCTGTCATCATAAGGTTTAAATGAGATCATCGATATTCAAAGTATTCACTTAGCCTAGGGCTGGGCATATAGTAAACTTTTCATAATTGGCAGGTATGGCTACAGATGATCACCAAGATATCATTTTAATGCTACCATACTATTTCATTCTAAGTAGCGTGTTTAACTGTCCTTTTATTGTACTGATCTTATTTCTACTTCTTC
Organism: Trachops cirrhosus; assembly: GCA_028533065.1. Classification (NCBI taxonomy): domain Eukaryota; kingdom Metazoa; phylum Chordata; class Mammalia; order Chiroptera; family Phyllostomidae; genus Trachops; species Trachops cirrhosus. The sequence goes on from CM052544.1 coordinate 23,760,673, forward strand.
CTATTTAAAATTGTAGCACTGTAACAGATATCTTTAAGTATAATTTTTTAAAAATAGTATGTCTTTAAAATGACTATATTGGATGATATAAACACTTTAAAGCCTTTTATTATATATTGGCAAATGGCAAATAACTTTCCAATGATTGTATCAAATTGCCCACCAGCCGTGAGTGGGATGATCTTACAAAAGTAAATCTTTTGTTTTTAAATCTGCCAAAATAGGTGAAAATTAGGTGTCACTGTTCCTCAATTTTGCATGTTTTAAAATTACCAATGAAATTGAAATATTGTTCCATATATATTAACCACCTGTATTGCCTCTTCTATGAATTATCTCTTCAATATCCTTATAATAACATATCAAATGATTTGAGTTTTCTTTTGTGTGTGTGGTGTTTTTCATATCAAAACTCATCAGAAACAAGATCATTTTCTACATAACAGAAAATCTAACAGTGAGGCCATTAGGGAGTTTATTAGAGATGCATTTAAATTTAATCACACAACTTATAAATATTTGGCAAAGGGCCACTACATATACCCATACAGTAAGTAGTCTTTAAGACAGATTCTGTCTAAGATTACTTAGTAGGAGAGAAAAGGGTGGGCGACAGACAGAGCCTAGGCAGCTAGACGCTTCTGGCAGCCCATCTCATCCATGCTCAGCCCCAGGTGAGCATCTGAGCCTGTGCCAGGCAAGGAGACACTCAGGTGACACTCCCAGCTGCCCCAGCTGGCACCTTGAGATTTGGCTAATCCCTGAGAGAGAGATGACACAAGGAGCATGTTACACAGGCACAGGCTGCCACTTCGTACCCTCATCTCTCACAGTCGCCATTTTACAAATAAGAAAGCTGAGGCTTGCAGCGGTTTAGCTGCCGAAGATCACAGAGTAAGTGGCTGAGCTAGGATTCAGCCTGGGGCCTAGTGAACCCCAGTGTGGGTACTCTCAGCGGCCAAACCACACAGCTTCCCTTAAAAACAGCGTCTCTGAACACGACAATGTCAAATGTTTATCTTCTGAGAGCCCCAAATAAAACTTTTCAGTTCTAGGCTACTTACTATTTTTTTATCCTCAAAGTAAAAATAGTCGTTTCCAGCAAAGGACTCCACTCATTTTCCTGGGAACTCCCTGGGTCCATCACCCACCTGGGTCCCTCACTTCCAAGAGAGAAACTACGGTCAATCCTGGATCCCAAGAAGGAGGTTATTCTTATTGTGACTCCGGTCTCCTCTCCTGAAAAAGGAGAATCACTCCTTGCATGGGGAAAATGGCTACAGAATATCAGATACTCAGGACCATTGCGTAGATATTGTATAGCATCTGCTATTCATACAATGCCTGCTGATGAATGATGACTGAAATTATTGTGAAAGTCATTTGCCAGCACAAAACAGGATCTGCATAAGACTTGGCAACAGTTCTGAATATCCATCCCAGCAAAGCTTTCACCTCCAGAGCCAGGTTCCCCACCAGCCCTCAATCCCTACGGAGCAGGGACATGCAATAGCATTACCTATAATCCTCCAGTGAAAAACAATGACAAGCTCTATTTCCCCCCAAAACATATATTTAACTTATTCATAGCCTCATTTATTTTAGGGTTTCCTAATTTCTGAGGCATACTGATCCATGATGCCATGTTAATTCATATGATTGGTGTAATATCTCTTTCTTCTCCGGTACATGGACAGCTGTGAAAATAGGCATCCTTCTGAGCTACAGAAATCAGTTTTCTCATTTATGTTCTGTGGAAGTATTCAATCCCTGTCAGAAAGGGATTGAGATACACACGCTTCCATGTCTAAATGCTAAACAGGAGGGAAAGGCAAAAGTGTGTCATGGTAGACCTCATGAGTTCAGATTTTAACTTTCAACTTGGATCAACACTCAGGAACCAACTTGACTACCCGGAGTGTCCAGAAGAGTTAACCGCACTTGCCTCTGAGAAGCAAGCTGAAATTAACTGCTCTTGCCTGAATCAAACAAATGCTGGCAGTGCTATCAGGACCTGGCATGGCCAGATGGCAGTCGCCACACCTTGCCAGTTACCAATCAGCATGCAACAGCTGGGCTTGACCAAACAACAACTGCCCTTGGCCCTGGCTTCTGGTGAGCTGTTGGCTATAGATAGAAGCAGGGTGTCAAGAAAAGAGAGCAAAGTACTTGATACCAGCAATTCATGAAATCCATCTGAAAGCAACATAACCAGTTTAATGTATTGAATTAGTTTCTGATGTACTGAAAATGGGAAAACATAATGTCAAATAATTGATCATTCCTGCAGCAAGAAGAGGTGGATGTGTTTATGAAATGAAGACTAGAATATTTCCAGATACGTGTGTAGTCATATTGAAAACATGATATATCAGCCCTTAAAGTCCCCCTGGGTTTGACGGCTACCCATGGATAGAGTTCGTTTTAAGAAATGGGAAAGCGTATCCAAAATCCAGTGTCATGCTTTCCCTATAGCTAATGATACACAGGCAAAAAAATTGCAAGTTCACCATTTTGCTTCATGAAATGTATCTTAACCCATTTATCAAATTTCGATTATAGCTAAAGAGTAAGAGATGGGTGTTTTGTGGACTCAGCTCTGGATTGGGTAATTCTAAAAGTATTGAGAAGAGAACCTCCACATGTTATGTGGCTAAATATTCATGTTTTCCAAAGACAAAAGACAGGGACTAGGGGGAGAAAGCAGCAAATGACAGTTTTAGAAACAAAACTGAGATTACCTTAGATCTGCTGGCTGAGATGGGAATCACACATTCTAGAGGAAATGGAAACACAGCCAAACAAGAAAGGAAACAGCAACAAGGTAGAATTAAAAAAATGAGAAAAAAGAAACTAGCTGAGTTTGAGCTCCAGAGAGACTTTCATTAAATCACAGTGCCACTCCATGCGGCTGTGCTTTAAAGGTTAAGGCAGGCCCGGGCGCCTCTCTGTGTGTCCCCTCTCCCCGGGAGCAGCTGGGGATGTCTTTCACTGCTGACGACTGGGGCGGGGGAGTGTGCAGACAGAACCGGCAACAGTGGGCTTGGCAGGACTCCGAGAAGCTGAGGGCGGGCAGCTGGGCAAAGCCGGGCCTTGAAGAGCCTCTTCTCCTTCGTTCTGAATCACAGGCCTGTGGAGACCACGGTGGTGGGTCTGCCCTCCGTGCTCAGAGGACTCTCCTTCAAAGTCAAAAACAGCGCTAAGGAGCCCATGTGCAAGCAGTTCTACTTTGAGTAGTCAAAGGCTCTAAAAAATCATTTGTATTTTGTTGCTCACCATACCATCTATATAGATTTGGGGACAAGTCATACAAAAATCTGTGGAAGAAGTTATTTTTTCAGTCTACAGATGGATTAGAAGTCCCCTGGCCATTCCGAAGCTCAGACAGAACATTCGATCATTGGGACTGATCAAATGTTCTGTCTCAGCTCCAGGGCTGACCACTTGATTAAAAATTGCATTATTTATGCCTCTCTGGGATTGTAGCATTGGAGACCTAAACCACTTTCTGTGGTGGCTTTTTCTCTGATTTTAGGTTCTTTGATCTCCTTTTTCAATATGTTGGTTGATTTTTGATCTGTGGTTGGATTTTTATAAAAATTAGTTTATCCATTTTTTTTTGTTGTTTAGCCTTTCATGACTCAATCAAACTAATCTCAATCCAAATTTGGAGGATGGAGGATCCTTTCACCTTGACTTCACATCAGTCTTCTTTTCTAGAAGGTTCTGTACATATTGGCCCCAAGTCTCAGGTCACTGTTTGCTCACTAAGAATCCGAGAAAACCAGCATTATCTCAGCAATGTAGGTATTTTCCATCACAATCTGGTGCTTGAAAAGCAAGTCGAGAAACTGTGATAAACAGTAATTGGCAGAGTTTTCAGTTTCAGAAAAATCCCCATAATTGTGTAAATGTCTCTCAGAAGGTAGACTTGTAAAGTGTTACAGGCCTGCAGCCCCACCACACACACACACACACACACACACACACACACACACACACACACACCAGTTTTCCACAATTCAGATTTTCTGAGGCGAGTCCACCCAAACCCATGACCAAACATTTTTAACTTTGAGACCATTCTAATTCATAACACAGGCTATTAGGCTTAGCAAAGAAAATCATACAGTTAAAAAATAAAACACTTTGAGAAAGTCCACTCCTCAAATTTCATAAACCAGGAAATGGAAACCTGAGTTTTTAGAGCCCAGAACACATACTGACAATACCATTTCCCAGTTCTTTTCCATGAAGGTTTTAACGGTACATGAGCCTGACGCCACCTTTAATGTCTAAAATGCAGAAACACTGGTTACCTAAAAGCAATTAAGATGGGCCTTCTCAGGTATAATCTACACTTTGTGCCACATCCTGTACTACTATTCAAGGCCCCATGCCCCTTGGTGGTTTATCAAACCATGACCAACAATGGTATGGCATCTGATTTTCACATTTTTGAGTTTCCATCCTGTTTCTCCACATTTCCAGAAACTTTGAAGCCACCCAAAATGGCAACCCCAGCTCAAATTTTATTGTGGGTGGGATCACCTATGAGGCCCACCAAATGGCTTTGCTAATCTTGGCATTAATTTTGTCTACCTCTTCAAGATGAAAGCTGACAAAAACGAGTATGATTAAAATGGACTGCTTCGTGGGTATCTAGGAGTGTGTATCAGTCAGGGTTAACCAGAGACTCAGAACCAGCAGAAGATAGATATTAAAAGATTTATTGCACGGTATCAGCTTAGGCAATTGTGAGGGCTGGCTGGGCATGTCTGAGGTCTGCAGGATAGGCTACCAGGAGGGGCTGGTGTGAGCTGGCACTGGGCTTCACAGGTGGAATTTCTTCTTCAGGGAAACCGCAGTTCTGCTTTTAAGCCCACCCAGATTATTGAGGATATTGTCTTTACTTAAAACAACTGGCTATAGACTTTAATCTACCAAATGTCTTCATAGCAATACCTAGATTAGTGTTTGATTGAACACTGGGGACCATGGCTCGACTAAAGTCAAGCTGACATAACTCTGGCCATCAGCACAGAGGGGCACTATTCTGCATTCCCTGTGAAATATTTCCATACTGAAGGAGATTCAAAGTGTCCCCAGTTGTTCTTAGCATTGTGTCAGATATGAAATTGACAACAAATATGTCAATTTTTGAATGAATGAATGAATGACAGAGATCTTAACAAGATGTAGAGATGTGGAGAGCTAAGCCTACTCTGGGGGGATGGTGGTGAGGGGGAAACAGGTCTAAGACCCAAGCAGAGCCCCAGAGTTGTGGGTGATTATAGGGTTTGGGTTTGGGGCACATCACCCCAACAATTTTATGTGAGCAAAAGAAGTAAACTTTGCTCTCAAAAGAGGAAATTCATAAAAGGCAAACAAATATGCCTAGGTAGAAGGGTAGACACTCTTCCACTGATGGGAAATCAGGGCAGGAGGAAGGATGTAAGGAGGAGCTACCAAGGTTCTTTATTGTCTCCTTTGCCTCAGCTTTTCTCTGCTGCTCCATGTCTTCTCCCAGTCAGAAAAACCAAAGCAATGGAATAGGAGCCATGAACCCTAAAAAGGCAGAGATGGTAGGCATGTCAGCTCTTCCACCCACTGGCTATTTGTAGGACTTACACAAAGTCTTCCATGATCTTTAGTTTCCTGACCTGAAAAATGGTCTTAACATTATAATATTTAACTCTCTGGACCATAGGAGGATTACAATATGTGTTGAGAGCAGTGGTGGATTTACCTTGAAGCTAATGAAGCATAAGCTTCAGGGCTTCTCACTTGCATGGGCCCCTCAAAGGCTCAGACTATCTAACCCCCAGGGATGGGGATGAAAATAGCGGCCCACCGCAGAGTGCCAGAGTGTGGAGTGCTTCTGCAGCTTGGGGTTCCCCTCCGTGCCCCGGGTGACACTCTGGGGGCTGCCAGCACTACCTCCATGTCCACCTGACCTCAGCAACCACTTGCCGCTAGGAACTAATCGGGTGACTTACTTTGTGGGGAGGGGAACACATGCAAGTTGCCACAAATGTTAAGTACTGTTATTGTTAAAAAGCCTTACACAGTGTTTGAGTCAGTACAGTAGTAGGTGCTAAGATTAACGTCGAGTTCTATAGATGCTCTTAAGAGCTGAATTCTGTCCTGCCCAGGTGTTCATTTTCCTACTAAAGTGAGCTATTTTTATTAATCTTCGAAGTGTATTCTTTTAATCAGGATGTAACAGGTAAGACCAGTGGGTTTTCTGGCTTAGTGTTAAAAACAAAGCATGGCCGTGGTTATCTTAACCATCTTTCTCCTCATTTTATTTCTAGAACCCACAGACTAGTCTCTAGCTGCAAGAAACTGAGAAAGGAGTTGAGTGGGCAGAATGTAGAGATGAAATGAACAAATCAAGCCAAAAACATTTAAAACAAAGCTTAGTCAATGCTCATCTCTTGCAAACAGCTGCCAATCCCTTTTACCAAGTGAATGAGGATTTCACATTCCAGCTTCCAATTACTGGAAAAAAATATGGGAGAAGGTCCAGCCCCATTTATTAGAACTTGACTAGATTGCCTCCATTATTATCAGGAGGGTCTTTGGTCCAACTACACTGAGTACCTTCCAAAAATTATGAAATGTTCTACTCTTCTCCTATCATGGTTCCAACAGCAATAAGAATATTTGAAAAAGCATAAACTGTCCCACTCTGTAAGGGGACAACAGTGAGGGAAAATAAACTTGAGGGGCAATGACCAATTCCCAACTATCATTATCCAAAATGGTCTCACGCTGTGGTGCATTTTGTGAAACTCTATACATACTAGTGGAAAATTGGAGGTGGGGAACATAATAGGTTAGAGTAATAATACTTGCTGCTGCAAAAGATAAATCTTGCTGGCTTAACTCAGCAAACGTTTGTTTCTTACTCTTCTAAAGCCTCACATGAGTCAGATGGTCCTATTCCATCTTGTAGCTTAGATAGGTCAAGTGATCCTATTTCATCCGGAACCTGTAGTTCTTCAAGAGTATTTTGGCCAGAGAATAGAAGGAAACAAGATGCATTCCAGCTACTAACTGCCTTGATATATGTTACTTCTGCTGCCTTTTCACTGGCCAACAACAGTCACATGGGCACAACTAATTGTAAGAGAGGCTGGGAAATGTGGGGGAAGGCACAGATGTTAGATGGTCACCTAATATCTTTACTACCCATAAAAACCACAAATGACAAGATGATTGAAGACAACTGCTCATCCACTGATTCATTTTGAGGACCTACTTTGTGCCAGACCCCCTTCTAGACACCAGGGATCCAGCAGAGAACACAATGAACATGGCTCTGACCACTGTGAAGTTTCCAGTCTAACGGGAGAGACAGACATCAAACAGATACCTACACAATTAATTAATATCATGTGGATGTGGAAAGTGAAATTCAAAGCAAGCAGCTGTAGCACCCTGGGTGGTTGCCCACACTTTTCCAGGCAATTCTGCTTAAAATGCTCTGTGCAGTCTTCACACTCTGGGTCCAGTCCACTTAGCTATGAGAGAGACTACAGCGCACTATATAGAAGCAAAGGCATCTACCTCACTTGGACCAATCAGTGGCATCTTCCCTGGCCTTGCCACTTCCTGTGCACTCCGTTCCTTACAGTCTATTCATCACACAGCAGCCAGGATGATCTTTCTGAAGTGGAATTCAGATCATGTCATCTGTTCAAAACAACTCTCCATTTCACTCAGTACAAATCCAAAGCCCTCACCATGGTGGTCTGGACCTCACCTCTTTCCTCCCCTACCCCTCATTCACTCTGCTTCCCCCACACGGCCTCCCTGCTGTTCTTCAGTTTCACGGAGCGGACACCTTTCTTGCGGACTCTGTACTTACTATTTCCTCTGCCTTGACTTTCTTCAGGCACGTGGATGGTTCACTTCTTTTCCTGAAGATCTCAGCTGAAATGAATGTCAGTCTATTAGAGAGGCCTTCCAGGTACACCCCTCCTATAAAATAGCCCCCTCTTCTCCACCCTTGTCACTCTTCATTTTTCTCCAAGCTGCCAGCCCTTCCTGCAAATTTTGATATTGACATTTTCCTTCCTCCCTCTTTCCCTCCTTTCCTTTCCTTTTCCTTCCTTCCTTCCTTCCTTCCTTCCTTCCTTCCTTCCTTCCTTCCTTCCTTCCTTCCTTCCTTCCTTCCTTCCTTCTCTCAGCCTTTCTTTTCTTTCTCTCTCCTTTTAGCAGTTTTATTGATATATAATTTATGGACTATGAAATACACCCATTTCAAATGCATAATTCTGTGGGTTTGGGGTATATGCAGAGTTGTGCAACCATCACCACAATCAATTATAAAACATTTTCACCATCTTAAAAGGAGGCCCTGCTCCCTTTAGCTGTCACTCTCAAACCCTCCCATCCACTTCAGCCCTAAGCTCAGTCCTAAGCAACTACTGATATACTTTATGTCTCTTTACATTTCGTCACTCCCGACATTCATATAAATGAAAGCATATAATATGTGGTCTTTCATTACTGGCTTCATTCACTTAGCATAATGTTGCTAAATTACCTCCATGTTGTAGCATGTGTCAGGACTTCATTCCTTTTTGTGCCTAAATAAATATTTCCTTCTATGGATATTTTACATTTTGTTTATCCAATCATCAATGGATGGACATTGGGTTGTTTCCACGATTTGGCTATTATGAATAATACTGCTATGAACATTCATGTTTAAGTTTTTGTGTGCATGTTTTCATTTCTCTTGGGTATATACCTTGGAGTGAAATTGATGGATTAAATGGTAACTCTATGTTGAAACGTTTAAAGAACTGCCAAACTGTTTTCCAAAGTGGCTGCCCCATTTTACATTTCCACTAGCAATATGTGAAGCTGCCAACTTTTCACACCTTTACCAACATTTGCTATTATCTGATGTTTTTAGAATAACTATGCTGATAGATATGAAGTGGTATATTTTTATAGTTTTGATTTATATTTCCCTGATAGTTAATGATATCTTTTCATGTGCTTATTGTCCATTTGTTCATATTTTTTGGAGAAATGTGAACTCAGATCCTTTGCCCAAATTTAATTGGGTTATTTGCCTTCTTATTATTCAGTTTCAAAAGTTCTTTATATGTTCTAAATATAAGTCCCTTATCATATAAATAATTTAAAGATATTTTCTCCCATTTTATTGGTGTTTTCTCACTTTCTTAATGGTGTCCTTTGAACACCCCTAAGTTTTTATTTTAATGAAGTACAGTTTGTTTCATTTTTATTTTGTTGCTTATGCTTTGGTGTCATATCTAAGAATCCATTGCTAAACTCCAGGTCAAGAAGATTTACCCTGTTTTCTTTAGTTTGGGATTTACATTTAAGTCTTTGATCTATTTTGAGTTAATTTTTGTATTTGGTGAGACGTAAAGATTCAAATTCATTGCCTTGCATATAGCCAGCCAGTTGAGCTGTAAATTTATCCTATGACAGTACCATGTGGTTGCTTTATAGTAATTTTTGAAATTGGGAAGTGAATCCTCCAAATTTGTTCTTGTTTTTCAAGATTATTTTGATGATAGGGCTCCTGCAATTGCATATGAATTTTAAGATCAACTTGCAGCCCTGGCTGGTGTAGCTCAGTGGATTGAACGCGAGCTGCGAACCAAAGGGTCATCAGTTCGATTCCCAGTCAGGGCACATGCCTGGGTTGCAGGCCAAGTCCCTAGTGGGGGTCATGTGAGAAGCAACCACACATGAAGTTTCTTTTCCTCTCTTTCTCCCTCCCTTCCCCTCTCTCTAAAAATAAAAAAATAAAATAAATTAAATTAAAAAAAAAAAGATCAGCTTGCAAATTTCTACAAAGAAGCCAATTGGGATCCTGACAAGGGTTGAGCCATAGATGAATTTGGGGATTATTGCCACCTCAGCAACAGTAAATCTTCCAATCCATGAACATGGGATGTCTTTCCATTTATCTAAATCTTCTTCAATTTCTTTCAACAATGTGTTGTGGTTTCCAGAGTAAATGTTTTGCAGTTCTTTTTGTTAAAATTTATTCATAAGTATTTTATGCTATTTGATGCTATTATAAATGGAACTGTTTCCTTAATTTGCTTTTCAGACTGTTCCTTGCATGTGTGTAGAAATAAAACTGATTTTTGTATATCTTGTATATTTCAAACTTGCTAAACTTCTTTATTAGTTCTTGTCATATTTTAGTGGATTCTTTGGGGTTTTATATATACAAGACTATGTCATGTGCAAATAGGGATAGTTTTATTTCTTCCTTTTCAATATGATGCCTTTATTTCACTTTGTTGCCCTTATTACTCTTGACCTTCCTTATTTCACTTTATTTTTTTCATAGACCTTACCATTACCATTATACTGGATGCTTATCTGTTTATAAATGCCCTCACTAATATTTAAGCTCCTGGAAGGCTGATTCTTTCTTTATTCTGTTCACACCTTCCCAGGTTTTCTGGAGCAGAACCTGGCACATAGTAGGTACTCAATAAATGTTTAAGTTCTCTGTTAGCTTTCAAGGTGAATCTGCCAAAGGGACATCTTCCTAATCTCAGCATGCTCTCCAGACCCAGCATTGCTTGGAGTTGAGGACATAGCTGAGCGGGAGTAGTTCAGGGAATTCAGGACCACTGCACCAGGACGCACACACCTTTTCAGGAACCAGTAGAAGGCATTGAAAAAAACAAACAACAAAATCGCTTTCCATCTGTAACTACTGATAGCAAGTCAACTTCCATCCCAGGCTCCACGATGAGGGTCTACAGGATCCCTTACTGCTTCCCAGACCATAGTGACTACGTCTTTCCCTACCACCAGACAACCTAGGGCAGAGGGACCTCTTGTGGCCGCAAAGCAGTGACAGGAGCTAAGGGGCCTTTGACTGTCACACTGGGGTATGTCATTTAAGAGTTGCTACAGTCACTGCATTGCACAGACTCCACCTGTACCGGCCCCCCCATCCTTTCTCTTGCCAACAATATGTCCCAACTACTGTTTGTGTTGCTTCACCTAAACCATCCTTTCTTAGTGTCGAAAAAAGTCCATTAATCAGAGCAACAAAGAGTGCTAGGAAGAGGTTTCTCTGAGGCTAAAGGGAGCAAGAGCTGGTCTGGAACAGAGAGTGGGTCGTTTGGGCTCCATGACACAAGGTACAATTTTTGGAATTCAGGCAGGCAGCCAGCAGCTCCACAGGGAGGTGGGCTGTTGCTGAAACTGCAACCCTCGTCTTCCACCCACCCAAGGCAGGGCAACTAAGGGAGAAGGAAGGAATAGGGATTCTTCTGACTCTGTTTATTAAAAGAAAATGAGTCATTTCTGGTAAACCGACAAAACAAAGTTAAGACTATTAGCAAAATTGCAGGAGGGTTTTTTAGATGTGCAGAGTATGCCCCCCAAAATTGTTCTCTCAAAAGGCTGTCCCTGGGCTTTGGCTTCTTCCGACCCACTGTGCGTTCAGGAAAAGTAAGTGCAATTTCTGCACCAAGTATAAGGAAAAAGAGAGGGAAATCCAAAGTATTCCTAAGGAAATGGAGGAAAACAAGAATTGACTGGATACATGTGAGGTCTTTCATAGTGTAGTTTTTCTCTGTTGATGAGTTTTGTCTGTTTTACTGATACTTTGACAACTGAATTATAGAACAAAATGTTGGAATCTTAAAATATTAAAATTGAATATATCTTGAAGGCTGTTACACTTAAAGTGACAGGCACCAATTTCATGATTAAGAAAAGAGAACTAAAATAATTAACTAATGTCTGTAGTGTTTAATATGTGCCAGGTTCTATTCATTTAGCTCTCCCAGCAGCCCCCAGAGGAAAGTACTATTACTAATCCCATTTTCCAGATGAGGAAGTTGAGGCAAGTGATGTTATGAGCAAGTTGCCCAAGGCTCCACAGTTAGTCTGGCAGGGTTTAAGTTTGGATTTAGGCCATCCAATTCCAGAGCCTGGGTTACCGCTGCAATGAATTTTCTATGCCATTATAGTTATGATAAGTATTCTGTCAATCTAAAAACTCTTAGTATGCAAACTATATTCATTTTCAGCTAGAAAATTGTTAACCAAATTAATATCTCACTTTATGGGCTGCTGAGAATTTAACCTTAAGATATTCCTGTGCATAGGCCAAAGACCAAGATGTTTGCACCAAATATGCTCCTTATAGAAATTTTTTTTCCTTTTGGTAATAGCCAATATCTCAAGAGAACCTAGGCACCCATTAATAAAAAAATTGTTTAAGTAAATTGTGATTTATGGATTCACTATCCATAAAATAGTAATATTCTGCAGCCACTAACAGAACACGCAAGACTGGTCTACATTGATGTAGAAACTTTGGAAGATACAGAAAAACACATTTGTATAAATAATAAAGAATGTGCATGTAATTTTCTGAAAGGATATAGAAAAGTATAACTGTGGTTAATACTCCAGTCTAATACGGGAGTTAAAGCAAGGGAGAAAGCATAACAATATGAATATACTTAACACTATTAGACCAAACACTTAAAAGTGGTCAAGATGGTAAATTTTATATGTATTTTACTACAATAAAGAATAAAAAATAAGTAAGGGAGAAGAGATATATACTTCTCATTTCACATCCTTCTACTCTGATATTTGCACACATTACTTTTATTTTCATAGAGAGTCCACTGAAAAATAAAGAAAAGGCATAAAAAAAGTTTGAGTGGTTAGAGGGACTCAAGATCACTTATCATCTTCATCCAGCTGTATTTTTATCATTGTCCCACATGGGAAGCTCTCAGCAATAGTTACATTTATGTGCAATTTCAAGTGACTCTCTGGCCACCTGAAAGTTCCTAAATAAATAGTTCGCTGAAAGCGTCCTATCCCATTAAGAGAAGAGAGTTTTGTTGAATGCGGTCTGTGTAAAAACAACATCAGATGGAGAACCCACCTGACATATTTTCCTAGAATTTATTTCAGTTTATCTTGTTTTGAAGAACAGGTAGTTTCTCTGTAATTTCAGACTGTTCTTCTGAGAACACATTATCCCAGTGTCCTCTCTCTTCTTGACTGGGCAGTTTCTTCGTAACCTTTTATGGCTGTTGTTTTGTCCCTGTTGATGACTTTGAACAGTGAGCCAGAATATAAAAATGCACAGGGAGTAGGGCAAACAGTGTAAATTATGCGTGTTGTGATTAAAGACAAAACATAGGCAAGTACCTAACAGAGAATGTTAACATTTATTAGTTCTACCTTGATTATCCCCTATCTTTACGTGAAAATGTTGGGTTAGCCTGAGTCTCTAAGATTTCATCTCTGCCTCACAGGTTGTAGGATCCCATGAGTAAAGCAATCTCAACCTCTGGAAGAGACTTTGGAGACCGTCTGGTTTCCAGTTCCTGCAGGGGCCCCACGGTAATGAGGGAGTCTAGGGAGAGAGTGCCCCCCCTAAAAAGAGTGCCGCCCCTTCTAACTCTAGCCCTCAGTTACACTACAGGACCCAGCGTGGCAAGGATGTCTCTCAGGATTTTCAAGAGAGGCTGGAAATCTAGACTTGTACGTAAATGATTCCAATTTTAAATGTTGGCAATTAATTTGAGAAATTTGAAAGCACTGTGAGAGACTAGAAAAACATGTCTCTTTCCTAAACTGAGGTGGAACCTCAAATGGAATCCAACTCTTCGTTTTATGGAAGAGGCTCGGAGGGAAGTGAAGCTCCTTGCCCAGAATCCCCGGGGCTGGTTTGGGGAAGGAACCAGCACCAGATCCATTGTACCTCCTAATCTCATCCTCTTTCTTCAGCCTTCAACCACCTAATAAAGCTGCAGACTAATTTTACATGAGCACATGACAAGTCTTCCACCCCAACGCATGTCAGTAAGCATTCAACCTGATGGGTGAGACCTTAACCACACAGACCCAGCCCACAAGCTCCACCCACTGGCCAGTTATATCTGGCTAGAATCTACCTCTCCATCCTTTTGGTTGGAAATAGGGAAGAAAAGGAAAAGCTGACATTTTAACCCTTAGACAGTCTGTGGGAGGCATGGGAAAGTCTGTGTGTTCTGGTAGGAATCTTAAAAAAACACTAATTATAAATGTGGCATTGCTTGGGAAGATGTTTTACTCAGCTTCCCAGCAAGCAGATATTCCCTGCTCCATGGTGACTTTAGAGTTATAGGACTTTGCCAAAAATTTGTGTTTCCCATGTCACAACAGGAAATGAACCTGTTGTCTTAAGAACATGGACTCTGGAGCCAGAGGGCCTGGATTCAAATCCACACCCTGGAAATTACCAGCCGTATGATCTTGGACAAAACATGGGACTCTGCTGTGCCTCTATCTCTTCATCTGTAAAGTGGGAACAATGTCTGCACACCTTTATAAGATAGCTGCAAGGATTAGATGTGTTTATAGGCATAAGGCATATGGCGAACACCGTGTATGTCAGCCACACCATGGAAGAACCTGGAGAGCTTTCAAAGAAATATTGATACTTGGGTTTTGCCCCCAAAGATTTTGTTTTAACTGCTCTGAGAAGTGTATAGACTGGACATCAGCGCTTTTTAAGTCTTCCCAGGTAATTCCAATGTGCAGTCAAGCTCGAGAACCTCTAGTATAAGTGCTTATTAAATAAATGATGGTCCTCTGAGTAACTGATTTGGAGGAATGGGGGTTAAAACAATAGAAATTTATTGTCTCACAGTTGTGGAAGCTAAAAGTCCAAAATCGAGAGTCAGCAGAACCATGCTTCCTCTGAAACCTATAGGGAAGAACCATTTTCTCTCTGACCTCACTTACAATGGTGGCTGTCATCTCTGAGGAATTTTTAGAGAAACTAAAATGCTCTCTTTTTCATTTTAGCACATATTTTGCAGCCTTTTCATGAATTTTCCCGAATGGTTGTCTTTCAGTAGCTTTCAGCATGGGGAGAGCCACGAGATTCTGCGCAAGTCTGCAAAGAAGGTGAAATGCTTCCGAGAACCTCCCCACATCCTCCACGCTACTTTCACGCCTCTGCTCCTGCTTTGGGTGCTCAGGCAGCCCACGGAGGTTCTGATTCAGCTGGGTGGTGGAAGAACTGGGGAGAATTTTTTGAACAGTATGCGTGTTTAAAAGAGGGATCTGTAAATCCAAATAATCTTTAATGAGTGAAATAAGACTGTTGAGGCTTGGATGTGGGGATGAGTATGGGAAAGTTGGGGGGTATGTCTTCCTCATCTTCCTGAACCTTCCCAATTCCAAAGACCTAGGCCAATAGGGCAACAGGGGCCTCTAATGTGGCTCACCAGCATCAAAAGATGGTACCTCTGAGATGGCGACTGATCAAGTCAGAAATATTGCTGACATAGTGAATTATTATCAATCAAGTGTGTTACATCCTAGAAATGCAACACAGTAGGCTCTCAAAATAAAATGATTTCGATTTCACTCTATCACAGGAGGCGTATTTGTAAATTACTATCCCAGCACCTTCGGTTTTGATGATCAGAAACTCTAATGGCACTGGGGTGGGGGAGGGGTAAAACAGGGAAGGGTAGGACTTCCTTGTGACAAATGTCTGCCTGAACTGGGAAATCTGGGAAGAAGGCTTTTCAACCAAATGAAACCTTGATGAGGGAGTGGTACCATCTGTGGTTTGAAGCACAAAAAAATCAAGTTCCTTTGTTAGTGCCCCTGGTATTGTTTTGTAAGCCTCCGTGTTTCCCCTGGGCTTGGTATCTTATTAGTAAGCGCTCTGTCGAACACATTTGTCCTCATGGTAGGAATCTGAATACAAAGTTTTTCATGATGTTTCTGGATTTTACCACTAGAAAAGCCAAGAAGTTAGTTGACCAAAGCTAGATTCATTCTTTACACATCTCTAACCTAAAGCATCATGATGTCCCTGTATCCAGCCAATGGGCTATTAGCCTTGTCCTGAGAGGCCCAGACCCCTCGCAGCTACCATTCCATTTCTCTGTCCTGGGCTGTTAAGATTTCTGGGGTTGCAGGAAAAAATAACAACAACAACCATTATAACAGCTAAACTTGCATAGTGCTGACTATCCTAAGCCCTAAGCTCTCTCCATAAACTAACAAGGCCAATTCTCAAACAAACCCATGAGGAAGGTAAACCAATTTTTCAAATGAGGTTACTGAGACACAGAAAGGTCAAGTGACATGCCCAAAGTCACACAGCTAGGAAGGGCAGAGTTTGCACGAGCATCCAGCCAGCCCAATTTCAGTTACATTGCTTCCCCGAGAGTGCCTAGCCTGGCACAACAAAACTTTTGTTAGATTATGTGGTTAGGAAGGGACACGTTCAAAAACCCACTTCTCCTTTATATGCCCCTAACAAGTACCACCCTTCTGCCCCCTTCCTCTCAACTCTTCCATGAGTGAATACATCTAAGCTGTTTCTCAGGAGATTCCCTCAACTGACCTCATCTCACCCTGACACTCTTCTGCTCTTAGTTCCTCTTTCTGTCATGTTTCAGAGAACAAGCATTCACCCATCCCAAGATAAACACCCAGCTGTGCTCTAAGTCACTCCTTGAACCATTGCTCCTTGGAACAGCAACATTTCTTGAGTTCTATACTTTCTGTTTCTCTCTCTCCTTCCCTGATGCCCACAACGAAGTGCAAGCTTCTCAGAAAACTCAGGTACACAGCACTGGCTCAGAGGCCGTTGTTAGGGTTTGAATCCCGGACCTATGTATTCTGGAGCAAGTGACTTAACCTCTCCGTGTTGTCATATAACTTGTGGATTATAAGAGTACCCATCCAAGGGGTTTACTATGAAGATTAAAATAACTTAGGACAGTGTCAGGCACAAAGTAAGTGTTCTAAATGTCACTATATTATTTTTATCTCCTTTACTGGAGAAACATTGTCCTTGGCCCAATTGCCCTGTGCAGATGCCTTCCCACTGCCTTCTTGGAGCCCAGTGACCAGGTCACTCTCCAAATCAAAATACCTCAATGGCTCCCCATTGTCTACACACTAAGATAAGACAGCTTGGTGTTCAAGGCCTACCTCTTCCTCTGTCTGGAATGTTTCCTCCCGCCTTCCCTGCCTGATCAACCCCTACCCATCCTTCAAGGCCCAGGTCCCATGATGCCTTCTACAAGAAATCTGAGATCACCACTTCCTCACTGGGTCCCTTGGTTTCTACCACTCCCCAGCACTTCACAAGTACAACCATCGAGGATGTGCTTCCTCTCATCTACCATCCACTAAGCTGCTTCTTCTCTCCCTACAATTGCTCCTACAGCCAGACCATTTTGAGTGTTCACTAGATGCTAAACCCTGAAATACAGGCATTATCTCAGCCAATCACTACGAAAATTGGTGGCAGTCATTATTCACATTTTACAGATGAAGACTGGACAGCTTTGTAACTTACCCAAAGTCTCTGAGCCAACAAGTGACAGAGCCCAGACTTAAAACCAAGCCACAGAGCTTGTTACTTTAACCATCACACCCCACCGCTCCCTGACTTTGTGTCTTCCCAGGCCTTGAAACAAAACAAAACAAAACAAAACAAAACTTGTGCTGTTGAGCGCTTCATCAAGTGCTTAGTAATGATGATGACACTAGTAATCAAACGTAACAGCTAACTTGAGCGCTTACCCTGTGCCTGGCACCGTTCTAAACACTTTATATCTATTAATCAATGCAACCCTTACAACTACCATTTGAGGTGGGTACACTTATTTTCCCCATTGTACCGATAAGGAAGCTGAGGCACAAAGCATTAAATCATTTGCTCAGGATTACACGCTGTAAGGGGCACAGCTGACACACAAACCCAGAAAGTCTGGCCCCAGAGTCCATGCGCTTGTGGACCTGTATGCTACCAGGTCCCTGTATGCTACCAGGTCTGACACGCAAACCAATATGCTACCTCCTAGCATTTCTACTTTGAACAAATGGATTTAAATGAGGAAAAAATATAGACAAAGATATATCACTGAAAAATAAAACTTAATAAACTTGCACTTTGCAGACATTCCCTAAAGCAGGTAACAGGAACTGAGCTGCCATGTTTAGCCACATGTCTTATTCTGGAGACAGGCAGGTCAGAAGTTAAGGGCACTGTGCCAACGGCCACAGAGAACCTGGGAGAGAGCAACAAGCCTAGGCAGCACCTCCTGCCACAGCTCCCTGCTTCTTCCAGCCTCACAGCCATGGAGACTCATTCGGGTGGCCCTGGGCTCTTGGCCGATCTCATTTGACCTCCTCAGGAGAATATCAAGAAGGACCCGCTGGCTCCCATGCCTGCTCCCCAGCTCAGGCTCTGTGCCAGGAACACCAGTGCTGAGTGCCATGGTGGATTCCATGAGCATGAGCCAGTGTGCCCACACAGCCATACTCCCACGCAACTGCCAGGCACCTGCCCAGGGTACATGGAGTCAAGGTCACCACTTGGCAGAGGTTAGCTGAACACCTCTCTTGGGCTTCATTCAGGAATGGGGCAAAGGTGCAGGTGGATGGGAAGGGAGGAATAAACAGTGGTCATTATTTTCCTATTCCAGTGTATGCTCTGCACTCATTAACTGGGACAAATACTCACAATTCTAGTTATCACACAGATATGCAAGAAAACTGCTTGCTTTGCTGATACTGAAACATCTTGTTCTTTCCTTTTCTGAGTACTTATTCCCCTTCACTGTAATTGTTCTTTTAATGGTCATTTACCAGCAAGTGGTAAGTAAACTCCATAAGGGCAGGAATCATGTCTGCTTGTTCATCTCTATATCCACAGGTTCACTTTCATGCCCAGCAGATATGCAAATATCTACTGAATATTGAATGAGCAAGTAAATGAATATACAATCATGTCAACAGAGCTAGTCAACAGACCTGCTCACGAATATCCAGTTTTCTCTCTGAAGTTCTTAGTTCCATAGCGGTTAGATAGGCTTACCTGACTTTTCTGGCCAAAGAGTTGTGAACAGAAATGGCATGTTATTTCTGGTCTGGGGCTTCAGTTGTCAGGACAAGACCCACAGAGCTCTCTTTCCCTCTATGATGGCTATTGATAGTTTTCCAAACTGGGTTTCCTCTCAACCTAGGTCCTAAGCTGGACATGCAGTATGAGTGAGAAATAAACCTTTTCTGTTTGCAGCCATCAAGACTTGGGGGTTATTTGCTACTACAGCAAAGCCTGGTCTATCCTGGCTGATAGATATTAAGTCTGTATAAGTTTGTCAGGGCCTACAGAAGTAAAAAGACCTAGGAAGCTATCCTCTATAATTACTCAATACAACTTTCTACAGTTACGGGAATGTTTTATGTGTACTCTATCCAATACAATAGACACTAGCCATACATGGTTATTAAGCACTTGAGATGTAGCTAGTATGACTGAGACTCTGAATGTTTAATTTTAATTAATTTAAATGTGATGAGTGCTTATTGTATTTGATAGCATACTTCTAGAATGTCCCATGGAGAAGATGCTGTATGCACTATGCCACAGCCCCTCACTCCATCTGATTCCAGGGCAGCTGTGGTGGACAGTCCCATGCCCAAAACCCAAGTCCCACAACAAGCACACTTTACAGTGTCTATCTGGTCTGCCTTCTCAGAGACTGAGAAAGCCATAGAGCCAAAGGCAAAGTGCATAGATGTAATGGAGAGCGGACGCCCCCAGAGGTGATCTTCAACAATGGAGGACAGAAGTCAGTGGCTAAATGCTCCAGCCTTCCTGTTCCCCAGTCAGAAGACTCTGAGAAAACTTTTGACATGGGTTTGACATGGCTTGTCTCTCCCCAGGGAGAGACCTACAGAAAGTAACCCATTCATTCATATACCTTTTATTATTAATCTTTCTCACTTTACCTCCTCCCTCAGCTCTGCTTTCTGGGATCACCTCCCAAATAAGCTACTGGTGCCCAAGTACCCCTGGTGGCAACAAGCTTTAGAAGGAGTCCCATCTAAGAGAAAGTGGTTCTACTTTCCTAAGCATCCCACGAGGAAAGCTGCTGATTCATTACTTTAAAAAATATTTTAAACTTTGACTAACTATCCAATAATGGGTTGTCTTTCCGCATTTTTTAGCCTGCCTCTATGATAGGTGAAGGGAGGGGAAGGGGGGGCAGTTATCAAAGGAAGAATAGGATCACTCACAGACTGCAGGATCCGCTTTTTGCTTTCAAATGCAAATGAAAGACAGATAGTATCCTTACTAAATGCCATCTGAAATGCGAATCTCAGTTTTTATCAGTTGGGGCCGGGGAGGGGGGAGACAATTTAATCCCAATATAATATTTAGAAACTGAGCTAAACATTTCAAGCCTCCAAATTCCATTCCTCCCAGGCTGCATTTTAAAAAATGTATTCTAATGATGATGCATTCAGGCTGCAGTCTCCCAGGCTCCTGCAGGAGGCAGCTGTCTCTTGAATCCGTTGAGCTAATTGCCTTGTAAAAGTACAATCTTTCCCCACCTGCTACCCTGGAATCTGATGGAGAACAATTTGTGGTGAGGAAGAGGCCTGCAGAAATGGCTGGCTTTATGGAAAAGCCCTAGTCAGGAAAAGCTTCCATGAATATAATTTTTACCCACTTCTTAAGTGCTGTTTGGGGGCCCATGGTATCCTGGCTGCTGCTGTTGGTATATACAGAGGCATATTCTTACGAGAGGAAACTGTCAGTTACTGAGGGCTAACCGTGGTCAGACCCTGTACTAGGTTTTATATGTACAGGATCTCATTAATCCTGAGAAATGGGTATTATAAGAGCCATTTGCAGCTAAGGAAAATTGAGACTCAAAGACAATAAGGAATTGGGTTTCAGACCCAATTTGATCCCAAATTTCATGTGTTCTCTTGCTCTTTTATACGATGCTTAGGATATGTGGCACTTCCATAGATCTTTGGCCAAAACAGGGGAAAACGAAAGGATGGCAGACGGACATTTGTGTTAAGCAGAAAGGTTAAGGAAGAAGCAGAGGGAAGAGAATGAGCAATGAATTAGGAAAGATATGGGTTGCAGTTCAGTATTTGCAAGACCTAAGGTAAGTCCCTTGTTCTCTCTGAACCTCAGTTTCTTCCAGTTTCTGCGTCTTTGAAATGGGATGGTTTGATGGAGTCATCTCTACAGTCTCTACCAGCTCTGTATTTTTACTGGTCTGGCCATACAACTCTGAAGGCTGCGAACCACAGCCTCTCTGGACAATCATCTCAAATTAGATTTTGTTTTGTTGTGGCTACTCTTAGACTAATAACGTTCAAGGGCGGTATTGAGTGGTGCTATCTTCACAACCAGTCTAAATCAGATTAATTTTATATCCTCCTTGGGTAAATGGTCCCATGCAAATATCTGCATTCATTTTTTTTTCTTAACACATTTTTTATTTTAGAAGAGTTTGAGATTTAAAGAAAATTTGCGAGGATAGTACAGAGCATTCCCATATACCCCACACCAGAGTCCTTCCTTGTGAGCATCTTGTATTGTTATGGTACATCTGTCCCAACGAGGGAGCCAGTGATGATTCACTATTATTAACCAAACTCCATACTGTATTCTTATTTCCTCCATTTTCACCTTCGCCCCTTTCCTGTTTCAGGATCACACCCAGATACCACATTCCAGCAGTTCTGTTTTTAAGGCTCCTCTAAACTGCGACATTTTCTCCGATTTTCTTGTCTTTGATGATCTTAACAGTTTTGAGGAGCACTGATCAGATATTTTGTAGAATTTCTCTCGTTTTGGGTTTGCCTGGCATTTTTTTCTCATGGCTAGACTATAGTCATTAGTTTAGGGAGGGAGGCCACAGAAATAAAGGGTCATTCCCATCACATCATATCAAGGGTGCGCACTATCAACATGACATCACTACTGACGTAAACCCTGATGACACGGCTGAGGGACTGTTTCACAGGTTTCTCCACAGAAAGGTCAGTTCCCTTCTCTCCATACTGTGCTCTTCAGCAGTAAGTCTCTATGTGTAGCTCACATGTAGAAGGGGGGCTGTGTGCTCTCTCTCTTGATGGGGAAGCATGCATTTTTGTAAAGTACAAACATGTAGGCAATTTCTCTGGAGAACAGATTCCAACTCTAAACTTTATTGCCCCAAAACAACTAAGCCAAATTGTTGGTGAAGTGTAATCACTGTATCCAGTCTTTGAAAGGGGCACTCCTTAACAATGAGGGCAAATTGCTCTATACAAGTGGTGCCCTACATGCTCTATACAAGTGGTGCCATATGTAAAGTGCCCTACACAAAAGAGGCTGCGGACCAGAGGGTTTATTCCTATTCCTATTTACACAAGACTTATTTCCTGCTCCCAACATTCAGTCTCATTCTCACCTACAAATCTAATGCAGTTAAGTATTACCTATAGAGAGCTCTTAGAAATCAGTAAGGAAGAGTTTGTATTTTAATACAAGTTAAACAGAGATGACAGATATTATGATTCCTCTGGATCACCATAATGGTCTTAGTTTAACAACTCCTTCATTGAGAAAAATGCCTCCATATATATTTTATTATGTTAAACAATAAATTTAATACACTATTTTATTGTATTAAACAATACATTCACAAAAGACACGCAAATGGACAATAAGTATACATACATGCCAAGGAATCTGAAGTGGCTCTCTCTGAGCCACTTAGGTACCTCTCTGAGGTAGGCATGGTGATGGAGAAATTATACTCTCACTTTCTACATTATGATTTCTAGATATTAAACAACAACCTTTTTGCAACCATTTTTTAAAAGCAGTAAGATAATTTTAACGTAAGAAAATTATATCCATAAAATATATGCAGCATGGTTTCTCAGCCAATACTGGTTATAAAACCTGAAATTTACTCTAGAATCTCTCACTCACTTAACTGTCTCTTGCAGTGGAGGACCTGCAGGCTTCGGGAGCAGGTGGCTGGTATTGTGAAACATGATGTGACCATTTATTTGCATTTCTTAATTGGAAATTGAGCATGCAAGATCACTCCACCTTATGTGTTCATAATACAAAATTACAGATATTTTTCTGTGCTAGGTTTTCAAGATTTTGCAATTGAGCCTGTGACAGTGGAAAACCATTGTCTACTAGGCAGCTTTAGCTGTACTTGCCATTAGCTGGGAAAAAATGAGTCATACACAGTTTCTGAAGAATAGTATTTTTCTGCACACTCTTGCTTTGGTTGTATTAAATAAATACAGATGTAGACATCCTTCTCAATGAAGGAGTTGGTACACAAAGACCACTAGGATGATCCAAAGGAACCACAAAATCTGTCATCTTGGTTTAACTTGTATTAAGAATGAGAAAAATTGAGAATAACTGGATCTAAAATTTAATTATAAACTTATATTCCTGAAAAGATGATCCTTAAGTGGACACACTGATATTTGGGGGTGTTCAAATAAGAGAAATATAATGTGTTATTAAAATTCAACCATCACTATTGAGTAATAAGCATGTCATAAGGTGTGATTCTGGCATATGCTACCGAAAGGTTTTAGGAGAAAGAACTGTGTTAGAGTTGCTGGCCAGGCAGAGGTAACGCTAGTTCTGTATTACCCCCAGAGAAAGAACCTAAGATAAACACAGATGGGAGCAAGAGAAATCAATGCCTGCTTATTTTAAGGTGTGATTGTGTGGAAAAGACGCTCACAGAAGTGCTATGCGTATGTTTCTCTGACAAAGGCTAGAGCCACGATCACAAGCCTTGACCTGCGAGGAATTGAATTAGCTTTGACGTTATTGTTCTGGGCTTCTGAATACCTGCTAGTCTGCTGTTTGCTGATTAGAGGGAGAAAATATTAGCTGAAGAAACCTCTTCTATCAAGAAATTTTTATTTGACTGTCAGGGCTGAACAGCCAAAATAACTTCAGAAGCTACTGGAAACGTGAGGCTAGTACATTTATTGAGGCGTAAGGGAGGCGAGTAATTTAAGCCACCGTGGATATAGCTAGTCCTTTTAAAGAACTCAGGAGATCTTATTGGAAAAATGGTTTGGGGGGAGAGTTTTGTTTTGTTTTGTTTTTTTGGACTTGGTGCTGAGTCCATTTGGAACATTTAAAATTTTGGATGCTATTTTTGAACAAAAACTTTCTACAAATTTCACTCAGAAAGAGCTGAGATGAAAGAAAGATGCCCTAAAATTATCTTCCCAATTCCAAACCTTCAAACAACATTGGAATATTTATGCTGGAGATCCACAGGTCAACATTACCCAATTTGGTCACAATCCTTCCACTACAGTGGACGGCCAGGCTGAAAAACAACCAGAGTGGTGATGGGAAAAATTTTTAATCTGGCAGAGACTAAATACAAACAAAATTCTGCAAAGCATCCAAATCAGACCTTCGGCATCTCTGAAGTTCTGATTCATGGTCAGAATCCAGCCCAAGACAAAATCTCTTTAATTGTTGGACAGTTTGTTTTGGAGAACAATTTCCTCCTATGTATACTATGTATAGTCAAATGTTCCAATGATTCGTTTTCTAATTTCTTGTGCCAACTCTTGCCGGAAAATGGTCTTAACATCCCACCAAGCTGATAGGGTTTCTGTCAATATATTTTTCTGCATTTTCTGTGATAATGAAGAAAATTCTTTTGCTACTAGGAATTAAAAAGAAGATGTTCTTTCCTCAGAAAAATCAAAGGGCCTGCCAGCTGTCTCAGGTGTCCGATTTGCAGCAGGCTTGGAAACTCTGTGATCCCTCGGGTCAAGGCATTTCGAGAAATAAGTATGTTCAATTGGCACCCAACACACTGTAGCTTATATCAGCTTTTTTCCCAAACCATCACCACCACCACCAACAACAACAAAACAAACAGTCCAAATAAACATCATCCATGTTTTGGTCAAACAAAGACATGAAAGTCACCAGAAGATACAATATTTCAATTAGAAGATGTTTCCCAAACTTTATTTGCATATCACTATGGAGAATGTTGCTATAATCTAGGGCCACTGTCCTATTAGGTGAAACCATCTAAAGTCACCGATATTTGGGCATGCCCTACAAAATAAGAAACTCATATGGTTCAGTCTAATTCTGTCCACTTAATGTTTTTATCCAGATTGACCAACTTTAAAATATTACATTGCACCCAGCAGTTGCGCTCCTCAGTATTTATCCAATGGAGTTGAAAATTTATGTTTACACAAAAGCCTGCACATAGATGTTGTAACTGCTTTATTCATAATTTCCAAAACTTGGAAGCATTCAAGATGTCCTTCAGTAAGTGAATGGATAAATAAACTGTGGTACATCCAGGCAATGGGATATTATTCATTGTTAAAAAGAAATGTGCTCTCAAGCCATGAAAAGACATAGAACAAATTTAAACGAATATTACTAAGTGACAGAAGCCAAGTTGAAAAGGTTGTATATTGTGTAATTCCAACTATGTGACATTATGTAAAGGACAAAACTATAGGAACAGTAAAAAGATTAGTGGTTGCCAAGGGTTGAGATAGAAAGGGATGGACAAGCAGAACACAGAGGAATTATAGGGCAGTGGAAATACTCTGTATGATACTATAATGATGGATACATGTTATTATTCATTTCTCCAACCTATAGAACATGCAACAGTGAACCCTAAGGGAAACTATGATCTTTGAGTGAATATTAGGTATCAGTGTAAGTTTATCAATTGTAGCATGTACCCCTCTGGTGGGGGATATTGGTAATGAGGGAGGCTCTGCATGTGTGGGTCAAGACGTATATGGAAAATCTCTCTACCTTCCTCCCAATTTTTCTATGAACATGAAGCTGCTCTAAAAATAGTCTATTAAAAAACTAACAACAGCATAAGCTTAAATTAGTGACAAATATTTTAGTCCTTGAGCATACTGTGGTAGAAAGTCTCCAAATATGGCCACCATCAATTCCTTCCCTCCCTGCACATTCACGGAGGAAACGAGTTGAAGATGGCTGCGTCTGGGGTCGATTACTCCTCCTCTTGAATCTAGACTGGCCTGTGACTTTCTTTGACCAATATGGTGTGGCAGGGGTAAAGTGGTGACAGTTTGGAGACCAGCCCTAAGAGCCCTAGCAGCTTCTACCTTTCTCTCTGAAGAGAAGCCAGCAACTATGACTACCTAAGACCACCACGCTATGAAGGAGCCTAGAAGTCGGTTCCATGAGGAGGTCAGATGGGGGAAAACCGAGGAGCTTGGCAGATAGTGACAACTGCAATGCCAGATGCACCATCTCAGCCAGGACTCAGCAATTTGGGTTATCCCTGTGAGGCCCTAGATATGGGGAAGTACAGATAAGCCACCTTTCCTGTGACCTATCTGAATCCATGGCTCACAAAATCAATGAACATAATAAAATGCTTGTTGCTTTAACTCACTATGTTTGGAAATAAATAACTGAAACACTCTGTTTAAGGAGATCTGTCTGGTGTTATGATATAGGTGCTGGAGCCAGACTGCTCCAGATTTCAGTTTGACTGCTTACTAGCAATGTTACTGATGACTGTGAAAGACTGCTGCACTGGTGGCCCCCAGTGAACCCCATCTCCCAGTATTCACTGCCCTTGTGCAGTCCCTTCCACATTGACTCTGGACCTGACCACATATCTTGCTTTGGCCAACGGGACATTAGCAAGTATAATGTAAGCAGAGACTTGATAAGCACTCGCATAGCAGGACTTGTCCTCTTGGAAACCTTGTTCTTCGAGCCTTGATTCACCATGTAAAGAAGTCCAGCTCCTTGGCTAAAGAGATTTCCTAGAAGGAGAGAGAGATCCCCACTAGCCCTACCTGTTCCAGCCGTCCTAGCTCAGGTGCCAGACAGGTGAGTGAAGGAAAGCAGAACTGACCTGCGGAGCCTGGCCCAGATCACAAATCAAAAAGAATAATAACAAATCATTGTTGTTTAAAGCCACTAAACTTAGGATGACTTGTTATGCAGCAATAAATAACTAAAATAGAAGTTCTATTCATGAAATCATAAATGATTTTTTTTCTAGCACACATTAAAATGTTTTAAAAGTCAATGTACCACATAAAATCATCTTATATACCACCAAACAATCCATTTATCAGACTTTGGGAAATGCCAGTTTAATGGGACAAAAACAATGACAATACGTATAATAGCAATCGTTAACTGAGTATCTACACTTTTCTAGATTCTGGGTTAAATGGTTTATATGCATGATCTAATGCAACCCATTACGTAGCTGATACTATTTCTATTGTATAGACAAGAAAAGGAAAGCTCAGAAAGGTTATTTGCCAAAAGTCACCAGAGGGTCACCTTGGATGACCCTTACAACTTTTTTATTGTTGAGTAGAAACTCTCCTTGATCTGGAAGCAAATGAATGTTATCTACTCTCTATGTAAATATGTTTTCACCTTTTAGTTATGAATTGCCGATATATTTGCTTACATCACATTCAGGGTCTACTTCAGGGATAGAGCTATCTACCTGATCAGAAACCTGGCTACAGACAGCCTTTTCACCCACCCACCACCTTACCCATCTCCCACTCCTGCTGGGGAAAGGGGCTGTCAGGACCAGTACATTGTTCTAATCAGAGCCATTCTGACTCTAATAACCAATGATATTTATTGGGCATTTAGTATGTGCTCAGTTTTGTGCCGAGTGATAGGGTGGGGCTGAAAGGTTAAGAAGAGATCCAGTATGAGGGTAAAATATAAATTGAACTCTCAAAGACAACTAGTTTGCATACCCAAAATAATCACTAGACTAAGTAAGGTCATTTTAAATTACACAGAACAAACATTTTACAGAAATTGGAAGGGAAAGGAAAAACCAGGGAGGCTGAATTGTAAAGGAAATTCTTGCATGCCTCAGAAGTTGAGCTAGATCTTACAATATTGGAGCTGAGAGGAGGGGGCATACTAGGTAAAGAAAACACCCCAGGAGAAGAAATGGTGATGAGAATAACCATGGAATGGAGAGACAGGTTGGGGGTAGGAAATAAGTTTGAATCCATAGACCAGAAGCACTGAACAGACAGAGACCAAGTTGGATTCACCTCGTGCTCCCAGCCCAGCACAGGGCCTGTCACAGAGAAAGCACAGTACCCACTGAGGAAGGACGAGTCACAGGGAGACAGTGGCCCATGGAGCATTTGTAGATGGAGGGCTGCATTGGAGAGAGGAAGACTGGCAGGGCAGAAGGTAGATTTCCAAGGATTATTCAAGGAATGAAGTCAGAGGCCACACCCATAACCTTTCTGGAGGGGTACCGGGGTGGAACACAGAGCCCAGATGGATTAACAACCAGTAGAGAGAGCATCCTTTCCTACAGTGGGACTGTACTGGCCTGGGACAAAGGCTTCCCTGCCCTGTCCCAGCAGGTGTCTGAAACAGGCTAACTCCACCTACACAGAGACATAGGAAGCTCCATGGCATCTTCCTTCATTGGCCTTAGACAGGGCTCAGAAACTGCCCTCTCTCTTCAGAAACTGACTTTGGCTCCACAATGAGCCATTTCTCCCCTCCAGCAATAACCACCTCCCCCATGCCCATCTTCCTCCCGGGCCTAACCAGCAGCCCCTGTTCCTGCACCCAGCCTGAAGAGGGAAGAGGGTCCCACAGCTCCCCTACAGGGAACTGAACACTCACTGTGCTTTGGAAGTCTCTAAGTCTCCAACAGACTGTGGGGTCTATGTGTCTTCTTCAAAGTCCTTCGACCTGGCAAAGCCACACACCACACCCAAGGCCCATGATGGTGAGACCCTCCTGGTGCAAAGTCAGCAAAATCCAAACAAGCCTCCTGACTTCCTGATCATCAGAGCGCTCCCAAGCACAGGCACGATGTTCTCACTCTCTCTTTGTTCTTCAGGGAACAGTGAGCTTTGGTTTGACGTTACCTCAAAGGAAAGACAATCTGATGCGTGATAAGTAAGCCTCTTTGGCTGCTGGCAGAACAAGAAGGGCCTATCAGACCTGGTTCCAATTAAACAAAGCCACGCTTTCTTAAGGGGTTAGGCTAAACCATAGCCCTAGTTTTTGGTGAAAAGAAACCAGCTGAAACTCCAGCCCAAGGCTGACACCTGGGAAACCTTCTAGAATTATAAATAAGCAAAGGAAGTTCTGCTGGGGAATTTGCAGTACCAGAAAAGCAATTTCATAAGCCTATACATTTCAAACAGCACCTCTACAAAAACAGCTCAATTTGAAATATTCATTTGCATCAGAATAGTCATGAATATTCAAAAGTCAGCCAGTGTTTCAAAACCATTGTCTATTCCTGGCGCTTTCATCTTCCCCTGGAAAAGCAGATCATGGGTTTTCAAGAAAGGTGGGCTTGGCTGGTCTTTGCACTGCCATGCTTGGCAGGAAAGGGGATGGTTGTTTTTTTTTGTTTGTTTCTTTCTCAATATTTAAAAAAGACTCAATTGGTGCTAAATCTTTGCTCTTTGCTCTGGTCAGGATGTGAATCATACCACTGACCTCAAATCTAGCCTGGGAGTTCGTCTTTTAAACTGCTAGGCAGAGCTTTCTGTTCAGAATCCTGGGCATATTTTCCTCCTCCGTGCAGGTTTCCTAAGGAGAAAATCCCACCAGGGTCATAATCCAGCCCTAAAATTTGGGAGACTCCTGTCACAGTGCTCAGACTTGGGGTTACTGTGGCCAAGGCACTTCTCTTCTGCACTTTAATATCCCTGTTGATCAAATACAGACTCCTACGTGCCCATCCTCCCTCTTTACTTTTTCCTTCAGTTTTACAAAGCTAAATAAGATGATACTGCTGAAGGGAAAGTGCTTTGACCTCCTTGGAGGAAAATCAAGAACTATGGCCAAGTCAATGGTTGTATATCAAAGCTTTCATTGCCAGAAAGCAATACAATCTTATGATTCACAAGGGATTATCTTAAACAGTTTCAATGTTAAGAAAATAAGTGGCTTTAAAAAGAAAAGGGAGACTCACCAGTTTATCATTTGCTGAGATGATTGGCAGCTCCTTCTCTCTTATATACTAAAATTTGATTTTCCCACCACGTTGTCCTTATGTCCCAAATGATAACCGGTTCAATAGTAGGTTGAAGGTGGATTATGAGGGAAGGAGACACAGGAAGGTTGAATTGGCACAAACTTAATTTTCTGAGGATTCATCCCTCTGCCCCCATCACATTCCAGTTGAAGTTCACTCTATTGTTGCCTGAGCGCCCTCTGAATCGTGCAGCGTCTGTGACGGAGACTGGATGGTGTCTCTTTAAGGCTGTCGGAGGAATCAATGCAATGTCAATTCAGAAGTGAAGTCATGGTTACAAAAGTGCCTTTAGTAAAAACTGAAAATGTGGGAAGTCTTACTTGTTCTCCCGCAATTATTTCCGTATTCAATTTGCAAGACAAAGGATGAGTGCCTCTCCACCCACCCCATACCTCTGGATCAGGCTGTGCTCTTTCTATTTATTCATCAGCTTCTTGGGGTTGGCCTCAAATCACCAGGTAGAGTCCCTGCATGTTGGCACTGAGTAGAATTTTGAAGATTTCTTGTCTAGCTACAGTAGAGAATCTGAACATCCAAAATGATAGAAGGGTTCAATACAAATATTTTTATTAATTACATACTTTAAAGGGCACATTGCCATCATAAGGCTAAAAAGGATCTGAGTCAAAGGAAAAAGTCTGGAGATGGGGTGAATCCAGACAGGAGGCAGACACATTGCCCCATGGTTTAATGGAGGATAAATACCTCAGCTTCCACACTCTTCCATGGGACAATGGTTAGGTGTGCTTTGCACAGTCTCAGAGGCCCGGAGTGAGGTTGACCTCTTTCCACCCATAGCTGTAACCAGCTCGTTAACACACCCATTATTGGCTAGCTTTACCTCCCTGACCTCCCAATCCTTCCCAGTCCTTCCTGAGATGACCTCCCGAATCAACTATTTGCACTTAGTTCTTTGTCTCCAGGACTGCTTTAGACAATGTGAAAGTCCATACATCCAAAAACACTCCCCTCAGAGGACTGGTTCTCCACTGGGGCTAATTTTGCTCCCCAGAAGACACTTGGCAAAATCTGGAGACAATTTGGTTTTCAAGACCGGAGGAGAGAATACTATTGGCATGTAATGAGCAGAGGCCAGGAATGCTGCTAAAGATCCTGTGATGCATAAGAAAGGCCACCATAGTGTCAGGGTGGGAGACCCTGCCTTAAAATACCCATCCCACATGTCTCATACCATCAGCTCAACTCAAAATTGTAGGAAGGTCCACTCTGGGAGAATGAGCTCACAGAGAGGAACCATCCAGGCCATCTCCGCTGCTCCTCTGCTTGTAATAACAGAAGAGTTGTTTTCTAGAGTCTGGTGATGGAGTGGCTCCTGCAGCTACAAATTTGAAAGCGGACAGGCAGCATGGAGAATGATTAACAACTTTAGGAACACCACTGAGGTCCTATAGGCAAGGCACTCATTGCAATGATTTCTGGGCAGGTAACTTCTCTTTTAACCACTGAAGTGTAAATATCACATGCTAAAATCATTTTGCAGCTAATTGTGCTATTTTGAACTGCATTTATCTAAATTCCAAAAATAGTGGTAGGAATACCTGAACAGGTCCCAGCTACTCTAGGTAAACATGATCTTCTACTGCAGCTCATTTTACAGATGATGAAGCTGAGGTTCAGATCAAGGAAGCTGTTCCTCAACACACAACTAGCTGGGTGCCGAATCAAGACTGGTACACAGATATTGGAACTCCTAGCCTAAATGGGAGAGCCCAGTTTTTTGTTGCTGGGTAGATTATATAATTCTAGCAGATGGCAAACACTGAAGCCAGTAGTTTTTCAAAATTCCCAAATCCTAAGAAGCACCAGTCTCATTATGATGAACTGTACCCTTCAACAAACTAATACAAAACACATATATACACAACCTATATTCCTTATCCTTAAAAACATATAGGCAGTTCGGCTTTAAAAAAACTTTTTAAATTCCAGGTGAAGACCAACAGAGAAAGTGAAATCAAGTTTATACTAAGAATCCTGAAGACTTTTGTCTCTGATTTCTTAACAAGATGTCATAGATAGCTAGAGAAAACATCCAGAAACCAACAAGAACTCTTTAAAGAACCACACAATTTTATATCTGGGAGGAGATTCCAGATACTGTTTCACCCAACAGCCTTACCTTACCAATAAAGAAACCGAGGCACAGAGAAGGCAAGGAACATAAGTGAGTCCACTCAGCAGAGGCCAGAAGAACATTCCCTGCCCATTATCGTCGAACATCTTTCTGAAGCCAACTTTCTAATGTGGTTCTCATTTAAAAACTGATAGTCATCAAATATGAATATGGCTCTAAGTGAGCGTGTTTATGTGCAACCCAAGAAGAAAATAAGAGACGAGGAAAATTTATTGCCTTACAGAATTTTCTGAATTATTTTCTTCTAGAGTCATCTATAATTTGAATCTTCTTTATAGTTCCATGAAGAAATAAATTCCTACCAAGTTCTGGATTACACATTTGAAAGAGTAGTTATTATTTATTGGAAATGAAATAAACACATGGTCATACAGCATACAGGAGATTGATGAAAACAACTTAAGTTTTGTAACTCTATCACTTTAATTAGAATATCACCTTGAAGCAACTTTTTTCTTTAGATCATTGATACTTTAATTTTGGAAAGGTGATTAGAAAATTCATGTGTTAGGATTTTATTTAATTATCTATTGTAACTAGACTACACAGCACTTGAGATTAGAAACAGATTGCATTTGTCTTCCTGGCATTTAGCGCAATGCCTGGCACTTGGTAATTACTCAACATATTCGTGTGGAATAAATGAATGTCAGTAATTGTTTTAGAAGGCATTCTGCTTTAATAGGAATTATGAGTAAGTACAAGTCTGCTTATTTTTCATAAGTGTGTTTGAATTCACCTATCTTTATATTTCTTGCAACCCGAGTCAGTCTCAGAACATCTATCTTTTATTTAATAATAATTCAAGAAAAGAATTATTGAAACAGAAACCTGAATAAGAATGCAGATCATCATTTCAAAAATCATTCTTCCTTTTTTGTAGAGAGAAGTTTTAGATGGGAAATAAACACAGAAAGCAAGGGTTTTAAAGCTTGGGTGTTACTTCCCTGTCTCTATTTATCCTTCATTATTTTAGGTTGGCTCATTATAAGTCCTCATGGCAGTGTAGTAGTGTGGTCATGAGCAAGGACTTTGGAATCGGACAGACACAAAGTCAAGTTGCAGACCTGCCACTTGCCTATAATGTGGACTTGGGCACGTTATATCACTTCTCTGTACCTTGGTCTCCCCAATTACCCACTATATGGTAGCACCTATCTCATAAGGCTGTTAGGAAGATTAAATGAATTATACTTATAAGGTACATATACTAGATACCCACTATATGTTAGAAAAATAAATAAGCTCTCCATCTAGTTGTTATCTTGCTCTTCTACCATCAGAGTGCATTCAAGACCTTGACTGTATCTATTGCACTTATCTATTGGAGCATAAAAACCTACTCCAAAACTTAGTGGCTCAGAACAGTAAGAATGTGGTTTGTCTGTTTATTTGTTTTTATGAGTCTGGGCATTGACTAGGTGGTTCTTCTGCTTTTCTCACCCAGGCTCACTCATGAAAGGCCAGCTGGGGACTAGACCCAGTGGGAACAGCTAGGCAGCTGGCCTCCCTCTCCATGGGGTCTTTTATCCGGGCTTCTTCTGACACAGTGACCACAGGACAGAGCTCCAAATGCGCAAAGGCTGGATGTGCAAGGCCTCCTGGGGTCTAGGCTCTGGAGTCTGCACATCACTTCTACTACATTCCACTGGTAAAGCTAGTCACAGGGCCAGCCTAGTTTTAGGACAGTGTCGACTCCTCCTCTGGATAGAGGAGAAGTGAAGTTACATTACAAGAGGCCATGCACACTAGACCAGATGACTTTGTGGTTGTAATACAATCTGCCACGATGTCCCTTCAACTTGCCTCATTCATCTCTTCTTGGTCTTTTCTTTCCCAATCCTGCACTTTCACTTCACGAGTCTTTCAGTCACTGCATGGAATAAAAATAACTTTGTCATGTAGCCAGAGCCTGCTAGAGAATCATGCCACAAGTCAGTGAGCAAAGAGCTTATGCCCCAAAGTAAGGTAGACACTCAAATCTGGGGATGAATTAAAAAAGAACCACTATCCAAAAAAAAAGGAGCCAATAAGTACCCATATACCATGACTGGAGCCATCTATTTTCCCTGGAATAATCCAAACTCAGGGTTTTGGAGTTGTTTTACTTGGAGTCATGCCATTTTTCTAGTATGAAAAGTAACCAGCATAAAATGTAATTATTAAAAAATAATCTAGCCCTGTCCAGTGTGGCTCAGTTGGTTGGGTGCACTGCAAAGCAAAAGGTCACCAGTTTGATTCCCAGTCAGGGCATTTGCCTGGGTTGTGGGTTCAGACCCCAGTTGGGGCATGTGCAAGAAGCAACTGACCAATGTTTCTCTCTCACACTGATGTTTTCCTCCCTCTCTTTCTCCCACCCTTCCCATGTCTTTAAAAAATAAATGAAATATTTAAAAAATAATCTATAAATTTAGGAATTTAATCTGGCGTGAAAGTCGTTAGAAATAAAAAGGGAGTGGTGAGGAGTCACCA
Source organism: Trachops cirrhosus (assembly GCA_028533065.1). Taxonomy (NCBI): domain Eukaryota; kingdom Metazoa; phylum Chordata; class Mammalia; order Chiroptera; family Phyllostomidae; genus Trachops; species Trachops cirrhosus. The sequence continues at coordinate 23,795,221 of CM052544.1, forward strand.
ATAAGGCAGGAATTGCTTTCCCAAGCCTCCCTCAAGCAAGGCCAAGGCTTATGACTCAAGATTCCCCAACCAAAGGCTCCCACCTCAGACTTCAGGTTGAAAGCTAGTGATTAAAAAACAAAAAAGGCAGAAACACATAGAAGCATTTTTGGTGGAGGCAGAGATACCCAGCTGACAAAGAGCCTGTGGCAATGGAAGTTCTAGAAATCTGCAGCATGGTGTGTAGTACCTATGCCCAGGTGGATTTATACGGGAGCAATGCTCAGGGGTCATTTAGAAACTGTTCATGCTGCATGCCCCATGCAATAGACTCTCTAGCCTTCCTACAGATTCTGCGAGCTACCTAAATCTTCTTGAATAAACTCCATTTCTAGTTAAAGAAGGTTCTGCAGCTTACAATGAAAACCCTTCCTGGTACATTCATATAACTAGGTAGTTTGGTCAGTAGAGTGATATCCTCAAAACAGTTTATCAGACTTTATCACAGCTCAGATGAAGCCAAATTCTCTCAATCCTGGCATGTGGTAGCCATGGGAATGTGCCACTCAGATCGCCCCATAGAGAGAACTACAGAGATGAGGGGAGTTCGCAAACAGCCTCTACCTGCCACGGGTTTGGTATGCACCACTGCGTTCTCAGTGAGGAGGCCATGCTGCCCTCGGGGGGCTCCAGGCTATGACGGAGCATGGTGGGAGTACCAGAACTGGAACATTTTGTTCTGGAGTTCCCCATTGACCTGGGTGAGATTCTCTCAGAGCATGTCTTGTTTAAGAAATCCTTCCCTGGAGGTCAGAAAAATATTAACCTACATTTTCTATGAATGATTTTAAAGTTTTGCTTTTATAATTAAAGACTTTAATTCATCTGAGGTTGTTTTGGCATATGGTGTGAGGTAGGGGTCCAGTTTCATTTTTATCCACATGGATCAGCATATTTTTAGCTCTACTCATTATAGAGCCCTTCCGTTCCCCACTGCCAAGCTGCTCCTATCATATATCAAAGTTCCATGTGTACACAGGTCTATTTTGGAGCTCTGTATTACACCCCCTCAGTCAGTTTACCCACTGCAGTGCCAATGCCACATTGTCTTAATTACAGTAGCTTCAAAATAAATTCAGCTATCTGGAAGGTAAGTCTCCCCTTCTAATCCTCCTTCTTCAGATATGCCTTCACTATCTTTGGCCCAATACTCTTCCAGATGAATTTTAGAATTAGCCTGTTAATTCTATGAAAAACTCTGTTGACGTTTTTGCATCAAATTTAATTTGAAGAGATATGACTTTTTTTGCGGGGGGGGGGCGGGGGGTTGGGGTTCCTGTGATTAAATGCCTGGCTGCTTGCTATTCTGCATCCAGATGTGGGGAAATCAATGGCTCCTATACAGACTCTCATTTAACTTCTGTTTTCAGCCTCCTTTCTCACTCCCAGATCATGTGATTCTGAGTTTGAAAACTGAGGATCAGTTCCAAAGATCTCTTCTCTTTTATGCTGTACCTAGAGGTGATTTTTATTTTCTTATTTATATCTTAGAATTTTTCTATAGTGAATAAGCATTATTGTTGTGATGAAACAAACAAAATTGTTATTTCATTTCTTTGCTGCCAAATCCCAAGTCTAGCTGTCAACTTTGTCAGTTATAGCACCACCAACAGGATGCACGTGGCCAGTGCGCTCTCCCAGGTCGCTAGCAGACACTGATAATGATCATAACCATTTGCCTGATGCACCTCTTCATTAGACTGAATACTTCCCAGCACCGCCCCACAGGTAGCTTCTGCTAGTTTATCAAAGTTGTGGGAGAAAACCAGTTTGCCATCCCCAGATGTCAAGATGATTCACTCTTCCTTCTGGATCTGTATTGTATGAATAATTCTGAAGGAGGCAGTCCGGGTGGTGAAGACAGCACTGCACATGCAGCCAGATTACCCAGTGTGGAGGTCTGGCTCTGTCCCTAATAGAGGATTCCTCCCTCCCCACTTGAGACAGCCACTTTCCTCATCCCCAAACTTCCTCTTCTGTGAAATCAGGAGGAGCATCACTTAAGTGCTAGCTGAGGCCCCTACCTGCCCTAGCCCAATGTGATTCTAAATTCTATTTTTCCTCTAGGCACATGACACAGGAAAGGAAAATAACAATAATGGTAACAGTGGGCCTCCTCTGTCCTAAGCATCGTGCTAAGCATTTCACATGTATTATTATCTCATTTACTACTCACAATATCTCATGATGGTACTGCGCTCCATTTTATGGATAAAGAAACTGAGAATTAGAGAGAGGAAGTAACTTGCTGAGTTCATCGAGCAAGTCAGTGGATAAAGATTTGAACCCAAATCTGACCATAGCAAACACCCATGTCCCTCAAAGCACTCATTGCTCCAGTGCATCCTACCACACAAAGTCCCTCTTCACTTAAGGACTTTCTCTCTTGCCCCAGTGGGGCAGGCCTGAAATTTCAGAAGTATAGGGCACTTAATGACCCCGGGAGCAGTTCTCACATAATGACAGATGGCAGTTGGCGGATACATACGCCAACCCCCTCACCTCTTCGTCAGAACTTACTCTGAGGCAAGTTTTTTCCTTCTCTATCTTTGCTTCCTGGGATAACCTCCCAAGAAAATTTGCACTCAGATTCTTGCCTCAGAGTTTGTTTCCTGGAACTTAAACCAAGACAACCTTGTATGATGCTACACTACCATGAAAACTAGACAGGAGTACTATAGAAAAATAGATTTCAAAATTGTTTTTCTGACCAGACTGAGTTCCCTTTAAATTTGAAGAATATAAACCAGATATCTCAAGATCTGTATCCCTTGAGAGAGATGAGTTAGGAGCTTCGGGGGTTTGAAGAGCTGTGAAGGCCCCGGGCCTTCAGTGAGCAGGCCTCCGGGTTCTTGTTTTGTCTTCAGCCACTTCTGTGTCCTCAGGCAAGGGTGGAACCTCCAGAGGTCTGCTTCTTCATTTGTAAACAGGAAGCTCTGTGACTCTGACTCTGAGATTTCAGATCTTGAACTCAAGGTAATCCGGCTCAGATTGGCCAATCCATACCACAGTTAACGCTGCAGTGCACCGCTTCAAGCGGCTGACAACGTTGCACAAAAGAAATAAAGGCCTGGGACATCAGCTGCCAGGAAAACGTGAAAGCCCGGTAGCAAACAAGGAAATAAGATGGGCCGAGATAAGGGGCTGTGCAATCAGTCCCAGGTAAAATGTCGATTCTGATTCAGCCTCTCCGAACAAGATGGAATATAAATTCCACACACTAGAATGTGCCCAGGGCTAAGTACGCAGCCAGTGTCATGATTTTTTCAAAGAACCATCATATTCAATTATAGCTCTGAGATGTTTCTTTTCATTGATATAACACTATTACATATTTAATCACCTCTTTTCAGAATCAATCTCACTTTTCAGTGGCAGTGGCATCACTGAGTGCCATGTCTTCCAGCCCTGTCTTGGAGGAGGTTGTTTGTAGGATCAGCTGAAATAATTCTTGCTATTTCATTTGAGGAATTTATGAAGAGGACAAGGTTCCTGGTAAAACCTGAAAACAAAGGGAAAAAAGGCATCCCGTGTGACTTTTCTCCCCTGAAATTCTCTGTGAATCCAGGCCTGCCATCAAGCTTGGGCTGTGATGTGAATTTTTCCATCTGCTTTGCTGCAGGTAATTTGGAGACACTGACGTCATCAGACCATCTGTTCAGTAAAACCACAGCGACACTTTCCCCCTGAGTTGTTTATGCCTTAACAGCTACTTTGGGCTATTTTCAATATATGCTTGGGCAAAGAATATATTGTGTTCCAAATAGTCCCTTGGCATTGCATCAAAGGGTAAGGACTGAAGATTAATTCTGTTTGTAATTATTTAAAAACTGCAGGTGTAAACAGAGTTACTAAAACTCATGGCTAATTCCAAAATGAGGGAAAGCAGAGCGTTAGCATGTGAGTGGTTATCCCACATGATTTTTTTTCTTCCTGATGATTTTCTGACTGACTCAGTTTATATAATCCGATCATTTCAGCTATGCCCAGGGCCTTGTTGATTACTGAAAAGCTGTTCTCAAAATGACATTGCTCAATGCCATGCATTTCCTTCCACTTTCCACAGTGATTTTGAATTTTCTGAAAAACCTGATTCAAGTGACATTTATTGAGTACCTACTATGTGTCAGTCAGCGTGTTGCATATGAGTATACACACAGCAATAACACAAAGGCCATGCCCTTCAAGTGTTCACAGGTGGGAAGCAGAGACAGGCACATAAACACAGAATTCATTAATCTCTCTGTGACTCAGTTTTTTCATTATTAAGTGGGAACAATTACTGTACCTGCCTCTTGGGTTGTGTGAGGGTTGAATGTAAAGCAGAAACAAAGGGTACTTAATACATGCTAGGGAAACCAACAGGTATGGAAGATTGGAAACTTGGGGCTATTACGAAAGAATTAACAAAGTGTCATGTGAACACTGGAAAAGGAAGAGTTAACTAGGAGATGTCAGGCGAAGCATGCACTGCATGCCCTGTGAGTCTCACACCCCATTAGTCCACCTTGAGTCCACCTGAAGGTCCACCTGTGGAGATTTTCTATGCATGCTGACAGCTTCCCTCCTCAAGCCCTGAGCCTCTCTGCTTCTATGCCCTCTCTGCTTCTATAGCACCATTGTGGGTCTTACTCAACCTGTGTTTAGGACAGCTTGGAAGTGCTGGGGATTTACTACCCCCAGAAGCAACCCTCAACCACTGAGAGCTGGAGCTGGCAGATAAATATCCAGTTTCCTATTTTATGATGCGCCGTTTCCAAGACACATTCTACATGGTCCCTCAGAAGGCCCCGGCAGCATGGAGCTCCAGCTGCCCACAGCAGTGACCCACTGACAGATGCACACTTCATTGGCCCTTCCCCATCCCTCTGCACTCTTTTACTTGTGCAAATAAACTATCTGTGACCAAGTCCTTGTCACAGGTTTTGCTTTTGAGGACATGCAAACTTTAAGAAATTGAAGTCATGTGGGATGACCACTCACATGCAAACTGTGCTTTCCCTTGTCTTCCTGATGATTTTCTGACTCAGTCTGCACAATTCTATCACTCTAGCTGTGCCCAGGGTTATTGAAATCTGTTCTCAAAATGGCATTGCTCAATGCCATGCATTTCTTTGCACTTTCCACAATGATTTTGAATCTTCTGAATAATCTGATTCATGTGACGTTTATTGAGTACCTACTACATACAGCTTGAATATTGCCCCATATCAGTCCAGAGTTTCCCTGTATTTTTTTAAAATCCTCACCTGAGGACATGCTTCTAGAGACATGCCCCTCTCATTGATTCTAGAGCGATGCGGCAGGAGAGAGAGAGAGGGAGAGAAACATTGATGTGAGAGAGAAACATTGATTGGTTGACTCTCTCATGCACCCCAACCAAAAACCTACCCCACAACCTAGGTATGTGCCTTCACCGGTAATCAAGCCAGTACCTTTCATTTTATGGGACAATGCTCCAATCGACTTAGCCACACCAGCCAGGACTCCCTGTAATTTTTCATTTTACAGCTGAATGACACTCCATTGTGTGGATATCTCTGGTCTATTCAATCACTCTCCTATAGAATGGTGTTATGAACTGAATTGTGTCTCCCCCAAATTCCTGTGCTGAAGCCTTAACCCCTAGTAACAATGTGACTGTATTGGAAGACTTTAAAGAGATAATTGAAGGTTAAATGAGGTCAGAATCCAGAAGGACTGGTGCCCTTATAAGAAGGTGAAGAAATACCAGAGATGTGAACACACAGAGAAAAGTCATGTGAGGACACAGCAAGCATGTGAGACTGGGAGCTGCCTACTATTAAGAACCCCCTCAGAAGGTCAGAATCAAGAGGGATTTGCTTTGGGACACCACCCTCCTCTCTTCAGAAGTCCTCGCTCTCTCCCTAGGAGCTCTTGTGACGTCTGCAGCTGATGATGCTCCAGGTTTGGCCTGGGGATGAACCTGAGGCTGCTAGTGCTCCTGCAGCTCCACGGGTGGGTAAGCAAAGCATTTATGCATGTGAGTGGGGGCTGGGGGAAACTGGCACAGCTTTGCCACAGGCAGCCTTCCAATTAACAGCTCCTACAGTTTGCTCTCCCACCTCCCACACAAACGCTCCCTACCTGGCGATGCCAGGCTTTCCCCCTTCCTGGGACTCCTGGGGAAGACAGGCTCCAGGAAGAGCTGGAGCCTTCTTTCTAGCAGTGGTGGGTTCCTCCATGTGTTTACCTGTCAATGTATTCCCTTTCTGCCATCTGCCATCCAGACATTCATTAATAACTCCCATGTCATGATAAACCTGCTTCCACTCTCCACACTGTCGGGGGGTTATTTCCTCTGGAACTTCTGTGTCATCAGCTCAATTGGATTCAGACAGAGAATAGGGAGATAACTGAATGTGGTCCCCCTATCTTGACCTAGAAATATACATTATTACAACATAGTGTGGTGTCAAGGGCACTTGACTAAGAGATTGGAAACTAGAGTCCTTGTCTTACTTCCATCATCATCTATGTCACCATATTCTTACACTCCTCTTCCTCATCAGTCCCTTACAGTTCCAACATTCTGAGATTCCTTAAAGAACTTTTTTCCATATAGCTGACACCCACCAACTGACTCTGTGAGTCTTTCCCCTGACATTTCCTCCCGAACCCCAATCCATCACAAATGGACATTTGTGTCACCTTTCTTTTTCTCATTGTCGAAGAACCATTAAAGATTCAAAGATTTCAAGCAGGAAGATAACCAGAAGAAAACTATTCAGTAAGAACTGAGGGCTGAGGAGTCTCAAAATAATGCAGAATCTTTTTGCCCTCTTCTTTAAAATCCCCTGCTAACAGTAGACTGCTCTTTCTTAAGACCTATCCTTTCTAAGAGTTAGAAGACACCTAAAGGGCTTAAGTGAAAAGATTAGGCAAGAGAAGCAGCAGAAGCAAAGCTAACTGGTAGTGCCAGAGTGGCAAGAACGCATTCATTCATCTCAAGAGAAGCTATTGGGACCCATGGACACTTAAATTGCAGCACTTGCCCTCCGGGAATCTACAGTGTCTTCAATCAGATTTTCAATCATGGGGCCAAATTGGAAAGGAGCAGTCAAGTGTTTGCTGCTCTAGATAAATGTGAGGCTGACTGAGAATTCACTTGGTGGAGACTGTAGCCTACAGAGGTGCTGTCTGTTATTGCCAACGAAATGCCAAAGGCTAGAATGAGAAATGTAAATCTCTTCAATAACGATTCTTTGGAGCATAGGACACACAGATGAGCCAGCTCATAGAGTAGGAAAAGTTCCAATATGGCACACCAGGTGATACGGGAAGAGTGGATGTAGGGAGTCAAAGCCAGCATCTTAGCTCACCTGACACCATTTGCTCATCCAAAAGAGGCTTGCTGAGGTTAAGCAAGGTTGGTATAGATTTTATGCAGAACATTCATTTGGAGATGGCTACTGTTTAAAACAAGGAGTAAAAAGATTAGGTATAGTTTATGTAGATCAGTTTGGGCATTCACCCTAAATATCTCTAGCTGCATAACAAATTATCCCAAGTGTAACAGCTCAAGGAAAGGGCCATTTCATTGTTATTATATCATATAATTTTGTGGGCCAGGACTTTTAATAAGACTCAGCTGAGTAACTCTCCTTTTCAACATGACCTCAACTGAGGTTACTTGGTGATTTTAGTGGTGGTATTCAGTAGGTGCATGGGCTGGTCTGGAGGGTCCAAGACAGTTTCACTCATTAGTGTCATGGTGATGGACAGAAGGTTGTGTCCAGCTGAGATTGTTGACAGGATTGTCCACATGTGACCACTCCAGCATAGAAGTCTTAGAGTAAACTGGACTTCTTACAAGATGACTCAGCACTCCAAGAGAATGTGTAAGAGATGGGACGTGGAAGCTGCCAGACTTAAGGCCTGAGCTTGGAAACTGGTACAGTATTCCCCTGTAATCTATATAATCACAGAGCTTCCCAGGTTCAAGGGAAGGGAATATAGACCTCACTTCTCAGTAGAAAGAATGTCAAAGAATCTGTGATAGTATTAAAGAAGAGACTGGAGAACAGAAGGCTGCAGTATTCTACTGATAGGGTGACCAATCATGTGATTTTTTCCAGGACTGGGGGATGTCCTGGGACTTTTAGTACTGAAACTGGGACCATCCCAGGCAAACAGTCATTTTGGTCGCCCTACCTGTTCAGCCTCATTCTTCATTCACCTTCACGGACTGTACATTCTTCCCATTTTTTTATTCTAGTGTCTTCTTATAGGAGATTTGTGTTCATGTAGGTTGTGGTTCAAGGAGACAACTCAGGAAACAGTTTTTCTGAAGTTGAGATTGGAAAATAAAGGTATTTGCAAGTGAAGAGGAAAAATGCACAATGGTAGAAAATGGAGATGAAGAAAGAAATGGCCCACGCTATCTTTTCTACAAGTCAATGTCAGAGCTCATCAATATTACCATTCTAATTATATTTAGTCATGGCTTACATTTTGTTTGCTCTTCTCCTAACCCCTCCTTAGCCAATATCCAAGGCTGAATAGAAAAAGAGCAGAAAACATAGGTTCAAGTTCCTTCTTTGTCACACCTATTAGAAAACCTTGAGCATATTCCTCTCTGAGTCCTGGTTCCCTTATCTCAAAAGCATTAATAATTTCCCTTGGTTATCTGATGGTTTATGTACACATCAAATGAAGACTTACATGTTTAGTCAACATTTTAATGACTTGGATGTGAGCTCTAATGGCATAACAGAATTTTTAGGCCATATGCAGCTTTGGAAGGGGAGCTAATATATCAGATAGTGCTCAATATCCAAAAAGACTCAATAGGCTGGAATTACGGGATACATTTAATGCAATGATGTTTAAGAGAGAAATTTAAATTTTTGAACTTTGGCCTAAAAGAATCTAACTCAAGCATAGAACAAGGAACAAGCATTAGTAGCAACAAATGTGACTTGATTTGGGAGTTTTAGTTGCCTGTAGGCTGGGTATGAGTCAACAGTACTATGTGACTACCAGAAATAAAAGCCACAGTAGCCTTGGGCGGATTGAAGGGAATCCAGAGCTGCATGAAGAGGAATGCTCATCCTTTTCAATCTGAAATGGAAAAATCACATTTAGAGTTTGTATTCATTTGAAAATCCCAATGCTTTACATGAGTTAAAAACACAACGAAAGCTCATTTAGAGAAGAATGTACAAGATGCAATATGAACCCCAGACTTGAAATGGTTAATCTAAAGGGCCAAAAACTCCTGGAGTACTAGACAGATTCCTCAAATGCACTGGAAGTAATAGGCTGGCTCTGTGTGGCCCCAAGTACAGCGAACAAGGCCAAAGTGTAAGAATCCTACGGAAATAGATTTTATTTATGACAAGGAAATAGTGACTCCACTCCAGACCTATATCCATAATGTTTTCCAGGTCATGGGACTTCCCACAGGTTACAGCATGGAAGGAGAGCCTTGGGTGCTAGCATATATAATGGCAGGTTATAGTTTTCCAAAACAGCCATGCCATTATATATCCTATCCCTACCTTACAGTGTGATGTTGCCACTCCTTCATCCAGGGGTAGATTGTCTATATTCTCCACCTTGAATGGGGGCAGATTTTTGTAACTCTCTTGACCAGTAGAAAAAAAAAATGATCCTACATGACTTCCGAGAATAGGTCATAAAAAGTACACATCTTATGTCTGGCTCTCTCTCTTTTGGTATTCTTACCCTTGGAACCCAGTCACCATGCCATGATGAAACCAAGCAGCCACATAGAAAAGCTATAGGTAAATATTCTGGCTACTGTTTAAGTCTTCCTAGCTTTGAGCCTTCTCAGTCAATAGCCAGCATTAATCACTACACATGTGAATAGATGACAATTAAGATGATTCTATCTCTCATCCTTCAAGATTTTTCAGCTGATGTACCAGACATTATGGAACAGAGGCCATCCAATTCTGCTATGCCTGGAGGCTCTCTGAGTACATACTACACTTGACTCAGAGAATCCATGAGCATATAGTAGTCTTTTTGTGCTACTATACTTTGAAACAATTTGTTATAGCAACCAAAGTAACTGTAACACATGAGTCCTACCAAAGGACTACTGTGGCCCTCCTATCAGGAGGAAGGGAGAGAATGTCTAAATGATGGGTTGTGACCCTAACCTCTCATATTCAGAAAGGATGGAGTTATGAGGTATCAAGAAATAGGCAAGTGCGTTGGGAGAATAAAGAGCAAGGTATGAAACAGATGGGATCAGAGGATTCAGGAATGAAATCTGAGAATGAAGGAACTCTGGGCATTCAGGGAGTAGGTGTTTACTTTACAAAGAGCCTGGTTGGCTTTGCAATAAGGAGTGGCTGGCTCCAGATCACGGAGGGAGAGAAGGCTGTCTTGGAAGGCAGTGGGTGGCCTTCAGTCTATGCCGTAGGAAGAATTTAAAAATCATGCGTGTCTGTACTGCATGATGACCTTTAATGTTCCTTTCACTCTATGAAGAAGTTCTTAGAAAAGAATAAAACACTATGCAGATAGGATGTATTGCTATTAATACGAAATTTATTGGCCCAATAAAAGAAGCTTAATAGAAATTGGTGGGTAGCTAAAAGTCAAGGCAAGTTAATTATATTGATAGAGTTAATGAGGCACAGTTGGATCCTCCTCATGTGGTGGCAAGATAAGCTCCTACCACTCTATCCATCCTGCTCTAACCTTTAGTCACACATTACATTCTGGACCACAAGGAATAAGCTACTAATAAAGATGAGAGGAAGTGACAAAGAAGAAAGAAATCTATGTGGGAGCATTTACCCATTCTAAAGAGGCAACCCCAAGTTCTGCAGCCACATTTGTGAACAAATTATACATTGTTAGAGAAGTAGCTGCCTATGCCCTATGCTCCAAATAGTTCATAATATCTCTATTGAGCCACTTATTGCAATAGCTTTTAATTATTTGTTCAGTGGGACTGACTTTTAACTTCTAAAGGGCAGAGATAAAATATCTTCATGTCTCCAGTGATTAACATAATACCTGACAGAGAACAGGAACTCAATAATTGTTTGATGAATGGATAGATAGAGAAAATGCCTGGCTGGCTGGCTGGCTGATTGGCTGACTGACTGGCTGGCTAGCTGGCTGATTGGTTAGCTGGCTGATTGGTTAGCTGGCTGGCTGGCTGGCTGGCTGGGTGGCTGGCTGGCTGGCTGGCTGGCTGGCTGGCTGGCTGAATGGCTGGCTGAATGGCTGGCTGGCTGGCTGGATAATAATTCCTCTTAGATATTTGAAAGCTGACAAGCCTACCACCCAGAGCCTTTTAAGATAGATTAGAAAGGGGTAGAAAGAAATCTGAACCTTTTGTCAATGGTCACCTCTGTATTATTTAACCTCCCAAAAATTGCTCCATAAACTACTGTGGAGTCCTAGGATGATGGGTCCTCCACCTATTAAGCATACTGTTCATTTAGTCAACAAACATTTATGAAATAGCTCAGCTCAGACTGTGCTAGGAACTAGAAATAAAGATAAAAGTTGTGACCCTGACCTCTCACAATCAAATACTCAACAGCACATGATTTGATATGTGCAATGAAGGTGGAAGAACAGAGTACCACAGGAACATGATAATAGCAGATAATAATTACCTTGGTCTAGGGACCATCCCAAAAGGTCTCCCTTACAAAATGACATGGAACCTAAAACATTAAGTGTGAGTGGGAGCCAGGCAAAATGAATGGGGATGAGTATTCCAGGCAGAAAGAGGTCCAGAAACAAGCTAAGAAGAGTTTCAGAAACTGAGAGGGTCATAGCCTGAGCCACAAACAAGTGTGAATACACCATGGGAGAGCCCTTTTTACTGGAATTGAAAGAGGTCTATTCACTGAAACCCTTTTTGCTGTTCTGAAAGAACCAAATAAACCCTTGGCAAGCTAGGACTGTGTTTTCCTCATCTTGGTGGCCACAGAGGGCTAGCTTTCCTGCACAGAGATGGAGCCCAGCAGAAATTGCACACCTAAAACTTCCCTTGGCACATGATCAAATTCCAATGTTTTTCTAGAAGATCACGTGCTCAATGGTGGTCAGACTGAAGGGAACTTTCTGGTGGTCCTGAGCACTGAAGCAACTCTGTATTTTTTAAGCCTTTGGCTATTTCCCAGTGACTGAGTATCTATGTGGCTTTGTCTTCTTTGACAGGCAGACCCTGAGACAAAGAGTTGAGTCCCAGTAGCTTATTGCAGAGGTGATCCCAGGAAGCACTGTGAGGGAGAGGGGAAGTGAGAAAGGCAAGGGAAGGCTTAGGCCAAGAAGTAGAAGGTGTGTTAATGAGTTTACTGCTGTGAAAACCTGTGGCTCCATCCTGGGTGACTCTGGGAAATAGTGTAGAAAACCCTTCTAAGTTGGCTCACCCCAGAAGAGGGGTAGGGCAGGGGCTGGTATTTATCCACCAATACCCATCTCTCACTGGTTGAAGGAAGCTCCTGAGAAAATTAACTGCCAGCATTTCTGGCCTGCCCACATGCACACAAAGGAAGTAACTGCCTGTGACCAAAGATAGGAGATTCCTGGGTACTTGAGACATGAAGCCATCCACCCATGGGTAAAGAGAGGGCTGAAGGTTTATGGAAAGGGCCATGACCACATTTGCTACTGACACCCTCCCACTTAGGCTCTCTTGTGGCTCAGGGACAGAGGGGGTCTGGCCCCTGAGTTCCAAACCACTATCTGGTCTTGGGCAGAGGTGGATTTCCTGATGGCAGGGAGGCTGAGGTCCATCCTGTGTCGTTTTCACTGTGTGAGTACTAAAAAAAACACACAGTTCTTTGTTGTCATTTTTTAAGCTTTATACTTTCCAGCCATACTCACATTGTATTTACACGTTGCTTAATTTTTCATCTTATGTACTGCTATATTTTTTGCTTTTAATCAAAATGTTATTCATTAAAATCCTTTCACTCTTGCCTTCTGCCTCACTCTTCTAGGTGTCACAGAGTTGAAGAGACCTGGGAGGGTCCCATGGTGAAAGAGAAACTGAAGCTCAGGAACTAAAATAATTTACACAAGGTGACCTAACTAGATAAATCAGAGCTAGGACTAGAATTCAAGCTTCTAGGCTTCTAGGAGAGACGTTGACAAACTTTGACCCTTGAGCCAAATCCAGTCCACTGCTTAGTTTTATAAATAAACTCTTAATAGGGCATTTATTTAAATATATATAGCTTATTTGACACCTCAGGCAGAGCTGAATAGTTTCAACAGAGTTAGTATGTGGTCCGCAAAACCAAAATGTCTACTATCTGGTCCTTTACAGTAAATATTGGTCCTGTTCCAAGCCATTGTTTACTCCCTCATCCCCCGATCCCTAACTCTAGCATTATCCACAGTCACAGCATCATCTCACAGATAGTCTCTGACTTAGACTTCACTGGAGTCCAGTAGGGTAGGTAGTTTTTCCCATTTTATAGATGGGAAAATCAAGGCCTGTAAGTGACTTGCCCAAGATTATGAAGTTGGTTAAGGGACAGAGGAAAGATCTGAATCCCTATCTTCTGACTTTACATCTATGTATTTTTCTCCACTTAGCCTCTGCTCCCTTGGGCTGCATCATGCTAGTCTTGAGTTTAACTCCTAAATACCCCCCAATCACACAAGAACTTCCCTCAATAGGTGTATTTATGTATGGCATGAGTGATCTTAGGTATAAACCTTTAGGTTTTTCTTGTTGCCTTCAGCCCAAACATATGGCACCAGTACAAGACAAATTCTAAGAACCCAGGAACAAAGCCATACATTTTGATAATGTAGGCGCTGTTTTTTTTTTTAATAAACTGTAATTTATTGAGGTAGAAATGTAAGCCTTTCAAGTTCAGAGGACTGGGAAGATTTACTTGTATAACCCACTAGAACTAGGTCTCACTGGTTAAAGAACTATTCCAGAAGGGTTTAGCAAATGCAGTTGTGGCTGTTCAAGGCAACAGTATTTTGCCTGAAATAGTCCAGTGGGGCTCTGTGGTTCAGAGAGTTCTCTGACAACTATATCAAGGATAAGAGAAAAAATTACAAAAATTGTACACTTGCTTCATTGAAAGTATGTACGTAGGTGACTAACACCGAGCATCATAATTATTTTCAAAAAATTTTGTTGCCCCATCATAATTCATCTGTAGCAAGTTCTAATCATTTAAGTAATAAATTTAAATTATGATGAACAGCAGGATTCTAGATTTTTTAAACTTTGGATTTAAAAGTGACAAACTAACTTTAAACTATCACACCACTTATGACTTGTCACATGAATTTGACAATGCTTAAGTCGGGTTATACCGCGTTCAATGAGACAAGTGCACTGTTTCTCCCACGCTGCCTCTGCTCCTTTGGGCTTATGCCTCTCCTTAGTTTAACTCCCAAATACCCACCCGTTAAGCCTCATAGCTTTTCTACATAGTTTAAGTAATCCTAGGTGTATGTCTCCCATGTTTTCATCAGCTGCTAGAATCAACATGAAGGAAGGAGGCCAGGAAAAAAGACAACCATCTTTGGGATACCTTGAATCCTGGTGATAGCTCAGAGCTAGCTTTGGTACAAGATAAATTACAAGAATCCAGGACTACACTTGGATACTACAGCAATATCAAATTCTTATCATCTTTTCTAAATGCTTTCTCTAAACCCCTGCACTTCTCAAATTGCAGAGCAGTAACCTGTAGTCTGCAGACCAGCACCACTCCATACCTTGAATAGCACTCAGAGAGATCCTCCCTTTGTTATTTTCCAATGTGTGCTGGTTTTCTTCTGTGTGCTCCATGCTACGTTCCTCTCCCACCCTCTTAGTATTGGCCCTGATTGCTTCCTTGTTTCTATATGCGGAGCAGAATTGAGCTTTCATCATAGTATTGGCAAGGAGGCTTTTACTCCATGATAAGCTCTGCCTACCAAAAGTGCTGGCTCCCTGCTTCACTTGCTGTCTCAGGAATGGGCATACCATGTAAGATTTTCTCCCCACTTTTTTTTTTAAGATTCTCTCCTTTTTATTCTGAGCACTCCACCTATATTTGGGTGGAATCTGCCACTTAGCCAGGGCAAAGTGAGGAACTGTTTAACATCTATATGACACAAAGCATCACTTTCTCATTGGCATCCAGGTTGAAAATCGGTCTCCCCACTCGGCAGAAACACTGTAGCCATGACGCCACCTGCATCCTGTCATTGCCTGGGTTCTTCACCTCACCCCTCTCCTCTGCCCCCAGCTGAAGCCCCATTTGATTGAAAACATTCCTACTTGATCATATTATACTGAATATTAAGTAGCCAGAACATTCATTGACTGACAGTTACCTTCCCTGAAAGCCTGATTGTCACACCTCACACCTCACACTCACATCTCCCTCAAAGTTACTAACATTAGGTCCACAGGCATTTTCTTAACTAGAAGAGAGAGGTGCATATTTTAATCTACACCAATCCCATATGAAGTTTCAATTGTCAAATATATACTGTGAAGCACCATTTTTGAATGGATAAAATTTTAGCTGTTATTCCAGGCTAGCATTTAGACTTTGATGACTCAATTTCTTTAGAAGATAAAGTATTTCAG
The DNA here is from genome assembly GCA_028533065.1 of Trachops cirrhosus. Taxonomy (NCBI): domain Eukaryota; kingdom Metazoa; phylum Chordata; class Mammalia; order Chiroptera; family Phyllostomidae; genus Trachops; species Trachops cirrhosus. The sequence goes on from CM052544.1 coordinate 23,810,837, forward strand.
GAACAGTTTGGGAATAGAACTGGCTTCTGTACAAATTAACGTTTGTCACCATCATACATTTTGCTTCTATACCCTTTCATCTACTACTTTTAGCTCTACAATTTGGTTAATTACCCTCTATTTCAAAGGTGAGAGATAACAATATTGAGAAAGGCAGTGAAGTGCTAGGGAAAGGGAAGGAGCTTTGACCTCAGGGTAATACATAATAGGTAAACGTTATTCTAAATGTTGGAAAGAAAATGTCCATTTTTAGTTACAGGGAATTAAAGAAAAGAATTAAAATACTAAACTTTTTTAAAGATGCAAGACATGCCTTATTTAATTAAAATCTTGGACAAATGCCCCCCACCCCCAACAATACTGTAGTTTTAGGAACCTGTCACAAATGTTAAAATTTTGTTTTCCTCAGTCCATCAAAACTCCATATTCCAAGAAAACTGAGACTAACAGCTTTCAAAACAACTTAAGTTCCCAAACCATGAATTCTGTAAGCTTCTGGGCTATCACAAGAATCCAGGGTATCCCCAAAGATCATCTTCCTTTTCCCTGGCCTCTCTCCTTCATGTTGATTCTAGTAGCTGTTATTTAAAGATCAGGACAAGAAACAATGCCATTTTCCTCTGCAGTTAAAAAAAAAAAAGAACTGTTGACTTCTGGTCAAGATGGAGGTGTAGGCAGAATGCTTCACTTCCTCACGCAACCACAAGAAACATCACAACTAACTTCAAAACAAAAAAACACTCAGAACTGCCAGAAAATCAAACTGTGTGGAAGCTCAACAACCAAGGATTTAAAGAAGCTATATTCATTCAGATGGGTGTGCTAAGACAGGGAGTCATAGCAGCTCTACCTAATACCCAGAAACAAACACAGGGAGGCTGCCAAATTGAGGAGACAAATTAACATGGCCCAAATAAAAGGACAAAACAAAACCCCAGAAAAAGAACTAAAGGAAAAAGAGATAGCCAATCTATACCCTCCCAATCTAATAGCCAATCTATACCAGCTGGGGGGAGGGAGAGAATGGGGGTAAAGGTACAGGGAGGAAGAAGCATAATTGGTAGGTACAAAAATAGGCAGGGGGATGTTAAGGGTACTATAGGAAATAGAGAATCCAAAGAACTTATATGCATGACCCACGGATATGAACCAAGGGGGTATTGCTAGAGGGAAGGGGGGTATTGGGCAGAGGGGACAAAGGGGAAACATTGAGACAACCTTAACAGAATAATCAATAAAATATACTTTAAGAAAAAAAATTGTTGAATTTAGACATGACTGTCACTCACAGCCCCAACATCAGACAGACACTTTTTTTAAAGTTATTATTTCTTTCAAAACAAGCATGATAATTCCTGCATTAAGTAAATCCTCCATCAACTGGGAAACACAATCACTAGAATTTTTGGCACACCACTTTTGGGAGAAAGAGGCTATTGAGAAGAAAACAAGCTAATGTTGAGCACATTTGTTTAAAGCAACTTTCCCAGGTACATCCTGGAGTCAAGCAGATTCTTGTTCTACATCTATGGTTTTTGTCAGAGCTGATCGATGGTCATAATGTTGACCCGCAGGCACATTAAGACCCTGATGATCCAAGGAAGAATATTGTTTGATTCATTGTCCTTACTAAGCCAAGAAATTAGAGTAGGACATTTCAGAAAGACTTTCAGCATTAGTTGAAACCTTCATTTTAACCAACTGATTAAAAAAAAACTAGAATCCAGATTCCTGGAATATTCTGGTTAAACAATTACCTTATCTGTAAAATAAGAGATTTCCATTAAAAAGTTTATTCACTTTTTTAGCGGAGACTTACTAAATGCCTAATTTGTGCCAAATGCTATGTTAGGTGCTGAACATATGGACATGGACAAAACAAAGTCCCTTAACTCATGTGACTAATAGCTTAGTGGGACAGATACAAAGCAAATAATTACATAAATACTTTATAATTGCAATTGTGATAGGTGCTACAAAGAGAATGTTCAAGATGTTATGAGAAAGTGTCATGGGGACAGAGAAACCTAATCTAGGATTGCTAAATCAGCAACAAGAGCACATGCAAAGGTACTGAGGTAGGGTGGAGTCTGGTCCTTTAGGGAAAATGGAAGTAAAAAAACAAGAGTTAAAATAGTATAAATAAAAAACCAGGGATGAAGCCAGAGACATAGCAGAGACTAGGCCAGTCAGGGCCTTGTTGATCATAACAATGAGTTCATCCAAAAAGCAATGGGAAACTCTGGCTGAGACACTTATTTCTTTCTGTATCTGTTCAACCCTTCTTTCTTTATCAATATAATTCTGACATCTAACCAGGGATACAACTGCCCAAAATAATGACTGCATTTCTTAGACTCCCATGTGACAGTTCTAGCCAATGAGGTGAAAGCAGAAGAGGTGGCAGCAACTTTCAGGAAGTATCTTTAAAGAAAAAGGTATGTTCTTCCTTCTTCCCTCACGTAGGAATGCTCATAGGATGGCAAGAGCCTGAGTAGCCACCTGGGACCATGAAAATGGAAGTCACATACTGCGGATAGTAATGCCATGGTGGTGAAAGAAGCTTAAATGCCTGTTACCATGAGAAGCCACACTAGTCTTGGATGGAAGCCTCTTGAGCTTCTACTATGTGAGAGAAAATTACACTGAATAAACATCTATGCAGGCCATTCTCATTTTAGACTTCCTGTCAATCTCTGCTGAGGCTATTCGTAATTGATACAGAACTCCTGTCTTAAAAACAGAGTTTAAAGAAACATCTTTCATGATGGGATTATGATCTTTTAAGACCACAAATTTTTATGACTTTTGTGACATACCTGAATATTTAATATTAATATAAGAACCAAAACTGGAGAAAAACTTTGGTTGCCTCATTCATTCTTTTTTTTATTCATTTAATCATTCAGTACCTGCTATATACAAAGTATTAGTTGTCTTTGGTGTTATAGAGGGCAAAATCACAAACAATTTGATGCCTACCCTAAAAGGACTTATGGAAATACAGGAAGTGTTTACATAAGTAAGTTGCAGATGACCAATGAAGACAGGAAAAGCTGACATTAGGGACATGGGCAATTCACAGGACAATAAAACGATCATGCATTGAGTCTAAGTGCACTTAAAAAGCTACCATGTAGCCTAAGCTTGTGTAATGCCTCCATTCCAATTCAGAAACAATCTAAACTAATACACTAAGACACAAGGTTTCAGGACAACAGGAAACTTTAAAGGAAAACCACCATTTGTTCAATTCAATAATTAATAGGATTCTGTTGACCTGAGCAGACTGCTCAGGAAAAGTAAATAGGCAAAGATCATTTCTTCCTTTAAAAGGAGAGTTTAACAAAGAAAACTCAGCCAAACAATGGGCTCCAAATACCTGCTGATGAAATATGTTTTATTATAGTCATTGCAAAAGCTAGTTCCAATCATGGGTTTATCATAGTTGCTGAGTTCTTACTTAAGAATTAATGCTGCAGATTTACAGGAGAGAAACCTGATTCCATGTTTAGAAGTAGGTAGAGTTGAAGAGCCAAATGCCTCTTTAACAATCCTTTAAGACCATCGACCATAACATACCGCCTGAAGGAGGAAGCACATGGAAGACAGTGTGCTCTAGACTCTTGGGTGAGCAGGCAGCAACAGGCAGGAAGGACTATTTTTTGAGCACCTTTGTGCCAGAGATTGTGTAAGGCACACTATTTGAAGAACTTGATCTGCAATCAGGGCATGACTAGACCACACTCGAGAGGTGTTCTGTCCATTAATTCAGGCTACGTGAAGCTCTGTGGGGAACAGTGTCTGCAACTACAAACTGGAAGTGAGAGGTGTTAGTAGATGGTCTCCAAGGACACTTTCCTTATACAAGCCAAGCTATAGTTCTCTACCTAACAGCCAACATGCTCATTTCTGAGACTTGGGGGTGCTTTGCAGTCCCAGGAACAGTAAAGTCTTTCCTTTGTACAAAATTGATAAATTTAGCACAAGAATCAACTATCTTCATTTTAATATGAAGATCTTCATCTTAAGATTTTAAAATATCTTAAGATATATGAAAATTAGCACTTTCAAACACTATGGTACAAACTTTTATGGGGAAATAAGAAAAATCTGACAACTTCAACAATTAAAAATCTGGTTTCCATAAGTCTATTTGATGATGGGTTATGTCTTTCTCCTGTAGAAGTCTGGAGGTTGGTATTTAAGAGAGTGTAGTAGCTCTGCTCTATGAAGTCCTCAAGGACATAGGATTCTCCCAGGTCAGTGTTTTATCATCTGTATGATGTGGTCCTTGTCTTTATGGTTCAAGATAGGGGCAAGAGCTCCAGACACAACATCTGCATACTAGGCATTTGGATAAAAGAAAAAGGGGAAAGAGTGCTTATCAGTTGTCTTTTAAGGGACAGTATTAGAAATGCCATGTAGTACTTGTACTTATATTTCATTGGCCAGAATGTAGTCATAGGGCCAAGTGTTCTTGCAATGGCAATGTATGATGAAGTCTTTATTCTGGCAGCCAATACTCAGCTAAAAGTCTGAGGCTTTGTCATGAAGAAAGTACTGGGTTGGCCAAAATTTTGTTCGTTTTTTTCCATAGGCTGGGTCTAGTAGCTCTTAGTTGTCTTTAACTTTATCCAAAACAATTTTTTTAGATTGTGCCAGCAGTTGTATCAGCATCCATTTAAAAAACTTATCAAAATCAGTGAATTTTTGTGTAGCCATTTTAATACTGAAGATGAAAAAATACACATTTTCAGCATATTATGCTTTATTATTTCAAGAAAGGAAAAATGTAACTGAAATACAAAAAAACAGATGTGTGCAGTGTATGGAGAAGGTGTGTTGTGGAAAAACAAACTCCCACACGATTCAGGGTGGCCAAGTAAGCCTTTATTCATGCGCACGGTCCCAGAGGAGATGAACTTCAAATTCTGGGCCCTGAGGAGGGGTTTGGTAGGTGGTTAAATACTCTCGTAGCAGGGCAGGGAGAAAGCAAGGAGGGGCTACACGACGCAAGCAAGGGTCACGGAGGTGGAATGCGGAAGCTAAAGGTACAGAAGCAGAATGCGGAAGTTATCTGGGGCTTGGAACAAAGAAAGCAAAGAGCCAGCCATTATCTGGGTCCTGGAACAGGGAGTCAGCAGTTACCTGGGTCCTGGGATAAAGAGCCAGCTTTATTTCTCATAACAGGTGCAGTGACTGATCGACGTGTCAAAAGTGGTTTGTGAAGTTTTGTGCTGGAGACCTCTTGCTGGGTGATGCTCAATAGTTGGGCACACCAGTTGAAGTTGATGGCAATCAAATCAAAACATTAATTGATAAATATCTTAACAAACTAATAATACAATGAAACTTCCTTAACCAATAAAGAATATCTACCAAAAACCTACAGCAAACAATATACTAAATGGTGAAATGTTGAAAGCATTCCTTTAAGTTAAGGAGGAAAACAAAAAACAGAGTATCTGCCATCAACTCTTGTATCCAACCTTGTACTGAGGGTCCCAGTCAACACACAAAAAATTAAAGATGTGATTTATTTTTTTTATTTTTTATTTAACTGTATTTTATTGATTATGCTATTACAGTTGTCCCATTTCCCCCTTCATTCCCTTCCACCCTGCACACCCTCTCCCACCCACATTCCCCCCCTTTAGTTCATGTCCATGTGTCATAAGTTCTTTAGCTTCTACATTTCCCCTACTAC
>CM052544.1:23817046-23970097 GCA_028533065.1 Trachops cirrhosus
CAAAAGAACTTATGACACATGGACATGAACTAAAGGGGGGGAATGTGGGTGGGAGAGGGTGTTCAGGGTGGAGGGGAATGAAGGGGAGATAATAGGACAACTGTAATAGCATTATCAATAAAATATATTTAAAAAACATAAATGAAAATAGATGAAAGACAGGCACTTCAGAAAAGAGAAAATATGAATGGCCCGTAAACATGTAAAAATATGCTTAATCTCATTGTAATCAGGGACATACAATTTCACTCCTACAAATTAGCAAAGATTAAGAAATCTGATAACATCTAACATTAGAGAGATTATGGGGCATGATACATTCTCAAACACTGTTGAGAGAGTATGAAATGGTACAACCATACTGGAAGACAACTTGATATTATACGGCAGCAGTAAACTTTTGTATACTTTATGACCCAGCAAATCCACTTATATTATGCCCTAAAGAAATTTTTGAATCTGTGTACAAGAATATGCATAGCAGTTTTGTGTAAAATAGCAAAAACTTTGGCAATAATCCAGAAGTCCATTAATAGAAGAATGAATAAATTTTGTATGCTATATACACAGAAGTGAAAATAAGCAATAGTCACACGAGTCAATAAGGATGAACTCCAAAAGTGTCAAACTCAGTAAATAAATATCTCAGAAGGATGTGTACCTACATATATCATACTTGCATAAAGAATTCTGTTAATATAATTTTCAAAACATGTAGTACTAATCAATTATGTCATTTAAAAATACAAACATATTTAAACTATCACAAAAAATAAGGATGAATAAGAATATGAAAAGATGTTCAACATCATCAATCATCAGGGAAATGTAAATCAAAACCATAATGAGGTACCACTTCCTACCCACTAGGATGGCTATAATCAAAAAGACAGATAATACCATGTTCGTAAGGATGTGGAGAAATTGAAACCCTCATATACTTCTGGTGGGGATATAATATGGTCAATCACTCTGGAAAACAGCCTGGCAATGCCTCAAAAGGTTAATTATGAAGTTACCATAAGACCCATAAATTCCACTTCTAGGTATTGAGATACTTTGAGAGAAATGAAAACAAGAGTCCACAGAAAGCTTATGCGTAAATGTTCATAGCTGCAGTATTCACAGCAGTCAAAGTGGAAAAAACTTAAATGTCCATCAACAGAGGAACGTACAAATAAAATGTGGTATATCCATACAATACATTATTTCTCGGCAATAAAAAGGAATGAGATACAGACCACCAAGGAAATGAACCTTGAAAACATTAACTGAAAGAAGCCAGTCACAAAGACCACATATTGTATGATTCCATTTATACGAAATGCCCCAAATAAGCAAATTTAAAGAGACATAAGGTTGATTAATTGTTGCCTAGGGTGGGGACAGGGCAAGGACACAGGGTTTCTTGGGGGGATGACAAAAAGGCTCCGAAATGTACTGTGGCGATGGTTGCACAACTCCGTGGTTGTACTGAAATAAACTCCATTCAGTTGTACACTGGGTTTGTTGGGTTAGTTAAATGGGTTTGTTGTATGGTATATGAATTTGTCTCCAAAAAAGCTGTTACAAAAAAGAAATAAGGGCAAGGCTCACACACACACACAAAGGTAAGTATATGTGATGTAATTAATGTGTTAATTAACTTGATGGAGGGAATCCTCTCACAATATATCAAATCATCATGTTATACCCTTTAAATATACACAATTGTATTTGTCAATTATATCTTAATAAAACTGAAAAAATAAGGGCAAGAGAATATAAACACAAACTTCAAAAGGACTATTACCTTTGAGAGGGAGAGAAGTGAATGGAATCTGGGAGAATGCCACAGGGCATTTCACAGTGAGATGCTTTTAACTATATTATGTATGCCTGCTGTATCACGATCCTTAATACCATATATACTGTATACAGTTAAAATATTTAAATTGTCAATAAGGGCATGAAAATGTTTGAATCTTTAAAATTAATGAAACAACAATCATTTTTAAACCTATGAAACTGCCAGGGATTGTTATTGGGTGATGAAATGCATGCTTTTACATACTGCTGGTGTGGCTATACCTTGGTAGAAACTTTCGGGGTGACAATTTGATAATGTGTGTGTCATGAGTCTTAAAATATGCATATCCTTTCATCCAGTATTTCTGTCTCTCCCCTTGAATCTGACCCTATGAATGGCTTTGACTAACAGAATGAAGCAAAAGAGATATATTGGGACATCTGAGCCTGTGTCTTATCTTGTAGTTTCCTTTTCTCCCTCTTGGGAGCCAGCCACCCACCATACTGTGGAATGATAAAGGGCCACATGGAGAGAGATTACTGAGGAAGAGAGACTTTCTCTGATGATGCAACCCCAGCCAGGCTCTCAGCTCAATGTGCCCACATGAGTGACTTCAGCTATACCACATGGGGCCAAACTTCCCAGCTGAGCCCAGTCAACCCACAGAACAGTGAGTAAGAAACCACTGTTGTTGTTTTAAGCCACTAAGTTGGGGTGGTTTATAATGCAGCAACAGAACTAAAACAATATTGTAAAGAAATAATGAAATATCAACACATACTTATGTACATAATAGCAAAACATTAGAATTAATCTAAATGGCTGTGGTGGACTTCTGTTATTTCTTTGGCTACTCAGCATCCATTCTTCCTTTTATTTCATAACAATCCAGAATTTTCATTGTGAAAACCTCCTTCCTCATTTTTAGTCAATGTGGTTCCAGTGAGGTTTCTGCCTACACCAGGAGTAGGCATATGACTCAGACCCAGCACCAGATCCCCTTAGGGCTGGCTCAGGGATCCACCATGACTCACACAATATGGTCACGATCAGAGAGAGTCCCAGACTTGTGCAGAAGCTGCAGGAAGGAGTTCTTTCTTTCTTTTGAGACTGTTAACAGACAAGAAAGATTAAAGGCAAGAGTTCTTAATAGGCTGGGAATTAAATGAACACCAGAGTATGTAGAGCAGAAAGACAGAGATACCCAAGTCTAGATGACATTTTTGAGTCCATGATCAAGATATACCCTGGACCTTCTGGATATATAAGCCAACAAGAGTCTTTTTGGCTCTTTTAACCCAGTTGAGTTTTCTGTCTCTTGCAACCAAGATTTAGGCAAAATTTGTTTGTGAAGGAACAGCCATCTCAAACTAATTCCAGAAAAGAAAGGAAGTAAAGGAAGGGGAGAATCTTATGGGTTTCATGTGAATTGGATTGTTACCAAACTGAAAAGCTCGCCACTTCTCATAGCCTCTATTTTAATAGTGTCTATATCATTTCTTTCTGTTTTTATAGTCAGTTTCTTCTGTTCCCTCCATACAGAGGTCATCATAATCACCCCAATCCCCAGAGTTTATATTACCTTTCAACTCATTTGCACACATCTAACTGGCAGAGTCTCAGTAGCCCAATGTCAAATTCCCAAAGGAAAGATCTAATAGGCTCAGCTTTGGCTGCATGTCTATCTGTAGTCCAATCAGCCAGCCCACAGGCAATGATCATGAGATCTCTAGGGACTGCTTTTTCTGGGGCTGTGAGCTGGACAGTTTTCCTAAAGAAAGATGTGGGCAAGGAGGAAATTATATGCGTATCTAGAATAGCACAAGGGAGGGAAGAATGAGTAACCAAATGACAATACACTGTTGAATATTATGCAGCTACCAAAATCATGTTTTCAAAAAGTGCTTAATTTTCTTCAACACATGGTGCTGGGATAGCTGGATTTCCATAGATGAAAGAATAAAGTTAGATCCTCACCTCACACCATGTTCAAATATTAACTCAAAATTGATAAAAGAACTATGACAAGTGCAAAAACTATTAAACTATTAGAACACATAGATGTAAATCTCCATGACCTCAAATTTGGCAATGGTTTATTAGCTGTAACACCAGAAGCATAAGCAACAACAACAAAAAGATAGATTGAAGTTCATAAAAATTTAAACCTTTTGTGCATCTAAGGACACTAGCAAGAGGGTGAAAAGATAACCCATCAAATGGGAGAAAATACTTGCAAATTATATCTCTAATAAGAATTTAAAATCTAAAATATATAAAGTACTTCTATAACTCAACAAAAAAAGAAAAAGAAAAACACCCCAATTTAAAAAATGGGCAAAGGACATTTCTTTAAAGAAGATATCAAATGGCCAATAAATTTATGAAAGATACTCAATGTCATTAGTTATTAGGGAACTACAAATCAAAACCATAATGAGATATCACTTCATCTCCTTAAAACTCTTAGAATAAAACATAGGCCTAAATGTTCATGATCTTGCATTAGGCAGGGGTTTATTGCATATGGCACCAAAAGTACAAGCATTGAAAGGAAAAACAAAATACACCATCAAGAAAGTGAAAATAAAACCCACAGAAAATGTGACAATATTGCACCTGTATACAGAACACCTAAAGAACTCTTTAGAGAGACAACCCAATTTTTTCAATGGGCAAAGGATGTAGATGGGTATTTCTCCAAAGAAGACACAGATGGCAATAAGGTATGAAAAGATGTTCAACACCATCAATAATTAGGGAGATGTAAATCAAAACCACAAGGACATACCACTACAACCCCAAAAGAATGGCTACAATTAAAAAAGACACGTAAGTGTTGGCCAAGATCTGGCGAAGTGAGGACCTTACACATTGCTGATGGCATAGCCACCATGGACAACATTTTGGCTGTTTCTCAAAAATTAAACACTGAGTTACCATATAACCCAGTGATTCCAATCCAAGGTATATACCCAAGAGAACTAAAAGCACATCTACACAAAACCATGAATGTAAATGTTCACAGCAGCATTATTCATAGCAGTCAAAATTAGAATGAATCCAAATCTCCATCAAGTGATGAATGGATAAAAAATGTGTTACATCCACTTGTGGCCACACAGGGCCAAGGAAAACTGCGGGCTGACTAAATTTTCTACTTCTACGCCCCATCTCAGGCTGCACTTTCCCATGCAGTAGCCAGTAACCACTTATGGTTGTTTAAACTTAAAGTAATTAATTTTTTAAATCCAGTTCCTCAGTCCCACTAACTACATTTCAAGTGCTCAGTAGCCACACCCGGCTAGTGGCTACCATATCTGACAGCACAGGTACAGGTACAGGACTGCACAGGTATTTATATTACATACAAGAAGGACTGTGTGTCACTGCCATGCGTTTGCGAGGCCACCTTAGGCCCTGTCTGCTTACACGCACCACATGGTGCTTCTTCTCAGGGGCCATGTCACATCTCAGGATCTTGCTCCAGGCCAAGTTCCCATCTGTAATGAGACCTCATAAACCTCAACTGGAGATGCTGCTCCCTCCCTCTCTCCAGCCCACTATATTGGCTTAGGAGGAACAGGGCAAGATCCAGGTCTCAGGGACCCATGGGGATCATTGCTCTCCTAACTTCTCTATCTCTCCTCACCTGCTAGCTGCTACCCTGTGCAGTTCTTAGTTTATTCTGAAGGTGTGAGGCCTTGCTGGTCCCTGTCATGTATTCTTGCAACCTACTGTCTTTGCTGGGCCCTTCCTAGCAGTGCTAAACTCTTAAGTCTCAAAAAAATAGAAGACTCCTTTTCCTAAGAGGTCCACTCTTTCCCTGAGGCAGAAAGTATCCATTAATAATTCCAAATGTTATCCCATCACATAATCACACAAAGAATATATAATCAACTGGAATGAGCACCAAGTCAATGACTCAATGAGAAAATGTGACAAAGGAATTTGATCTGGTTTGGGGGTGGGGTTCAAAGAAGGCTGTTTGTTCTACCTTCGAGATACATCTACATAATGCTCACTTTTCTGCCCCCCCCACCATCTCTGTCCCACATACCATCATCTCTCACTTTTATGTATCATGTAGGCTCCCAGCTTCTACTCCTGTCTATTTTCCACACAGATGCCAGGGGATCCTTCAAAAACAAAAGTCAAATCATGCTACTGGTCTGTTCAGACACCTGCTGTAGTTCCCCTTATCAACTGCGGGAACCCAGAGACCCTACCATGGCCCACAAGGTTCTCTGTGATCTGTAGCCATTTCCCGTTACCGTGAAGACCTCACCGCCCTCACAGCTTCCTTGCTGTTCCTTGAACAAGCCACAAGTACTCCATTTCCAGGGCCTTCATGCCTGTTGTCCACTCCTTCACTTCCTTCCAGTCCCTGCTCAAATGTCCCTTAGCAGAGACACCTCCCCTGTCCACCAGTCTAAAAGAACAAGCCCATCCTCACCTTGGCTTCTCCTTCCTTACTGTGCTTTTTCTTCTTAGCATATCTAGCCTTATGACATATTGCATTTTTTCACCTTTATTTTGTGCCTCCCCCTACTAGAGTATCATCTCATGAAGGAAAAAATGTTTTCTCTTCACCCAGAAGACTGCCTAGCACATAGGAGGTGACATATACATATAAATGAAGTGCCTTTGAGCTGAGAACTGAAGAGTGAGCAGAAGAGAGAGTTGGCAGGTGGGCTGGACAACTGTTTCAGGAAGGAGGCAACACGTGTAAAAGCACTGAGGTGGAAGGAAGCATGGATGAATTAAGAGATCATTGTGGTTGAGCCCACAGTGATAAACTGGTACCCAGTGAAGGGTTGTAGGAAGCAGCAGCTAGATCAGGAGGGCCTCCAGGTAGTTGCTAGGGTCAATGAGAGGCCTGTAAAAGATAGTAAGGTGGGTGGGTGATATAATCAAATCTACTTGTTGAAAGCTCATTCTGGATGTGCTGGGGAAGAGGCAAGGGAGGGGCTCTACAAGAACCAGGGAGAGATTCTGTAATATCCTGAGGAAAGGAGATGATGGCTGAGAAAATTTGATTCTCATCACTAACAGGTTGCTTAAGCACAACTTTCTGGGAAGACATCTATTTCATAAATATTCCTGCATTAAAACACAGAAGATAAATGCCTTCATAGGTATCAGATATGATAGTCATTTTGATAGCAGTGCATTTACATTTTGTAAATAAAAGGACATCTAAGGGATTCAAATAACCTACTATACAGGGCAAATAAAATATGTTCCATGTGAGTATATACATATTCATAAAAATTGCTATATGTCTGGGCAACCTCTGCCTGGAGTTGGATTTTCTTGAGTTGGACCTTTGATCTTCCAGTTAAAATGTCTCTCCATTCCGACTTCCAAAAGCTACCTGAAGATAACACATTCATTACCCACAAACACAGACCTATATAATTGTTCATCACAGGATCGGATTATCTCTGAGACTTCTAGTTACATCTGTCAATTAGTTGACCATCAAACCACCTCCTTTGCTTTTTCAAATAAAAGATGATTAACTTAAAAGGGCATCTGTGTTTTAAGGGCAAATATTGTATCTTTGGGTTACAGAGAAAAATTCTAAAACAATGACTTTTTAAATTTTTTTCTCATGACCAATAAATATATGAATATAAAAATAAAATTATTTTTCAAGTTTATGAAATGTTGACTACCTTATGCATTTTTTATTTCATTAAGAAGAGCTGTAATTACATACAAAGACCACCCTTCTGTTCTGTTTTAAGTTGGGACCCTACATTCCTCTTACCAGGTAGTTGTTTGCACACTTAGTTAATTATCTGTGGCTGTGTCTTTCACCACACTGATCCCGGAGCATAGCCCAACTCCCAGCACAGAGTAGGGCCACAGCACCATCTTATGGACTGCCTGACTGGCAGTCCCTTCCTGTACTGTCTCACTGGCGATATGTCAGTAGTAGTTCACACTGACATTACCACACACACATACACACCCCTCACAGACTGTCTGTTCCTATTCTGCACACTTCTGGTAAACCCATCATGCTAAAATCCCATGTCCATTATTTTGTGATTCTGCTCAGAAACCTTTATAGATCCTTACTGCTCAGTGAAGGAACTTCAGGGCAGTGGTTGAATGGGAGTTTGGGAATCAGAATGACTAAAATAAGATTCTGGCTTCCACACTAATAGTTATGTGACATTGGGCAAGTTAACTTGATAGTCCCTTGTCTCACTGATAGCATAAGGGTAATATTATAATCTGTGTTATAGAGTTGCTGTGGAATTTATTTTTTATATTTTAAAGATCTAATTGGCTTTGTTGAACGAGTCATGAATTGGGCAGCATATAGTAAATAGAGAGGTGCTCCAGAGTTGCTGTGAGACTTAAATGAAATAAAACATAAAGCACTTAAAAAGTTTTTGACAATAGTAAGTATTCAATGTGTCAGATATTATTATCATTAGTGTTAGAATCAACTCCAAACTCCTCAGCCTTATCGAAGTCATTGTGCCATCTGTCCTTAGTACTTTTTATTTTATCTTTTTGTATTCTACCCCTTCCCCAACCCCATGAACCATCTGCTGAGGCTGATTGATTCTGTCCCTATATTTTCAGCTGTCCTCCTTCTTGAATTTTGTTCATGTCTCTCTGTCCCACTGGAATGTCCTCCTACTGCTCCCCTTCTGTTTAGATCATTTCTGTCCTTCAGGGTATGTACAAGTCTCACTGCTCCCACAAGGTCTTCCCTGGTCTGATCAGGCCCTCTTGGTCTCACCAATAGCTCTCAGGAATTCTGTCCCTTATTTTCCAGTGAAGCAAATATTTCCCAGGGCCAACTCATTTTTTTTCTCATACAACTGAACTGAACAATATCCTCAGTCCATAACAAACTACCATCATTAGACCTGGAGGAGCCATTATTTTATCTGTTGTATTTTATTATTTATTTGCTTTATTTAAAAATTGCATCCTTATCCTCCATTCCAATTCCAAGTATTCAGCCAGTATTATACCCTGCATCTTATCCTGCTTGTTATTTCTCCAGCTGAATTTTTTTCTTCTTAAGATCTATCCATGTTGATATATGCATGTATGTTTATATAAATCTAATTTATTCCTTATAACAGCTAAATAATAGTTCATTCTTTTTGTTTTGACTGCATTTTATTTCTCCATTCTCATTGAAAGGCATTAAGATTGTTTCAAGGTATTTTTGCTATGAAAAATTCTGGGATGAAAATCTTTGTTTGGTTCTCATTTCTATGCTTTATTCAACAAGTAGTTATCAGGTGTCTACTACTAGGTGCTAGGCATACAGCATGAACAAAAATAGACAAAGCCCCTTCCCTTACTTTAGGAAAATGAGATAATAACTAGACAAATACATAATTCTATATTATAAGTGCAAAGAAGAAAATAAATCAGGATGAGAGAACACAGAGCAATGAAGGGTGCTGTTTCAGACAGAGGGGTCAGAAGAAAAGGCCTTGCCATGAATGTGGTGACATTTGAGAGAGACACGAATAAAGTGAGAGAGTGGGCCATGCTGATATCTGGAAAAAGAGCAATCCAGGTTCAGGGAACAGCAAGTGCAAAGTCCTCAAGGTGAGAAGGTACAAGACATATTCCCGAAATAGCCCTGGGTGGGGCTGAAGCAGAATGAGTCAGGGAGGATGGTGACAGATAAGATGATAGCGGTAGGCCTGAGCCAAATCAGATTGAGTCCTGTGTGACAAGGTAAGGATTTAAGCTTCCATGTTGAGTGAAGTGGGAAGGGTTTTTGAGGGGAAAAAATGTCAGATCTGATTTACTATTAAAAAAAAGAGAACACTGGCAGTGAGTGGAGAACAGGCTACAGCAGAGTAAGAGGGAGAGGGAGAGTCCAGATAGGAGGGCATTGCGCTGGTCCTAGGTGGAGATGATGTGCTTGGCTCACAGTAGTGGAGGCAGGGAGAAGAGGTAGACACATCACAGCATATTTTGAAGGTAGAGCCAATAATATTTGCAAATGGAATAAATGAGCTGTGTGAGAAAGAGAAGAATCAAGGGTGACCCCAAGAGTTCCAACTGAGGCAGCTGGATGGATAGAGTTATCATATACCAAGAGAAAGATAACAGGAGAGGAACAGGTTTCAGGGTTAGATCAATAGTTTGATGTTAACATTATAAGTCTGAAATGCTTATTAGACATCCAAGGGGAGCCATCAAGTAAGTAGTTGACCTCTGGAGTTTGGGATCAAGGTCTGTATTGAAGATAACTTTGGGAAGTCATTCTGGTACATATGAATCATTAAAGCCAAGATTACCTAGGAGTGAGTGCATACTGAGAAGAGAACAGGCTCAAAGGCTAGAAAGACTACGAGGAACCCGCAAAGGAAAGTGAGAAATAAAGAACACGAGACAGAAGAATCAAGCCCAAGATAAATGTCCCTAGAGCAGTGAAGAAAGGATTTCAAGGAGGACATCAGCAATTGAGTCAAATTATATTGATGGGTCCAGTCAAGGGAAGACTGAGAATTACAGACAATTCTTTGGACAAATTTTGCTGTTAAGAGGGGAGCAAAAAAATGAGGGGCATGTACAGGGTGGGGCAAGAGTAGGTTTACAGTTGTTCACATGGAAACGATAATAATTCATAAATAATAATATAAGAATAAAGTGTTTTGCATACTCGCAACTGCAAAAGTAAGTTTACAGTTGTGAGTATGCAAAACAGTTTATTCTTAAATTATTTATGAATTATTATCATTTCCATGTGAACTGTAAACCTACCTTTGCCCCACCCTGAATAAAAGTGGGAGGCTTTCTTTCCTTTGTTCTTCCTTTCTCCTGCTCCCTCCTCTCTTCTCCCCCTTCCTCCTCCCCCATAAGAGGACTATAACAGCATGCTGATGTGAATGATCTAACTGGGAGGGAGAAAACATAATGCGAGAGAAAGGACAATCCAGGGCAAAGTCCTTGAGGTGAGAGAGACAGGAGGAGTTAGTGTGGGGAAGGGAGGAAGACAGAGGATACAGGCACATTTTCTGACGGACTGGTAGATTTGGAGATAGGAGCACATGGAAATACCTTTCTCTTTGCTTCCATATTCTCAGTGCACTAATACGTGAGGTCATCAGCTGAATGTGAGGAAGGAAGAGAAGGCATTAGAGGAGGGAAGTTTAAGAGGAAACAGATGGACATGGGAAATATGGTAGGATTATCAGGAGCGCTGAAGACCAGGCTTGACTCGTAGACCAGGTGGGACTGGATGTGTGAGAGTTTGCATGGGGCATATACATAGGAGAGGACTTGTGAGATTGCAGGCTGTGCATTTATGTAAGGCCACTACACACTGTGAATTATTCCCCTGAAGGGCGGCACTTAGTGCTATATACGGTTTCTATTTTTCTACATTCTCACAAGCATTCAATAAAACCTGTATTTTTAATTTTCACCAAACTTTTAAGGGTAAAGTTATAGTTCCCTACATGGTTTTTATTTCTGTGATTACTGAAGCTGAGTATCTCTTCCCACACTGGTTAGCCTTTCATATTTCCCATTCTCTGAAAGGTTTATTTATGTCTGTGCTAATTTGTGTCCTCCGGAAAGCAGACCCTCAGACAAAGACTTCAGTGCAGGTCATTTATTCAGAAGCACAAGTGAAGGAGTAAAAATAGTAAGACGAGGAAGGAAGAAATCCCATAAAGGGTAGGTCATGAGCAGGTTGCTGCTGGGCAACTGAGGCTTAGTCCTTCTGGGAACCCTCGGAGGAATCATGTGAACACTCCTCAGAACTGACACACCAAGAAATGGGGAAGCTGGGCTATTTATACACTACCCCTGGGTCCTCGCAGGTTGAGGCTGCCCCTGCAGAGATTCAACCACCAGCACTACCAGTTTTCACTGCACCTAAACTGAGCATGTTCCCACAGGACCTAAGAGAACATTCAGGCCAAGAGAGAGGTTCCCACACTGAGGTGGGCAGCTGTGTGATGCAAGGAACTGACAGTCCACCAAAGCTGCGGGTGAATTCAGAGGTGGGCTGAGGGGTGTGGACAGGGCATCAGCAGGGCCTGCTACATTTTTTTTCTTTTTTATTTACCTGATTTACAGGAGATATCTGTGTATTCTAAATATGTCTTTGTCAGTTATCCAATTTGTCACCTCCAATCTATGGCCTGTCAACTTTGTTTATGGTATTAGAAATCTTTAATTTTGGGATCATTAAATTCATCAGTTATCTCCTTTATGGTTTTCACTTTTTGTCATTCTAGGACATCCTTGTCCATCCCAATGTTACAAAAAACATTCTTTTTTTCTAATAGACATGTAGCTCTCTCTTCCATATTTGGCTTTTAACCCAATTAAAAAAGACTGTGATCTAATGTAAGTTTTCCCTATATAGTGAACCAGTGTTCTAGAGACTAATGACGAGTGATCCCTCTTCTTCCCACTGTGTCATGATGCTGCATACCTACATCAAGCCCCCAGCACATATGGGTAGGTTTCTAGATTCTATCCCTTTGGCAGTCAATCAGTTTTTCAGCTCATTCTTTATTTGGAGAATTATATTTTTTATATCCAGTATCTTTGGTTGACTTTCCCACAAAACTGTCAATTCTTTTCTTTTAATTCTTATCCTCACCTGAGGATATGTTTTTATTAATTTTAGAGGGAGGGAAAGGATGAGAGAGAGAGAAAAAAGAGAGAGAGATAGACATCGATGTGAGAGAGAAACATTCATTGGTTGCCTCCCGTACAACTCCCAACCAGGGATCGAACTCACAACCTAGGTAAGTGCCCTGACTGGGAATCAAATCCGTGACTCTTTGATGCACAGGATGACGCTCCAACTAACTGAGCCACCTGGCCAGAGCAAAACTATCCATTCTTGTTTCATATTTGCAATGTCTTACTTAGGGATTAAGATTCCTATTCATATCTGTCAATAGGTCTCCTTCTACCACAGGTTGTTCTCTTTGCAGTTATTCCCTCATGACACTTGTTTCCTTACATTGCCCCATGATTTTTATGTGTGGAACTATCTTTAGTCCTTTGAGGCCATTAACCACCTCAGCCTCTGAGGTCTAACTGGGAAAAATAGCAGAAGCCACGATCAGGTAGATGCGGGGAATGGGTGAGTGCTCTTTCCATTATGGGACAAGCTTAATAGCAGCCAGTTGTCCCCTGAGTGTCTCTCAGGGCACTTCCCCACCCTCATCCCAAGTACCGGTATCTTCCTGAGATGGCACCCAATTTGGCCCATAGTAGTAGTCCCCATTCCAGCCAAGCTCTCTCTTAATCTGCTATCCCTGCCACACCATACTCCACCCAAGACTTCTTTAAAAAAAAAAAAAAACCCTAAAATCTTTCAATCATTCCTCTTGACGTGGCTTTCCAACTTCTGATCACTTGTCAATGGGCATGTTTCAATTTGTCGTGGTCCTTCAGATGTGGTACCCAGACCAGAACACAATGCCCTAGGTTGTCCATGTGATAGCATTTGGACAGATAAATATCAAGGCTGTGAAAATTCTTTCTGTTCCCTTTATTTAATACAAGAAGTTTTCAGTGAAAATACTTTGTTAAGTTTCTAATAGGGGATCATAAGATGTCAGAAAATTATCTTAGCAAGGGAGAATGATATTGGCATCTCTGGGTCACACTGGAAGAAGATTTGTCTTGGGCCACACATTAAATACATTGTGACATGTAATCTCATAGTGTTTTAAGTAAATTTACGGTTTTGTGTTGGGCTGCATTCATAGCCATCCTGGGACACATGCAGCCTGCAGGCCACAGGTTGGACACCACTGTATCATAGAATGGACAGTGAGGAAAGACCCAATAGATATGGGGTGATTAAAACAACACTATCAAGCAGTTTGACTAGGCACATGTATCATTACTAGCCATACCCGGGACAGAGATAAAACAAAAAGACTAAGGAGAAGTCAAATGCAAGAAAAAAATGAAGAGTGAGTCTATGAATGAGGGAAGGGAAGACTCTGGAGTTCGGAGAAATTAAGAAAGAATGAAATTCAGAAATGTGAAGCCCTGAAAAAAAAATTAGAAGCACGTATGAAATTTCCCCATTCATTTAAGAGGACAGCTTTAAAAATTAAAAAATAGTTATCATTTTAAGTTAATGAATTCATTACATAAATTATTTGCCTATTGCTACGCAGACTTTGCTTTCCAAAAAATACTTCTAAAAACTATGTAACAGAAACATTTGCATGTAAAACTATGCAGAGGAATATCTGCAACTTAATCAGGGAGTGTGTTTTTG
Organism: Trachops cirrhosus; assembly: GCA_028533065.1. NCBI lineage: Eukaryota > Metazoa > Chordata > Mammalia > Chiroptera > Phyllostomidae > Trachops > Trachops cirrhosus. The sequence goes on from CM052544.1 coordinate 23,831,101, forward strand.
GCAGATAAAACCAATTGATTTTTTAAAGATTTTTTTTATTTATTTGATTTTAGACAGAGGGGAAGGGAGGGAGAGAGGGAGAGAAACATCAATGTGTGGTTGCCTCTCACACTCCCCACTGGGGACCCGGCCTGCAACCCAGGCAGGCATGTGCCCTGACTCAGAACTGAACCAGCAACCCTTTGGTTTGCAAGCTGGCACTCAATCCACTGAGCCACGCAGCCAGGGCAAAACCAACTGGTTTTGAAATTTAAGAATATTTTCATTCTTAAATATAGAAGATAAAATAAAAAATTTTATTAAGAAACATAATTTTACTGTTTGCTAATTTATGCTAATCCCTCTTGCTGGATCCAGGTTTCAAAGTTTGTGGGGGCTAATATGTGTTTGTGGAATGAATGAAGGCAAGAATAAATAAATAAGTGAAAAATAAGATGGAAAAGGGAAAGAAAGAAGGGAAAAAGAGTACTGGCAGCACTATCAGAATTCAGGACACCTGTGCCACGTGAATTCCTTCAGGAGCGTCTCTACTGAATCATGGTGGTTAGGACCAAAGCACTTGCAGACTCTTACTTTATCCTTCTTTGATTCCTCTACCTTCTAGGGCTCATGAAAGGTGTTAGTTAATATTTGCAAAGGTATCAAATCAATGATGATGCTAATGATGACAACGATGACAACATCAGATACCACTGCTTTCATTGCTCCTATTTTGATCAAAATTCCCTACAAAGTTATTTGATGTGCTCTCTCTTCCATCCACTACTGTGTCCACTCCTCTACCTCTCTCCTCTTCTCTCATGAAGCTACTCCAATCAGGCATTCCCCTCTACCATGCCACCAGATTAGGATACCCAGCTATCTCCACTTTACTAAACCAACCAGTGGCCAAGAGGAGACACCAGAGAGCTCACTGCCTCCGCCATGTGAGGACACTGCAAAAAGGCAGACATCTGCAAGCCAGAAGATACTCTTTCCAGGAACCAAACTGACCAGCACCTTGCTATTGGACTTGCCAGCCTCTAGAACTGTAAAAAAATAAATTATGTTGTTTAAGCCACCCTGCCTATGGCATTTTGTTATGCAGACTAGTATAGCTACTTCACATGGCAAAAGATACTTTGCAGGTGTGATTAAGTTAAGAATCTTGAGATGAGTACAGTATCCTGGATTATCCAAATGGACCCACTGTAATCACAAGGGACCTTATAAGAGAGAAGCAGGAGGGCCAGAATCAAAGAAGATGTGATTATAGGGACACTCACAGATAAGTCCTGAACTGACTGAATGACTTCATTATGCACATGGTTCTTGTATCAGTCAGGGTAGACTAGATTATGCTGCTATAACAAACAGCTCCAAAATCTCAGTGCCTTCAAACATCAAAGGTTTATTTCATTTACATTGTGTGTCCAGTGCACACTGGCAGGGTGCGCTCCTCTTCATCCTCACTTCTGCACCCTGTCTGAGAAGCCTGGCCCATTGGGAATGCTGCTGACATGACAGCAGATGTTAACAGACTAGATGGAGAACCTCACACTAGCTCTTCAATACGTCCATCTAGAAATGACACACACGTTTGGCTCATATTTCAATGGCCAAATCCAGTCACATTGCTATGACTTCCCACATACCCAGTGGTGCTACCACAAGCAGGATAGGAGAACCAGGACCAGAGGGGAGCAAACCCAGTGTCTACCCTCGCACCCTCAACTTGTAGCCTAGAATTTTCTCCTAGTTTCCAGACTTGTATTTTTGAATGTCTATTAGACATTTACACCTGGCTGATCCTCTAGTGTGTTATTTTTAAAACTGAACTTACTACATCCCTATCTGGCCCCTTTTTCTTGCTTTCTTTGTATTACCGGATTTAGCCCAGGAAAAACCTATGGGTTCCAAACCTTGACATTGTCTTAGCCTTCTACCCTCCCTTGCACAATCAGTTGCTATATCCAGCCAATTATATACCTCAGTACTTGAATCCTATTACAGCCCACCCTCAACTACTCCACTCCTACTTATTCATTCCACAGGCAGGTGAAACACACACTGTGGGCCAGGAACAATCCTGGGCTCTGGCACGACAGCAGTATGGAGCAGAGTCCCAGCCCTGGCCTCACGGAGCTCACAGTCTTATAAAAGACGGAATGCTGACAAATGATGACAAATGACCACACATGAAATCATCTAATTATGGTTATAATACATATTGTAATGGAGGAAAGGAGGTCACAAAGGTCTCTTCAGGGACAGTTGAGGAGAACTTCCCCAGGGAAGTACATTTAAGTGGATATCTAAGTGACGAGTGACATAAAACAAAGGAGGGGAACGTGTTCCAGGCAGAGGAAACCCCACAGGCCATGACTCCAGTCCCAAACCTTTCTGCCTGTCTTTCAAAACTGCTGCAGAAGCCTCCACCATGGTCTCCCTTCCTTCACCCACTTCCTGTCCAGTGCTACAAAGGTGAGGAAGAGTAAAATAATCTTCCTAAGCAAACGACTTACCATAGCACCCCTTGCTCAAACATTTTTAGTGAGTCTCCATTGCCTCAGAATAAAGTGACTTTTGAGGTCCTCCAGTTTTACCCTCATCTGTCTCTGCCATTGTCTCCCACTTATCCCCCTGACAATCAAAGCAAACCAAAGTGCACACAGCGCTCTTTATACCCCCTCCATACTTCATACTTCCCAACTTCTAGCCCTTCTCTCTGCTTTGAATGCCTGTCAATCCTTGACTCAAGATTCCACCCATTCTTTAGATCTCACCTCTTCCATGAAGCTTTCCCTTGGAAGCCCATCATAAGTAACTTCTCCCTCCATTTAATGACAATGACATTGGATCTGAATTTTTCTGACAGTGCTCATGTGCATACCTCATCCCTTCAGGAGCTGCCATTTCCTTAAAGAGGAGATCTGGCTGTGAGGGGCTTGCTTTTCTCAGGACTCGTCACAGGGATTTGCACTGAGTAAGCTGAGCGGCATGACTCTAGGGCCCATCGCTGGACAGTGTCTGGACCCAGGAACCTAGAGAATTTGCTCCCCTCTGCTCCCTTTCTCCTTTTCTCATAGCAGGTGAGAAACCCCCTTGGGGGTGGGTGGGAGATGGGGTTGAGGGATCCTTTCATTTCTCAGAGGGAGATCTAAGTTACATTCTATTATATCTGCTCTCTGGAATGTTCTTCAGCCTCTCAGTCAACTTTCTGTGCTGAACAAGATATATGCTCTTGTCTCCCTAGCCTAGTCCACCCATTGTTTGCTGGCTTTGAAAGGCATATTTTCAATTCTCCACTGGAGTTGGAGCCTAGGGGCCGGTAGGAGGGAGCCCACTGTGGTTTTGGAGACTACCAGCTTGGTTTGAATCCTAGCTCTCCAACCTAACGAACCTGTGACTGTCGACAAGTGCCTTAGGCTTGCTATATCTCTTCTCATTCATCTCCATGATGGGGATCATTGTGCACCTGCCCCCAGACAGAGGGAGAAAAGACATAGGAAGTGCTTCGTTTATTATTTCCTCCAACAAATACCTCAGTAAGTGATTGTTAATCCAATCTGCTTTGTTTCCCCTTACTTTGTTCTCCACCCCACCCCCTCCTGAACCTCTCTATCCCCATGGAACTGTTGGCAGTGCCCTTTACTGCCACGCCTCTGTCCCTCCTCTCCTGCCCACAACCTCCCCTTCTCCTCTTGGCACCCACAGTGCCCTTCTGAGGGAGGGAGCAGGTGAAAGATTTAGAGTGAAAAGGACAAGACACAGGGGCAGCCTGATCTCAAACTCAACCACTTAAATTTGCAGCTTCTCATCTGGAGAGTGGAAGGCTTTCACTTCCCATCCCAGGGAGCATGCTCTTCGACTCTCCTGAGGCCCAGTCACCACGCTGTCCACTGAGCAGCCCGAGGATCTCTCAGCCGCTCAATTTACTCCTGTTCTCTGCCTGCTCTCCTCCCACCAGAGCAGACAGGAATGAAAAGTTCCTCTCTTCCTTGTCCACAGAGGTCCCCCCCAAAGCCTGAAGATTTTGGCCTGGCTTTGTCCCAATGTATCATATTGCAGTCCTTCTGCTAAAATACTGTATAGCAACAGGAAGATCCCTGAAAGGTCAGAGCAAAAATTTTAATGGGCAAATTCTAACCAATTCCGCTTTGCTGCAGCCCTGCGCTTGGTGGACATAGGCTGTGAAACAGCTTTGTCTCTGGGGGCCTGGGGGTCCCCGGGACAAAAGCAGACATTCTGGGAGTCTGGAGATAGGCACAGATTTTATGAAATCTTCAGACCCAAGGTCCTGTGGATGATTTGGGGCCACATCAGGACTATAGTCTCTTGAGTCTATGCAGCCCATGACTCTGGAAAGCACCAGTCATAATCAGCCAAGGGTTTCCAATAGCAAGAATATCCAGAATAATGGATAACATATGCCAGCTAGTGATCTAAGGTGTATAACCCTTTAATCCCCTAGTAAAAATCCTTGGAAGTATTTTTACATAGAAGGAAATAGGTCCTTAATCCACAGGGATATATGTACACCTCTCCCTCCCCTCCAGCTCTGTAGGGAGCTTGCTTTTTAAGTTCAGCAGGCAGCATCCAGCTACATTTTATACTGTATACAAATGTTGAGAATTACTGATTCATTATATTAACCCTTGGCTATTTGAAGAGAGAGAGAGAGAGAGAGAGAGAATTAAGGAGCATACTGTCCCTGTTCTTCGTTATTCACACCTAAGGAATGACAAATTGGTTGGTCCCCATGCCTGTTAGACAAGTACTTGGTAAAGACTTTAATGCCTTATGCCAAAATAAGACAGATTGAGTACTGTAAAATTCTAATTATCTGTGAACTACAGACATGCTTATTTTACAGTTTGTTCCCTAAAATTGTGCCTAATTTTTATTATAATAAGTATAATAATAGCTAACATTTCGGAGCGCTTCCGATGTGCCAGACCCTCAGCCTGGCACCCTCCCTGGTCCCGATCACAGCGGCCCTCAGGGCGAAGACTCTCAGTGCTCTCAGTTACAGACAGGAAAGAGAGACTCAGAGATTGGGCAGCTCCCTGAGGTCACACTGCTGGGAAATAACAGACTTGGGTTAGACATCAGGCTTTGCGTGCCTCTAAAATCTAGGCTATTAACCATACAACATGTTGGAGCAAAAGTAGCCAATGTACTTTAAAAATTTTATTTAAAAATAAAGAGTATTAGGTGAACAAAGAGCGCAAACAAGGTAAATCTGTAGACTAATGGGGACCTGGTCTTTCCAGCAGAAATCTCCCCTTGATTTCCCCGAGAATGAAAGGCTCAAACCACAGGGAAGCAAAGGCGTGAAAGGGCCAGGCAGCCTGATTCAGAAACTTCACGGGGTGGGGGTGTGAGGCTTTGTGCCTCCACACTTTTTCTTTCTCCAAATTCACGTCATCTTTCCTGAAGCACATCCTTCTGTTGCCAAGATGCCCTTTCTTCCCACTTCAATAACTGTCGTCTGTCTAGTGGATGATTTTTATTGACACCCCCTTCTCTTTTCGATTCCTGACTAATAGGAATGCATATTAGGAATTTATAAACTTGCTTTCAAAGACACCACAGGAACAGTATACAATTTTTCACGCATTGCTTTGTCCCATTCTAAGAAAAAAATAAGCCTACAATGGAATATAGTGAGTTAAAGGAAAGGTCTTAAGTGATAGCAATTGATTTTCTGTGAAGTCTTTCCTTAGAATGCCTTTTAGAGAACAGCAGGGGTACCCCCACACACACTTCCCAGGGGTTCTCAGAACCATTCTTCCCTCTTATTCTGCAAGTGGTAGCTGCCATGGAGGTGTCAAGCCACTCAGGAGAGCTGTGGGGGCTCAGCCCCAACCTTTATTATCTTTTCAGGGAGGAAAGAGTTGCCTGAACCCAGCTTTTATGTCACACACCAGCAGCATTTAGTCAGACAATGTGGACATAATTACCACTTTTAATCTGGCGGTGGCGGGCGGGGACACTACCACTCTAAAGTCTTGTGATGTGGCTTCTGTTTTAGGACGGGTTTCAGAGCTTCCCGCTACAGTGGGAAAGCCTGATGATTTCTGGATCCTCTTCTTCACAATGAAGTAATCAATGGAAAGAAATGTTACAAACTACTTTCTTCCTAAGTCAAACCATTTGTTTACAAAAATTTAAGTCTAAGAGATGCACTTCACACCAGCATTATCCAACAGAAATATAAAGCACATCACATTTGTAATTTTAAATTTTCTAGTAACATTTAAAAAGATAAAAAGAAATCGGTGAACAATAGGTACATAATTTTAAGAATGCATTGTCAAGGCAAGAAATGTCCAAACCTGTAAGAATTTTTATGAGTTTATTTGAGTCAAACTGACAACAATTGCCGGGAAGCCAAACCTCAACAGACTGAGAAAATGCTCCAGAGAATGGCAGTTTTGCACCTTATTTTATACATTACTGTCAAAGGAAGAGGCGTAAGGGGCTTACATGAAATCCGCTGGTGATAGATTAGGGAGATGGGAGGGAGCAAAAGAGGGGAAGCTCTGGGATAGGTGGGAATAAGATAGTTAACAATTAGCATGATGACAGTAACAAGGAGGGGATTTGAGGTCTCTTCTCTGGAGCAGTGGTTGTGCTTTGAGGGGTTGGAGAAAAGGAAATTACTTTGATATTCCAAAGTTACTGTTATCAGGTGTGTTACCACAGATGGGGAAAAAAAGGACAACCCCCCCATCAGATTCAGTTAAGATAAAGATTTGATCTTTGCTAGGGAAAAATGCCAGCCTAGGACATGCCTATTTGCCATGAGCTGCTTTTACTTAGGACGTTTTAATTTCAGACCATCCTGAGTGGTTACTTCCTTCCCATCTCTGAGTTTGCAAGGCCTGCTGTACAACCCTCCCCTGAGCTTGTCAGGTTTAGTATGTGGCCCCTTGTTTATCCACAGCATTTTATTTAATCCAGTATAGCCAAGACATCATCTCAACACGTAACCAATATTTTAAAATTTACTAACGAGTCATTCTGCATTTATTCGTATTACATCTTTGAACTCAGATGTGTATTTCACAAGTATAGCACACCTCAGTTCCGACTAGTCACATTTCAAGTGCTCTACTGAGGAGCACGTGACTCATGGCTATCGTACTGAACAAGACAGACAGGGATGTTGCTTAATGCCAGCACATGTATGCATTGCTTTTAGCAGATCTGAACAATAAAATTCAGGATTCACATAAAAAAACAGAGCACATAAGTCTGTATTATTATTTCCATTCTCTGTCAAACAAGTTGCAAATACCTTGGGAAAGGACAACTTACACATAGCCAGACATGTTTATGAATGATATTAATAATTTTGTGGTTATTTATATCTATGTGCTTGGATGGTTTCTTTAAATACCCATTACTAGTCTGTTTGTCCAATTTTGTATTATTCCACTTCCAAACACTTGGATTTTGGAGAGATCTCCACACTCTTATATTCAATCACCTACCCAGCCTCTCCAGTTAAAGGCATCTCACACTCAATATGTCCAATATTGCATTTTTTTATCCATCCTCCCCTGCCCCACCAAAAAGAAAAACTTGCTCCACCTACAGACTTCTGCATCTCAGTTGATGGCAACTCTATCTTTGAAGTTATTCAAGCCAAAAATTTATGATTCATCTTGATTCCTGAATGTCTGTCACACAATACATGCAGTCTGTCAACATGTATGTGGGCTCTACCAAAATTTATCCAGAATCCATCATTTCTCACCAACTTTCTTATTACTACCCTAGTCTAAGCCACGACCCTCTCAACTCAGAATCCAGAGAACTGTTTTTAAAACCCAAGTCAGATCAGTCTGTCTTGCTTTAAAAACTATTTGATGACCAAGTAAAAAACAAAGTTAATAACAATGCCGCATTAAACTCGATTTCATCTGCTCCTCCTTCTCCACTACCTCTTAGACCTCATCCCTGTAACCACTCAAGAAACTTATTTTCTTTAATCTGCTCTTTTGATTTTTTTCCCTTTGACTCAAACTGGCCTCACCTAGCAAGCACCCTGATTCATCTACCTCCCTCTCCCTTACTTCATCATGAAGCCCTCAGGACAATGAGGTTCTGGTCAGCATTCCGCTTCAGGCCTGCCAACCATACAAATAAGGCTTCTGTCAAACCTAGAGATAATATCTAGGCTTCAGTTGTGTTTCAGCTCCAGAATGACCCCAAAGACTGCACCCTTGAGAAACCAGACAAAGCAATCCCATGGCCGACATCAGGACCAGATGCACTGGTCAACTACCCCGTGAGCTGGCACCAACCAGTCAGTAAAGACCACATCCCTGACTCCCTTAGTCACCATGATCAAAGATTTACCCCCTATACAACCCATCCCTGGGAACCCTCAGGGGCCAGGTCTCTGAGCATGAGCTAGCTACCTGTGACTCGCCATGGTGCCATTTTTCTAATAAACCCTTACTTTTTTGGCTGCAAACTCTTGTCCATGTCTTATTGGGCTTTTATGTGCGCAAACAGACCCGTTCAGTCTGGTAACGACCCTTCCCTCTCCTCTTTGCTCTCTCTGCTCTAGTCACAATGGCCTTCGTGCTGTGCCTTGAATGTACGTGAGGACATGTGCCCTTGCAGGCACTCCTCCTCTAGACAACCACGTGGGTCTCTCCTTTACCGCCTTTAAGTCTTGTTCAAATCTCCCCTTCCAAGGGGCTACCTTCTCTGATCAATCTATTTAACCTTACCTTCTCTCTTCAGTCTATTCCCCACTTCACATTCTGATCTTTCCTAACCTGATCTATTTTTTCTCCCTGGAACACTTTCCTCCCAGATCTTCACATGGCTCACCCTCCTGGCACGTGGGAGGTACTCAGTAAATATCTGATGGATGAGTAAATTTCTGTTATGCACAAGGAAGTACATCATCAAAATTTTCAATAGCTTAAAAATATTTTTCCTCACACTCTCCACAGACAATTTATGGGCAATAAATATTGTTCAGTGTCTAGTGTTCTAATTACAGCAAAATGTCAGATCAGTCTGCACAAATTTATAAAATCTATAAAATTTCTCTTCCTTTCCTTCCTACCCTGTGTTCCAACACTGTGTCCCCACCCCTTTTACTTTCTGTCCTGTGTATACTGAACACCAGTTTAAGCCAGTTAGCGTGAACACAATAGAACAGTGATAGTAATGTTCTGTGTGCTCACTGCCTGTTGTGGTACCCAGTAACAGTAGCGCATGTGCTTATGAGCACTTGAAATGTGGCTAGCACAATTAAGAAATTTGAATTTTATTTAATTTTAATTGATTTAAATTTAAATAGCCACACGTCACTAGTGACCACCATATTGGACAGTGCAGCTCCACCCTTAAAGACTATTTATAAGCTCATTGAAGAAAAAATATATCTATATATCTTCTTACCAAAGTAGCCTTACAAATATCTCATTCATCATTATATGAATAAGAAAACCAGTCAGTATTTCTTTCTTATACAGAACTTGTGAAAGTGTTGTAGAAAAAAGTGACTTTTTGATGGTCAAATTTAGATCAAATACAAAGGTTTTAATTAAACCTAAGAAGGCCAGGGTTGGGAGAAAAGGAGATGGAATGAGGGACACAGGTCCTGTCTCTTTTCCATATTTCACTTCCAAGAACAGAGATGATAAGAACATTAATCTCCCTTCTTTAAGCAAAGTACCAGGTACTGTGCAGGCATTCTTTTTTTGTTTGTTTGTTTTGTTTTTTTAATCAATAACCTCATCAAGTTCTCATAATAATCTTGTTTGGCTGGTTAAACTATTATTGTACCCACTACCCAGACAGAAAAACAGAACCTGTGAGACCATGACTTGGCCTCACAGCGGGCCTGATACGCTAAGTCTGTCTGATCCTGGAACTAAGCAGTACCCTGTGCAGCCTCTCTCTTCTTCCAGCGCTGAGACCTCAAATATCTTTAAAATAAATTTAAGTAAATCAAGATCATATCTACCACCTTTGCTACTTTTATAGAAAAGACTAAGTGGTTTAAAATAGGGAATGAAGCTGAGTTAGAAGTTACTTATTAAATTCCTTAGCTTATTTAAAAAAAACAGCAATGACAGAGGAATCCAATGATTCTAGAGTATCAGCTTCTATTCTTGCAATAGGAACAGCCCTGCCCACTTGCTCTCCTCACATCATTATGGTTCTGTAAGAGGATACAGATCTTATTAAGTCCTCATTTTTATTCATCTCTTCGTAAAGACGTGAAAGTAGTAATTCATCCATAGTTAACAGCAACAAAGCTGTCCCATCCTCAAGCATTCCCACCCCTGCTATGGGCTTTACTTCACCCAGCAGGGGAGCCCCAGCATTTTATAATCACACGTTAATGAAGAACAGGATCCTTCCTTGTTTTATTTTGCATTTCATTTCCAGAGTAATTTGATGTATGCGTGGAGAAGGGAGGGTGTGAGGAAATGTAAGCAGTGCTCATTTATTGCATTTTAATTTAGACCAGATCTCCCCTTAATCCAATTCTGAGTAGCACAGTTTATACCAGTGAACGGTAAACACTAATAAAGATCAGCTGCAGGAAGACGAGGAAAAACATTTTTGCTGGGTATGCCTGCTAGTGAAAAAACAAACAAACAAAAGAACTCGAATACATTCACATTTTGTCACATGATTTTGACCTAGATATAGAAAACACAACAAAATTTTGGTTTCAAACTGTCTAGTTCTGTGAGGTGTTTTCTTCCAATAATCTGGTTGACTGCCTCACTGCAGACTCCCACCCATAGACATATCCTTGACCTAAACTCAAGTTCATTGCCTGAATTCCTAGGCCCTTCCCTCCAGCGTCCTGTATGATTGTTCTACTGCTGCTGTAGCAAATTACCACAAACTTGGTGGCTTAAACAACATTAATTGATTATCATACAGTTTTGTGTGTTAGAAGTCTGACTTGGCTCTCGCAAGGCTAAAATGAAGACATTGGCAGGATTGTGTTCCTTTCTGTGGGCTCTGGATAGGATCCATTTCTTCCTAATATAGCTCTCATTTTGGTTGTCAGTGTCCCTAGCTCTAGGAGTTGAATTACAATGGCCTAAGCCAGTTATGGTGATTCTTAGAAACTCACGTTTTCAGTCATGTTCTCCTACAAAACATGAGGAAGTCGGTTGGGGCACAACTGGGAAAGATTCTCCTTTCTGATAAAATAAGAGCCCTTTTCAACCTTTTCTTTCCTGTTTGAATCTCCAAATGTTTGAAGATATAATGTTTGGAACTGTGGCTGCAATTTGTGGTGATGAGTTGACAAACTTAAGAAAGCAAACTGTCACCTTCAGGAGGACAGAGCAGAAAGACACAAAGAGCCTGAGTCTTTGATGACACTATTGAGCCTTTGGACCAAATCCTGGGATGACCTATTTTCGGACTTCCTGTTTTGTGAAACATTTAAATATCTTTTTTTCTTAAGCCTCTGCTTATTGGGTGCTCTCTTCTTTTCAGCCAAAAGCATTCCTAGTGCATACCGACCTAGGTGAATCTTCAAGTGAGCTATGACATCCAGGGACACCATACCTGACGGAATGCATGCAGATTCATCCCTTCCCAGAAGGTCTCAAACCTCAGGGTGCATCAGAATCACCTGACAAGCTTGTTGAAGTGCAGGTTCTAAGGATCCACCACGAGAGTCTGCTGTAGGAAGTGCAGGGTTGAGGATGGCTATGGCAGCCATAGAGGAGAGGAGATTGATCTCCCTCCAAGGAAGAACTTCCTTCTCAGCTGTGAGGAGTACAATTAGCTGACAACTGCCAGTTTTAGCATCTGCAGGAGACACTCTGGTTTTTGAGCCAGAGCCACACACCTCTCCCAACCAGTGATGAAGTATTGCAGGGGTATTAGGGCATGGCCATTTCTGCCCAATGTGGGGCTCCGCTGGGCAATCTTTGCTCTGAAACTCCCCATTGGGTTGGCTAAGACTTTGTCAGGTCTTCCTCATGCTCTGAGCACTCCCTGCTCAATCTTGGTTCCTTCCCTCTTTCCTTTCCTTCAATGTGTCAGATGAGGATTCTGGTGTAAAGCCTTTGTGTGCCCAATACTGCCTCCTCTCCTTTCTATCTCTCATAGGTGTTGCTACCCAATAAACCTCTTGCATGCCCAATTCCATCTTAGACTCTGCTTCCCAAAGGACCCAATTAACACAATGACATTTTTAAAAAGCACCAAGGAATAAGTCTGATGCAGGTGATCTGTGGTTAAACTTTGGGAAATGCTAGTGTAGAAACTAGGTTCTTTGTTCGTTACTCCAACTCCAGGGATGAAGAGAGATGTTGTCTATCAGATTCTGCCTCTGTGTCCCAGCCTGTGTGCTCCTCTTCCTTCTTCTCTGGTGATACTTTCTCTTTTTCCCACCAGTACATTTGGCATAAACATTTGGTAAATGCATCCAACATAGTACCTGTGAGGAAACTTTGTAGTACAAACTATTTGCTGTTGAGTCACTTTACAAAATTATACAAAATGGTACAAAAAGATTATGCGTACACATTTAAGTAATTGTAGCACCTCTGTGGAGCACTTGACAATACCTTTGCTTTTACTTTTGCAGTCAGAAGGTCCATCATGGGCTCTGATCCTTTTGGTTAGTTTTATTCTGGAAAACTTCTTCTTTCAATCTTCAAATGAGGAGAAATGGATACCCAGTGGGAGCAAGCATGTGACAGAGGCCTACCATAAAAAGGAGCCCTGAATATGACAAATGCTACTTTACTGTATTGCCTGGAACCAGCCCTACCTGAAGCTCACATTTCAAGTGTTCAACTTTCAAAACTGAGTTGTACTCAAGTCCATCTTTGGAATAGTACTGAAAAACTGCAACTCATAGATATTGCCTACACTAGATTTGTTAAATGCACATTTAAATAAAACCAACCAAAAAACTAGCAACAGAAAAAGAACAAATGGCGCCAATGTTATCCTTGATATTATATCCATAATGTAGAGTGCCATTTTGTAAAGTGATTTAGCATTAATGCCAATTCTTCCAATTCTCATGGTGTAGACGTCCTATGAAGGCAGCAATGACATGAGTAGCACACATTCCTTTCTGTCATCACACCCACTGAATTGCTAAAACCAGGAGTCTCCCTCCATAGCTCCCTCTCATGCATCTCTCACCTTGAAGTTAACACTAAGTTGTATTCCACCTACTTTCTACTGATGTTTCTAACCCATTCATTTGGCACCACCTCCATGGTCATGATTCTTGTTGAGGCTTCCTTCACTCTCCTGCCGACTCCTCGGACTGTCACAGTAGCCCCCTCCCATGCTTGCTTCTTTCTAACCCATTCTCCACAAGGCTGCCAGAGGGATCTTTTAAAATTATAAATCAGATTGTGCTACTTCTTGACTTCCACGCTTTCAGTGACTCTGCCCTAAGGAAAAAAAAAGCAAAGCTCCTTACTCGGCCTATAAACCCTGGAGCAATCTGACCCCTTCCACCCTCTGTACCCTCTCCCCTCTCCTTGTCCACCACTCTGGCATTCTTGCAGCTTTCTGAATGGGCCAAGTTCTTGTCCCCACTTATAAGTCTCTTCCATTTTCTTCTCACCAGAAGCCTCACTCCCTCAGGAAAGCCATCCCTTACCACCACGGCCGTTTATATTGGTGCCATACTGTTCCTTCATAGAACTTGACCATATGATAGTTTATGCAATGCACGTTTTGCCTATTTCATTGTAAACTCCATGAAAACAGAGATCTTCTGTCTGGTTGAACACCAGATACTCAACACCAGACATAGTGCCAGATTCACCACTTTCTTAAATAATGAATAGAGTGGATTTTTATCATAGATCAATCTTCCTCTTACCAATTTTTCAAGATTTCTTACCCTTCTACTAGAAAATAGAGGCTTTGATCCTAGCTGTTGATAATTTCTATTTGGCTACTGAAAGCACTGCATTCTACTGTTTCCTGAAATTAGGGACTAGGTGAACAGCAAATTATTTTCATGGGTTCAAATATACAACATAGTTCTTTACAAATCCCTTTGAGAAAGTATATAATAAGAATATATTGAAAGGTTTTAAAAACATAGCCTGTAACTATTCCCTCTAGGGTTAGATTCTCAAGAAAGCAATAAAATCCCCAGTAGTACTGAACCCTGCGGAGACTCCACAGCTCTGTCTCAGCTCAGCCAGCTACTTGGAATCCCCGGCACACGAAGGTCAGAGTTTACATTTCCACGTGGCTTGTTATGTCTACATTCTAGGCCAAGAACACTTCCCATGGATCTGAGGGTCCCTTTCCAAAGGTAGTGTTATCTCACTAGGTGAGTGGGGGTGGGGGTGGAGCTTGCATGGGAGGCTATAAAAGGAGTGAAGTGATCCAAAAGACTCAGGAAGATTCAATAAATTTTAAGGGAGATGTCAGTCAGAATTTGGTCAGAAAAGCAGAACTACTAGGAGAGAAATATACAAGAAGGAATTTATTTAGGGATTTGACCTTTCACAATCATGAGATTTGATTATACAGTCTCTGCCAGGCTCTGTGTCTGGTGTTAGAGCCTGAAGTCTTTGGCAAATAGTCAGGAAGGGAAGATGAAGACGAAGCAGCAGTTCTCAATCGGGGCCGATTGTGCCTCCACCAGCCCTGCCACACCCAGAGGTCATTTGGCAGTGTCTGGATGTCTGGAGACATTTTGGGTTGCATAACTGGGGGATGAGGTATTCATATCCAGTGGGTAGAGGCCAGGGATACTGCTAAATATCCTATAATGCACTATTCCCCACAGTGAAGAATTATCTGAACTACATGGTTAGAGTACTAAGGTTTAGACACTCTAATGTAAAGTGAGGAACAAACAGGAACCCATGAGTGTAATCTGGAACCCCAGAGTATGGACTATAATCAATGTCTCTTACTGCTTCCAATTTCAATAATGCAGGTGTCCTGCTGGTGTTTTTGTCACAGAGTGAGTCATGCACTTGGCTCATATGTTAGGGAAGCCAAAGAAGGTCCTGGGGCAGGTGGGAAAGCTGCAGGCTCAGCTGCTGCTCCACACCAGTGAGGTGGGCCAGCAGATGCAACAAAGTGTGTGAGCTGCCCGGGCACCTGGCACTGTGCACCTGTGACTCCTGCAATCCCCCCAAATCTGTCCCCTACAGAGAAATGCAATATGGCCAGCACTTTCAAATCTTGAGCAAAAATAATCTTGTCACTCACCTTAAACATAGAGAGAAGAAAATTCTGGAAGATGTAGTTCAGCATTGTCAAATTGACACTTTATAAAGCCAGTACAGGATTTACGTGGAAGAGTTGTCTATTAGTCAGGGTCCTCTAGAGGAGCAGAACCAGTAAGGTGTGGAGACAGATAAAGAGATTGATGGACTGATGATTTGTTACGAGGGATTGGCTCATGCAATTATGAAGGCTGACAAGATCTGGAGTCAGTAGGCTGGAGACCTGGGAGAGCGGAAGGCGTAAATTCCAGTCTGAAAGCTAGCAGGCTCAAGAACTTAGAAGAGCTCACGTTTCAGTTCCAGCCTGAAAACAGAAATAGATCAATATCCGCACTCAAAAACAGTCAGGCAGAAGAAATTTTCTCTTACTCACACTTTTTATCCTATTCAGTTCTTCAACTGATTGGATGAGGCTCACCCACATTAGGGAGGGCAATCTGCTCTAGTCAGTCTACCAATTCAAATGTTACTGTCATGCACAAACACCCTCAGAGACACACCCAGATTAATGTTTGCCCAAATATCTGAGTACTTCATAGCCTAGTCAAGTTGGCATTGTTGGGAAGGAACAAACTTTCCTCTATCCTCAAGATTCTTCATAACGAAGCTTGTCTAATAATCAAATAGACATGTGACAGATTAACACAGGAACTCTGCATATACAAGATATACAAGAGAGTTGGGAGACCCCACACACACAAGAGGTTCATAGATAGAAAGAAAACATGGGTATGTAAGACTTCCTGAGCTAGGGATGAAGTAAGAGGCCTTAGGGGCTTCAAAAGGTCATTGGAGGGTGATAAGAAGAGTAGACCTTTAGTAAACAAGTTTTCTCTGTCCTACAGATACGTCAAAAGAAGTTACCTCTGATAATCTCTTAAGGGCAAAGCCTGCAATTCAAATTTTTCTAGGTAGTCAAGTGGGATGTCAGTAGGGGAGAAGTTTCTCTTGAGCCTCTGGCAAAAGTTGCCTTTAGCTCAAAACAATCTGCAGACCACAGAAGCACATCTTGGGGTGACTCATTCTGGACTCCCACAACATGTAAAACTAACCATCTTAAATCGCTTATAGCATTTCCTAGATTGTACATCAGTAAACACAGGGAGCCAGAGTAAGGGTCCCTCTTATCAGACCTCCTGTAGACCTTGAGTTTGCTCTTTTATTCGAAGTTGAGTCGTTCACCAGACTTCTAAACAAGACACTAGTTCTCTTATATCGACATGTTCTTAAACCTTCCCTGGGTTATTGCAGAAATGACATACTAGTATGTTGTAATGCAGTTAAAAACAAATGCATCTTTTTTTTCTTTAGGAATAAAGATAGAAATAAAAATTTCAAGAACAAATACTTTAAGCAACTTTTCAAGATCATTTTTTACCTTCAAAATATAACTGAGCAGCAAAATAATGAACACTAAAATCTAAAACAGTAAGAACCTAAAGGAGGAAAAAAAGAGCAAGGACAACCTCTGTTTTTACTCTAATCACAACAGATACCACTATATTCAACTGGAGGTAAAAAGCTTTGGAGGTGAAAAGCCCCAGAAAAACAAAATCTTTTCTTCCCTACTAATTATGAAGGAGAAAAATGAAACTCTTCTGAACTTCACTGGTCACCAAGAAAAACAACAGTATATCTAAGTTTTTTTAAACAAATACATATTAAATAAGCTAAATAAAAGGCCAAAACATCAATTTATAAAACTTCACTTTCCATGATATTAATAATTTTTGAAGTTATTGTGCATCTTAGAATCTGATGGTCCTCTGGCAACTCCTGAGTTTCCAATTGAACTGAGCCCAGGATCTGTTAGCTAGTACTTTTTATAAAGAAATTACTATACTACCAAGGAAGAAATACTCTCAAATTCAATTTCTCCAAGAGCCAGATAAGTGGACTGGAAAACACTATGATCTCTATTTAAAGAGTATGTATCATAAGAAGTATCCAATATAACAGGTGAAAGCCCTAACTGAATTAGTTTCAAAGTAATGAGAAATGTCTCTGCTTTTAGGACAAGTGTTCAAGATTCAGATTTCAGAAACTTGGGTTTAATTTTTGGCTCTGCCACTTATAAGCCACATAACCTTGAAAGGGGCAAGTGGAGTGCTACGGATTAAATGGTATCCCGCATCCTACACCAAATTCCTATGTTGAAGCCCTAACCCCCAGTGTGATAGTATTTAGAGACAAAGTCTTTGGAGATACTTATATTTAGATGAGCTCACGAAGGTGGGGCCCTTGTGATAGGATTAGTGCCCTTATAAGAAGAGATACCAGAAAGCTTGCTCTAGCTTGCTCCCTCCCCCTCCTCCTTTCCCTCTCCATCCTTCCTTCTTTCCCTATCTCTCAGCCATGTAAGAACACAGCAAGAAGGCATGTGTCTGCAAGACAGGAAGAGAATGCTCACCAGAACCCAGCCACACTGGCACCCTGATCTCAGACTTACAGCCTCCAGAACTATGAGAAAATTAATTTCTGTTATTTAAGCCACTCAGTCTATTATATTTTGTTGTGACAGCCCAAGCTGACTAATACATGGAGGCATTAAATTTCTCTGAGCTTCAGTTTCTCATTTCTGAAGTTGATATAATTATACCTAAGCCATAGGGTTATTGAAAGATTCAATGATATAATAAATTATGAGAGCTTTTAATAGATTGCAAAGATTAATACGAATGCATGGTCTTGTTCCACTATTCCACATTGTTCCATGTTATAAATAACTATGATGATAATTACAATAATAATAATATTAGTTGCTATTGAGTTATTACTGTATGCCAGGTACAATACTAAAGACTTTGCAAGTGTCATATCTTAATGAGAGTCGTATGAGGTAACTATTATTTTTACTCACATTTTACAGATGATGAAACTGAGGTCCAGAAAGCATAAGAAATTTGGTTAGGGCCAAGTGATTATGAAAACATAAAGAAGAAAAATATCTTTTTCCTTTTACATTTCCAGGTTCTCCATGGGTCTCTGTAACAAAAGACAGATTACCAAGAGAAAAGCACACACATTTATTTAATACAAGTTTTACATGATACAGGAAACTTAATAGCGTAATGAAGACTGGAAGAACTGGTTAAACTTGAGTGTTTGATGAAGAGTGGAAAGTGCTGGAAAATGTGATTGGACAAAGTGTAGTGAACTGCAGCATGTAAGACCTGTTTACTCAGATTCCTCTCAGAATCCCTCTGCCTTAGAGACAAGGATGCTCCTTTCTTCCGGGCATAGGAAGGGCGCCTCTCACATAAGGGGTTCTGACCTACTGTTACAGAACCCCACCAGTGCTGTTCTGGAACAGCAGTGGGACTCAGCTGCCCACTGCCAACAAACGTGACTCCCAATGCCAAGAGTTTGGTGAAAAAGGAAGGGGGTTGTTTTTTAAAGGTTATACAGATTTACAATAATGGCAGGTTTCTGCCATTAAGTCTCATGCCTTTAAAAACATCCGTAAACACACAGTCCTGCCTCCCTTTGCCAAACCAGGCCAGTTTCAGAACACACCAGGGGTGCCGTCTTTCAGAAAAGCAGAAGTCCACGGCTCAGCATTCCTGGTCACAGTTCAGCATTCCAGGCATCTCCCACTAATCTGTGTTTGGTTAGGCAGGTCCTCGCAATTCCCAGCACCATCAGCCGTGCTGCCATGTTCTCCAGGCAGGTTTCCCAGCAGGTCTTTTTTTTCTTACTACAGCTCTTAATCCAAAACTGCATGGCACCTTCTTACACACCAGACCTCACGGCAGACGGGGGGCCCTTCTACATCCTTTCAAACTGCATGGTTGTTACCCTTATGGCCAGCCCAGGCCACATGGCTGAATCCTTAAAGGAGCAGACTAGCCTCTCCCTCACTACTGGCAGCACAGCAGAATCTTCTTTTCTTTCAGAGCATCTTTATTTTTAAGTCCTGACCTGGAGCTTCCTACATGACTTCCTATCTGGCTCCTCCCACAATGTGCTACATTTGCCAATTTCCCCATAACATGTACATTCTTTTGTTTGCCATCTTTGGCAGGGCAAGAATGATTCAGTGACACAAGCAGCTCCACCTCTCTGCCTCTCCTGCAGGCACTGTACAAACCCGGCCCCCTGAACACTCTGAAAGTCAGTATGCCTTTTGCCTGGGGTAGCAGCCCGCTTCCCTTCAGGAAAGACAGGGCTATCACCTTGCCATTGTTATGAAAAGTATCTTAAGCCTTTTCATCTGCTTCTCCCCTTCCCCAACCATGGGCCGTGAGGAATATCTCCTATTTCAGGGTCCTCTTGCTTTGCAACCCATTTCACTACTTCAGGTAAAAGTCAAAGA
Source organism: Trachops cirrhosus (assembly GCA_028533065.1). Classification (NCBI taxonomy): domain Eukaryota; kingdom Metazoa; phylum Chordata; class Mammalia; order Chiroptera; family Phyllostomidae; genus Trachops; species Trachops cirrhosus. The sequence goes on from CM052544.1 coordinate 23,850,637, forward strand.
GTTGTACTCATGGTTTCTCTGATTCCTTCAGTGTAAAATATTCCATATGCCAAGGTGCTAAATTTGGGGGTAGCATGTCCTCAGCAGCCTCAAAAATCACATGGAAATTGCTATACTAAAGAGAGAAAAATAACCAGTGTGCTTCGAAAGTACACAGGAGGTAATAGTTATTTCTGACAAGGGTGGTAGAGGTAGGAGCGAGGGACTTTAGAAGGACTTAAAGGGAGGGAGATTCAGGTTGGGTCTTGAAGAATGAGTAAAGGTTCAGGTAGCAAGCAAGTGAAAAGGGAATGAAAGAAACTAGTTAGAGAGAACATCAAGTATGACAGTGTGGGAGTGAGAAAGTGCACAGTGTTTGGGACAGCCACAGGTATACAAGGTGGGGAGTGGCTGAAACCAGGGAGGGGACTTACAGGAAAGGCAAGTGAGGGGCAGGAACTCCCAATGGCCTGGAGAGGCATGCTAGCCAAGAAGGGTCAGGCCTGTGGGCTGTAGAAGAAGATCCTAAATGACCTTCAATGATTCTTGACAGAACCCCCACAAAAGGCTATCCAAGAATGACAGAGCAAGAATGAGAACTGGTCGACATGTCTCATATGCCCAACACAGCACTGGCCCACTCAATAGGACTGTCTGGGCCATAGAACCAGAAATAAACACCCAGTTCTAACCAAACAAAAACACAGGTGGGTTGTTTTTTTTTTTTCAATTAAATAGTCTCACTTCACCTCACCTGGACTCACATTACATATTTTATTTTGTACTGCTTGCCAGAAATTGATCCAGGAATGTGGGAATTTACTGATAAGATGTCTCTGTTGGAAGGAAAGCAGAAATACACACTCTTTTATGTTCCTTTATCATGTTATTTTAAAACATGAGGGCCATTTCTTAAGGGGAAACTCAACCTGGGTATGAATTTGTGCCCAAAGGGGTAAGAATGATGTTGAAGGTTAGAATTTCTGCATGAAGCTTCAAAAATCAAAATCCTAGCCTAGATTCAGAAGTCTATATATGACTATTTAATTAAGAAGTTTTCAGTTCTTAATTTCCCACCTCCTTGAGCTAAAGGGGGTCCAGTCCAACAGTTTAAATCTGAGATTCTCATAAAGATACTCAATGTGTATTTTTACATGGATTAAAAGACACTAGAAAAAGACATATGTATTCAATTTATATATGATAAAAAAATTATTAATATTTCTAAATAAACCATTTTGCCCTGAGCACTAGTAATGAATTACACTCACCTAGTGACCTAGTTCTAAATCCTTTATTCCCAAGTGTGCATGCAACAGTAAATAAACCCTGCTAATTAATCCTGCTGTCTTGTCTGAAAGAGATTTAGAATAATTAGGGGAAGTAAAATTTGCCTTGTGCATGACTTCAGAGCAGACCATGGGAAGACACTTATGTTTCCATTGCTTGCTGCTCTAGAAATCTGAAGAACAGTCATCTGAAAAACACATCAGATGCAACTTGGGAATGTGCAAGAGCCTATGTCCAAGGCTCTTTCAAGCCATTTCTCCCTGTGCTGAAATCCATCCAAAGTGAAATCAAGACCGTAGCAGTCACTAACCCCCGGGAGGTGCAGGAGTAAGGTCTGATCCTTACATACATACATCAGCCTGCATGCTCAACTGGACTAGTTCACTGCCCATGGAGTAAAAGCAGGAAGTTTTCGTGCCCCTCCCCATTTACTGTTCAAACAATTCCTCTGGCCTCTGACCCACCCTGTGGATCATTAATTGGTTACCAACACTGGGTTTCTCCTTTCCTTGAAGTGAAATGCCCAGTGGGATTCCAGTGGTAATGCCAGAAGAGGGAATTCATCAGACTTCCCTTTATGAGCATCAGTGCCAACAGGGTCTTAATTTCAAATCACTAAATCTAAAGCAACTCTTTCCAAGTTCCCAGAAGCTGCCCGTGCCACCCACGTTGGGAGTGTAGGAGAACCACCCCCACTTTTGCCAATGACTACTCAGTAATGTTATAAAGTTTACATGGCTATTGGAGCTAACTATGTAGACCCCAAACAGGTTACTGGACAGGCTACTGTACAAAAGGCCAATTTTTCTGTAAAAGGCAAAACAAAACAAAACATCCAGCCTTTGTCATAATAATGAAATTCTAACAGGAATCTTAGAATATGAGAATAAAAAAGTATTTTCAATATTATCCTGTCTAAGCCTGCCATCTTACAGATAAGGAAGCTGAGGCTCAGCAAGGCCACATCACTTACTTGAGGTCCTCAAACTAATTATTATCCCCAGGAACTGGAACAGATATCTCCAGGTCCTGGTCCAGTTCTTCTGGTGTTCTAGCTAATACACAGGTGAGAAGCACAGCTATGGGATCAACACAGCCTATTTTCCCAGAGCAATTTTCATGCAATAATAATCTACAAAATATTTTTCACTGAAATATACACGTTAAATTTTTAAAAAGTAAAACAAGACTCTTCAAGGAAAGTTCACGTTTGTGGTAGTATTTAGTGATCTGTTCCCTAGCCATAAACTCGAGAGCTACACTATCAATATGGTAGCAGCCACTAGCCACCTGTGGCTGTTGAGCACTTGAAATCTGGCTACTCCAAATTGAGATGTGCTGTGTAAATGTAAAATACACACCTGATTTCAAAGACTTAGTTCAAAAACAATAAAATTCCTCAATAATTTCTTATGGTTACTACTGAAATAATATTTTAGATAAATTTGTTTAAATAAAATACATGATTAAAATTAATTTTGCCTGATTCTTTTTCATTTTTTTAGGGGAGAGCAAGAACACAGTCCCCCACTACCACAAATTATGCACTCGGTTTCCACATTTGGGAAAATCTCAGGAGTCAATACACTGGAGTGCAATGGATAAGCCTCCCCCTGGGAAAACCCAGGGTGATCGTGGTATCTCCCCTGCCAGGTAAGTAATCTTTTTCACTTTTTTTAATGTTACTATTGGTAAATGGGAAATTGTATTTGGGGCTTGCTTTACACATCTATCGGACAGTGACTGGAATACTAGGTACATATTGGCTGTTTAATAGTCTCTCTTCCTCCAGGCACAAAGTATGATCGCAGATTCCTGCCCACTTTGAAATTAGATGTAGTCATATAGTTTTCTTTGGCCAATGAAATGTGAGTGGAAGCAATATGCGTTCTTTTGGACAGTGAATTTCATTGCCCATGCAAGACACTGCACTGCCCTCTAAGGGGATTGTGGGAGTGAATATGGAAACTGAACCACTGTCATGCTGACTATGAGTTGAGGCCCCTGTCACTTGACTTTAGATATGGAATGTGACCTCAGAATAAACTTTTAAAAATAGTCCATTGAAATTTTGGGATTGTTCATTCCTATAGCATCACCTAACATATTCTTAAGTACAGCTTTCCAGTGTAAAGGTGTGAACAGAACTATGCCATAAAAGCATTTCCCAAACTTGCCTAACTGCAGAACACTATTGAAAGTATAATGTTTTAACAGGATAGTAATTAGGGCCTGTGAGATAAAATGCATACTTAGAGTATATTAGTGAAGACAGCAAAATTGCGTCATACAGATCAATTGAACCAATGATCTAAACCTGATTTGCATATCTTATTATTCTTAGAATAAACCTCAAATAGATCATTTTAGGTTAAGAATGAATAAATCGAGTTTGTTATTTTAATTTTTAGAATAAACTATGTTTTACAAAAATTTTTCTATGAAAATAATAGTTTTGTGACTTTTTAAAAGTCATGAGCCTGCTTTAATATCAGAAACAAGGTTGCTGATCAGAGACAGCATATAGTCTCTTCCTAAATGTTGCCTGAACTGCATTATAATCTTTTTTAAAAATCACATTTTCCAGAAACAGAAAAATAATATGATCAGTGTGTTTTGGTACACTTGGGGACTGCTAAAGCAGGCTTCTCCAAAACTCAATTGTTTCATCCCAAATAGCTCACTTCCTTCTTTTTTTTTAGAAAACAAAGTATGATTTTTCATTTTCATTTTGAAGCATTCACTTTTTGCTTGTTTTAGCGTCTATGAGCTCTCGAGACTCTGCTTTTTATTTACAACTTTCTTCTTTCAATCTCAGATCCGCTGAGAACAAGTATATGTAGTATATTTTTACATGCAATCAAAACTAAGTATTATTACAAATTAATTTCTGATCAAGATATATCACAACCTTTTAAAGCATTTTTAGTATATTCACAAGCTATGCGATTGTCATGACTAATTTGAGAATACTTTTATCACCCCACAAAAACCCCATTCCCATTAACAGTTACTCCCCACTTTCCATCCCTCAGGTCCGGGAAACCACTAATCTACTTCCTGTCTCTATTGGTTTACTTTTTCTAGATATTTCTTATGATTGGAATTTATACATGTGGTCCTTTGTGTCTGGATCCTTTACTTAGCATAAAGTTTTCGAGGTTCATCCATACTAAAGCATAAATCAATAGTTCATTACTTTTTGTGGCCAAATAATATTCCATTCTACGATGGCTATAACACATTTTGTTTATCCATTCTTCAGCTGATGGACATTTGAGTTGTTTCCACTTTGGGATATTATGAATAATACTCCTCTGAGCATGTACAGGCTTTTCTGTAAAAATATGTTCTCAGTTCTCTTGGGTCAAATTAAAATTTTAAGACATAACACAGACTTGGGTAAATTCTGCCCTTGGAGCAAAGTGCATATCAGATATCCTAAATCTATACTTCAGGCATAAGGTGAATTCCTGGGGAACAGGGGCATGCTGGGAGATTTTCAGCTGGCCTTGTTTCCAGTTTGTTCCAGGCAGGAGCTTTCTCCACAAGCCCTGGTCACTACCACCACCCTCTACAAGGTGTCCACATCCCACTTTGCATTCCAGAAAATTCCTGAGCATCCTGCACCCACCTGTGGTGAATCAGAGGGGTCCCTGAACAAAATCTCTGAGCACAGATGACTGTCACTCATGCTGGATGATTGATGAGCATTGCGCTGGGAACTATCTATCAGCAGTCCTCTTTGGACCATGACAGGAGTCCCAGACAGGCCTGTAATTGATTTTTAGAGAGCCTCCTGGGACTGGAAACACATTGTGCTGATTTCCACGGGAGGTTATGGTCTCTAACTTGTATGCTGCACCCCTTTAAGAATGGTTTCTCCCAATGCTACCTCATATTATTTCTCCTGATCCCATGGGGTTTTTAAAAATCTATTGTGCCTTTTACTACCCCTGTAATTGTCTACCTTTCATCAGTGTGTGAAAGACCAAGAAAAAGAATTTGATTTTAATATACAACTGTGGAGAAGATGGGAGGTAAGAAGAGCACCAATTGATCATTCTCAATATTATCCTGCAACAAAAGTGTTCTCAGTAATGCCATGCCATTTCTTAATGATAAATTATTCCATGAGACTAAGAATAACTATAGGTTTTAGATACTTAATAAAAAATTCACTAGTATCAATTTTTCCCCACTGAATTCTACTGATGTCTGGCACAACCTTGGCCTTCTGTGGGACCCAGTTTTGGAAATGAGACAGCCCAGTGCACATAACCATCAAGTATCTGTTCTGAGCTTCATATCATTAAATGCCTCAATTAGTGATACACTACATTTCACTGGCCAAAGCAAATCACACAGCCATGCCCAAGTTCATAGCGTGTAGGTGTATAATCCTTTCATGGGGAGAGGCACCATAGGGAGGGGCCCTGAATCTAAGTGAAGAATAAGGAAGTCAACAACAGGACCAGAACCAGCAAGCCTCACAAATCTTTGGACACTTGTGTGAGCTCTAACTTACCAAGCCATACTTTCTCTTCACCCTCATTGAGTTCTTCTTTGAGATCATTTGGTTCCATTCTTATTGGGACCACATCTCCTGGTCAAAGTCATGACATTATACCCCACCACCTTTCTCTAACTTTGAAATCTCAGAAAGTAGGGTTTGGGATCTTAGGAGGGACCTCAGACTCTTTTTCTGACAAGACCCTTGGCTCCTTATGCAAATTAGCCTCCTTCCTCCTCTGCACTGGGTACAGCATTCTGTTGACTGCCTGTTCTGCTCCCTACTCAGCAGCAATGTCAAGGGCAAGAGAGCCATCCCAGCAATGGGCTAGTTAGCTCCAACCCCAGGCCAGGTTGTGGTGGGCTCCAGAAGTTTAAGCCACCATTTTTTTCCTGTTCATGACTTCTTCCTTACAGTGATGTTGACTAACAGAAAAAGCGCCACATCTTGGATAGGATAAATTAACTAGTCTTAGCAGAAGTAATAAGGTGACAGCACTCAAGTTCTCTCAAACATACATGCTTGTGTTTACATATTTATTCTAAATCTAAAACCCTCCCTTTCCTTGATCACTGTATATATTAAGATTGCACTTACCTGCAAAAGCAGAAGCCCCCTGAAAATGGTGACTTAAATAACTAGGTATGTAAGGGAGCTTTTTTCTTTTATATAACATTACATTCTAAGTTAAGCAGAGCTGGTACTGAAGTTCAGTGATGCTAATGCTATCAGGTTTTCTTCTCTTCTTTCACTCTTCCATCTTTAATGTAATGATTTTCATGTCCGTGTTTGTCAATTCATGGTCTCCAATATGTTGCTGCCCCTCCAAGCTCACAACCATTTTCAAGAAGGAAAAGAGCAAAGAACAATGGGCTTTCTTTCAAGGAGGCTTTGCCTTTTTATTCAGGAAGTGGCACACTAGGGGCTCCCCTGCTAAAGGGCTTCTGCCTGTATCTTATTGACCTGAAGTGTGTCATTTGGTCCCCTCGCTGTATCAACTTCTGTAGTTATGACAGGTAACAAAGAAAGGGGGTTTGAGGCTGAATTTAGGTCAGCCAGCCTATAGCATCTTTCAGAATCCCTTCTAGGTGTGGAAGAACAAGGCAGCCAGGCCAGTGATGCTGCAGTCACAACCAGTGAGAGCCCAGCATGGATTAGAGGCCTTCCTCCCCCTCCAACGCAAGGCCTTATAAAATTTCCATCTACCAGCTGCCACATTTTAGAGAAAATGGGAGGGGAACTTTAATCTGATCCTGGGACACAAATTGAATGAGTTCACCCCAAAGGGGACTGTTGACATCAGAAGAGACTGAAATATTGTCAACAGGGCAGATGAGAACTTGTTTCCCTCTCATTCATACTCTACACTATTCCTCACAGTTAGTGACTCCATGGGGGTCTGTTGAAAAGTTAAATTTAAAGAAGCTACCTCTTCTTTGTACATCTGAATGTAGCATGAATGAATACTGTGCCTGGTTAGCACTTATAATACCAACAGCAGTGGATTTATAAAAATGAGAAATCCATCTCTGCTGCCAATCCTGTGATAGGAAGGTGTGGTATTTATATAACATCATGTCTTGAAGCATTTTGCTAAAACAATAATGTTTATTTACTCAGTATCAATAGTACAGTTTTGTGGCCCTAATGTGAATTCATAAGTGGCAATTGTTTCTGCTTGGAATCAAAACAAAAAATGCACTCCTTTTATTGTTATTTTGGATACATCTGTGGTCCAGTTGTAACATCTGGAACCTGTTGATTCTAGATCTTTTTACAAACAAAAAGAATTCTAATATTAATTTTGTTTTTTAAAGGGATGGATATTTACTTAAACTGGGGCTGTTTGATGTAACATGTTCAATGTCAGGGAAAAAACAGATTTGTCTAATTTGTGGCTTGAAACAAAAGCTTTTGTGATACTGGATTCTGGGGAATTTTGTTTTTCCTTGTCAGACTGTACAAATGCCCAATAAACATTTGAATGGTCTGTTAGCAAAATACCATTTCTTTTAAACAATGAACATTAATGTCAAGAAAACCCAAATGATTTTTAAAACATAGCCAAGCAGGTTTTTGTTCATTTTTAAATCAAATAGGAATATTTTAAAGTTCTTTCAGGGAAAACTTATAATTCGGTATCATGTGCATTGAAAATTGTGTTTAACTTTCCTACGAGATTAATATTATTCTATTCTAAAAGGAAATCAAAATCCAAAATTTCTACTGTACAATTAAATCCAAAGTTGAGATCTCTAATGCTAAAGTTTATCTGTAAGCATATCCTTAGACAAAAGCAGGAAATTAACAAACATGTACTAAATGGCCAAATACATATTTTTTGCTGATCACCTCTTTTCAAATTAACTTTTTTCTTTTCAGATTCTGACAGTAATTCATGTCCTATGTGGAAAATCTGAAAGATTTCGATTACCTTGATGAAGATAGACACATACTACTACCTTTTAGAGATAACTTTGCATATTGGAGTATATCTCTTTATTCTTTTGTCAATTTGGTATATTTTAAAAGATTTTATATTTATCAAATGAGCAATCTGAGTTGCATTTTGCTAATCTGGTGGATTTTTATCTACTTCTGGAACAATTAGAAATATTAACTAAAAAAGAGCAACTGACCGATCAATCATTCAACAAGTATTAAGGGAGCTCATCATATCTTGTGGTTAATACTAGTTTAAGAACTATGAAAAATAAAGTACACTGTTGATTTCTTCCTTATGGAATATATAGGCTATGTGTAAGATGAGACTAGTGAAACAATTAAAAAACAAAATTGGACAGTAAATATTATAATACTTATTAGTTTAGTGATTATTGAGATGACGTGAGTCTGTAGCCTAATTAGGGTTCATGTGATTCAAGAAACAGAAAGCCACTAAAAGGAGACTTTATTGGAAAGATGCAGAGGTATGTCACAGAGGGTAAAGCACTAAGGCATTGGAATCATGAACTACTGATTCTTGAGCTCTTAATTCAAATTCTAACAGAAGAAAATTTGATTGACTCAACTTAGGTCAACGTTCATTGACATACTACAATCAATTGGAGCCAGAAGAAAGAGGTCATGTGGCACCTTGAATTGCCCAAAGGGCAGACATGGTTGACACCTATGTTATAGCCATCTTCTCTTCTTCCTTGATAAAAGAACCCACTTCTTGTTTCAGGCAGGAATGTGCTCAGGCCCAGAGGATGAATCATGACTGATTCATCCAAGTCAATTATTATGGATGTATTTCCCTTTTGCCAGATAAGCACTTAGCCAGATTCTCTTTGAGATGAAAGTGGATACCTAACACAGTTCTGGCCAATGAGTATAAAAGGAAGGCTATAAGGAAAGATTTTCCTCCCAAATAAATGAGAGATATAAGAACAGAGTACCTTCCTTCCTTCTATACTCTTGACTCCTGAGGGTAAGTCATGCTTTATGGTACTAACTTAAGAATCCCAGAGGTGCTAATTCAGAGCCCTAATATCACTGAACCTCACCACCAATGTTGGAACTGCTTACATCTAGACTTCATTTTAATTTAGCTTTAAAAAAAATCAGTATTATTTAATCACTTTTAATCAGGCATTCTGTTACCTCTATCCAAAAAGCATCCAAAATGGTAGTTATCTCTTTTGGGGCTGTGGTAGGAACAGGTTCTTGCAGAAGGAGTTATGAGGACAGGAAGAAAATTTTGGTATAGCTAGCATAGTTTTTTATGGTTTAGGCATGGTGTTAAGTACCGCATACCTGTCCTTCCACCAGCCTATCCTTCTACTGATCTCCTAAGATGAAACAGTTGTACCCGTCTTTCATGGAGGAGAAAACCAAGCTTCCGTGAGGGTAAATGGCTTCTAGTATTATTAAGTGTTAGAAACAATACAAACCCAATGCAAATCCAAAGACTTGATATACTCCTTCCACACTTTCACATGTGTTGTCATCCAAAATTGCACATAATGTACTTTAGAGACTGAAATGGCTATGAGAGAGGAAAGTAAAGGTGGGATAGACAGAAAATTCCACACATTAGGGGAGACTTAACAAGACCTTCAGTAATAAGTAGAATTGAGAGGAAGAAGCACAGCTAGAAGGGCATGCTAAATGAAAGGAATACAGAAGGTAGAATGAGAAGGGAACACTGATGGGCAGTCTAATGAAGGCTATGTAGGGTGAAGTCATATGTTAAAGGGTTCTAAGAGCCAGGCCAAGAAGATTAAATTTAACATGATGAAACTGGAACTAGGAAACCCTGGGTGGTTTGTGAGCACAGCATGACAGCAATATATTGACAGTAGTGTCTGATGGACATTGAGGTGGCACAGATTCTAGTCTGATACCTATTGGAATCATCGGGTGCAAAATGAAGAGAACGTGGCCTCACTTTGTTTTTAATGAAGGATATGTCCTATGGTCTAGAAGAAAGTGGCAGGGATAGAAAGGAAGGTCTGTTAGAGAATCGATTTAAAGAAAAACACATGGAATTTGATGACTGACAAGATATGGGAAATGACAATGTTTCCTTCAACTCTTTTTCTTTCTTTCTCTCCTTTTAAAGTATGTGTATTCTCTTCTTTTCTTTCTTCACTCTGTGATTTTCTTTCAACTTGTGTTCTATTATTCTGACTTTTCACTTCTTTTACTTTGTCTGTGTCGGCCAAAACGCTAGCTGCAGCTATAAAAAACAAAGCATTTGCCAAAAGGGAAGCCATGGTGGTTCTATAGACAGATTTTTTCCCCCAGTCAATTCCACATAGGAAAAGGAAAAATGCTTAAAAGGGAAAAGAAAACATCTTTTGGGGGTGATTGAAAATTAATTTATGTTTGTGTTAATCAAATTGTTTCCAGAGACTTTCCTGCTAAGCTCTAAATACTGACCTTCTAAATGTTGTATTCATTTACTTGACGTCTCACCTCTTTTCTCTATAGTTATTGTCACTCTAAACTGAGGGGCCCCAGAGTAAGAACAGAACTTCAAAAGTTGTTAGAGCTTAGCACATTGTTGCCCACAGCAGATTTCTCTGAGATTTTCCACATTGCCTAAAAAAACACACAATATATAAAAAAAAACTCTTTAGAAATCACAGGTCCTAACATTTCTCCATCTCTTTGGCAATTCTTTTGAGTTCCTAAATGTTCTTTGAAAATGTTGGACTGACAGATTTAAATAAGAGCTGTTACCTGGTTTTCTAGGAGAATGTCCAGGAAGGAGCTGATATCCAAAGATTCAACAGTTGGTGTTTATACCAGAGATTTCCTCTCTTTTGTGGCTTACATCTCTGCAGTTTAGGAAAAGAAATTCTTGGAAATGAATGTAACTCTGGTTCATTACAGTGGACTAGAATTTCAAGGAGGCTCCAATACCAATTTTTCTTTTGCCCAAGGGGCTGAGGAGGAAAAGAAAGGAAGAAGTTAGACTCCTGAAAACAATATAAAAAAAACAAGCAACCCAAAAGAAAAATAGCCAAAGGATATGAACAAGGCATTCACAGAAGAGGAATCTGAACAGCCAGCAAACAACAGAAAGAGGCTCAACTCCATAAGCAATCAGAGAAATGGAAAGTAAAATGAAAACCAGATGCCATTCCTTGCCCATCAAGATGACAAATTAAAGTGTGAATTATCAATATTGGCAAATGAATAGACAAATGTGACTGTCACTCACAGCTGTAAATTAGTATCTACTGGCATAGCACTTTAAAGGGCAGTTTCATGCTGTCTCTTAAAATTTGAATTGTGCATATCTCATGACCCAGCCACTAAACTTCTTGATGTTCACTACAGAAAAATATTCATGTGGTCCCAATTAGATGGGTTCATTATATATTGTTTGTAACAATAAAAAAGTGAAAAAAACCCTAAATGTCCATTGACCAAGGAATGGCTAGATTACATGGTATATGTCCATGTTACATAAATTATGCCACAGTTAACAGGAACGAGGTGGATCTATATACTTACATTAGAAGTCTCTGAGTCATGTTGTTAAAGGAAAAAAATCAGGTTGCAAGATGCATATAGTATAATAACATTTGTATTAAGACACAACAAAATATTATGTATTCCAAATACAAATGTACTCTGTAAGTACAAATATACAGCATAAATATATATCTTCTACAAGTATACTAAAAGGAGTACAGATTTTTCCATCGGTACAAGCACTTTCTGTAAGTACATATACTAAATATTTATACAGAGGTGAGCAAAAGTAGGTTAATTAAACAATAAATACAATAATCACTCAATAAATAATACCACAATAAACTGTTTCACATACTCACAACTATAAACCTACTTTTGTACACCCCTATATAAGTATACAAAAGGGGATACCTAGAAAAAAGGTTTGAAAGGATTTATACCAAACTAGCCACAGTGGGGAGGGATCTGAGATGCAGAGTTGGTGGATAAAAAGGGACTTAAACCTTACTTTTAATGCTTGTAATTATTTTAAGGAAGGGAAACATATTCATGTATTCTCAAAAATGGATAAGAGAAAGACAAAATTAAACATAGAATAAAACTATGAAAATAAAGTTGAAAGTCACTAGGGATGAGGAAAGGAAAATGTACAAATTCTACCAGCTTTTCCTCCCTGCTCCTTCATGAGTGTTAAACAGTTTCTGCTTCCCTGATTTGCAAAAGTCTCCTCAGTGGTGCTTCAACTCAGAAAAAGCTGTTTCAAAGAGATTAGGAGAAATGTATGTGTGAGTAGGGAACCAGAAGTGTGGACCAAGGCTGGAGATGATGACCCCACTTATTAATGCAAATATATCAGAAATGACTAAAAACCTTTTTTTAAAAATTAGAAAACACATAGCCTCCCTTTTTATTTGGCTACTCACATGGAAACCATGGATTTGACACATAACTTGTTCCACTATATTAGCCCTTTCTTCTTCTAGGTAGTTTGCTAACACAGCACAATGGTTAAGAACTCAGAAGCCAGACTGGGTTAAAATTGCCACTCTGATATTTACCAATTGTGTAATCTCAGACAAGCTATTTGACCTCTCTGTACCTCTGTTTCCATGTCTATAAAATGGGGATGACAGTAATAATAGTATCTATTATCGTCATAAAGATTAGATAAACTAATAGAAGTAAAAAGGTTAGAATAGTGCCTAGTACACAGTAAACACCATTATCAGTACCAGTGCTTATTATCATTGTTGTTATTTTTAATAAGTCAGTTACTTTTCAAAGTTATGTGTTTAGGCAGGTCTTACGAAGCCATTGTGAAGATTAGGTCAACTTGGTTCAGACCCACCCCAAAATTCAGGTAATTTGCTCAAGAGATCAAGTGTTGAATGAAAAAAGTATTATACAGGTCCTAGGGTTAAAGGTGCACAAGGAGAGCTTAAGCAACATTGCTCAGTGGACAGACATCTCTGCAAGTATGCACAAGTGCACTCAAGATGCATGTTGCTATGCTGGGCCATATGAATACAGGCCTAATAGAAGCTAAGGCACCATACCTTCAGATTCAAGTGGAATTGGTTCAAACTCCAGCCCACATACAGTGGGAATAGCATATGCCTCTTCTATCTCTCTAGGATTTCTGGGAGTATGATTTATGCTTTTCCAACTCACTTTGTGCTCTAAGCTTCTGTTCCTGCTGAATTATTTTATCTGTGAATCATCTTGCTGCCCTGATTGCAGTCCTGCCTATAACATGTTGCTGCAGAGAGGAAAAAAAGACCTTTTCCTTGACATCCCTCACAGAACATTACTGGCACAAAGCTTCTGTGCAATAGAGGGGACATTATGTTGTGGAGTCACAGAGCAAAGCCATAATAAATCTTTTAGCTGTGAGCCCTTGTCTTAAAAGTGCTCTGGTTGACCTCACTCATCACCTATTTCAGTCAAGATTCTTTGTTGCAAGCAACAGACCCATACAGTTTGGCTGATTTAAGCAGGAAAGGAATCTCAGAAAGGACTGAATAATCAGGCTAGGAATCTGTGTCTCCAAGAATGACACATGGAATCATGCTGCAAAACTGGTTCAGTGAAGAAACTTCAGCTGCCACTGCTGGGCACTGAATTGCAGCACAGCTTGCACAACTGACAGCAGTGGACATGACAACTATAACTGATGTCATGGCTGATGCTGCTGTTGCCATCCTTCTCCAGAATGTATTCTCTGCAGTCACTGCTTTGTGGCATCATTAGTCTCACAGTCAAAATTCAGGTGAGTACATCTCATTGGTGTTGTCTAGGTCATATGCCAAGCTCCAGCTGCAAGACAGGCTGGAAAAGTAGGCTCTCTGTAAGGTAGACATTCTCAAATCCAAACACGCAAAGTATTTATGGCAAATTGTTTAAGTCAGCGCTTCTTGAACTTTTATGTGCTTACGAAGCATCTGAAGGTCTTACTGAAATGCAGATTCTGATTCATTAGGTCTAAGGTAGGCCTCAGATTCCATAGCACCCAAATGCTGCAAAGCTGCTGGTCTGGACCACACAAAAGAGCAAAGCTCTACAGCAAAGAGTTTCAAATTTGGTTGTATATTGGAGTAACTTGAGAAACATTAAAAAATACGATGTTTGGTTTTCACTCTCAGCTGACTTAACTTGTCTGGGAATACAAACTTTTAAAAGCCTATGGATGATTCCAGTGTATTCGGGTAGCATGTTTCAAAGAATGCTGCAACTTCTCACTTTGCAAAATTATTTCTTTCCTCAATATTCCCAGATTTCCACTTTTTGAGCCTTACTTGGTTTTCCCCTTCAATTCAATTACTCTCATTTATAATGCAGAAAACTTCACACTTCACCCCCTACTTCCTTAAATCCATCTCTGCATATCCAAAGACCAGATAAAGAGTGCTCTTAATCCAGTATTCTCCAAAAAGTATGCTACCTATTGCCCTGAGAGAGTGTTATCTGAAGAGATCCACAGATAAACATTTAAAATTTTACTAGTTATACATTTATTTTAATGTGTGTTGCTAAACAATGCAACTACCACAACAAATGTGATTTCATAAATATAATTGTATAGGAAAATACTGAGTCAGTTTTTTTAAAATTAGGTAAATAATAATGTAGAAATTCAGAGTGGATACAATAAAACTAATGAAAATGGTTTGCAAATAAATGAATTTTGAGAGTGTTTATACTAATTGGAGTCCCAGGCTTTAGGAGCACAATAGAACTGGCAGAGGAGGTGCTTTAAAAAAGCCATTTTTTTTTCTTCCCATCCTATTAGTCTGTAAGCAGTAATTTTCAACCTTTTGCATCTCATGGCACACATAAAGGAAGTACTAAAATTCTGTGGTACACCAAAAAATTTTTTTTGCTGATCTGACAAAAAATAGGTATAATTTTGATTCATTCACATTGGACTGCTATTGTTGTGTTGGTTGTTGTCATTTTTTTGACAATCTAAGCAAAAAGAGGTCAGAACCCATGACTAAATAGTTAAGTACTGCATGTTTTAAAAATTCTTGCCACACACCATGGTGCCACTGCACTCTGGTTGAAAAATCACTGCTAGCTCTACAGGGGTGTCCAACCTTTTGGCATCTCTGGGCCACACTAGAAAAAGAAGAGTTGTCTTGGGCCATACAGTAAATATACTGTGACATATAATCACAAAAAAATCTCATAATGTTTTAAGTAAATTTGTGATTTCGTGTTGGGCCACACTCATAGCCATCCTGGGCCACATGTGGCCTGTGGGCCATACGTTAGACACCCCTGCAGTACAAAGGCTAAGGAAGCAATATAGAGGTTTATTTCTCAATTTACATGAATTTGCTACCAATCTTAACACACTGAAGTGATTACAGTCAATAGTGATCTCAAATAACAATTTTTTACTAAGTAAAGATTTCTTGGGTTTTTAGGAGATACCACCAATCTTTGAAAAAGTCATGATCTAAACAAAAATGACTATAACAATTACTTATGGAATAAGAAATATAAAAACTAGTTTAAATTCCTTAACCAATTAATCTTTGACAAAAAAAATGAATGAATTTTTTTAAGTTGTTGAAAGCTACCACAAACCTAGGGAGCCCAAAAACTCATAAGCAGGAGAAATTTTTAAAACTTCATACACAGTCACAACATTGTGAGATTTCAAAACAACAAAAATAGATCTTAACCAGAAATTAGATTAACAGCAGATCTCTTAGTAGCAACAGAAACCAGAAGATAATAGAACATGTTCAATATCGTAAGAGAAAATAAAAGACAATTATCCTTAGAATTATACTATATCCAGTGTAATTATATTTAATGAACAAGGCCAAATTAAAGAATTTCAGGTGGGAAAAACCCTGAGAGTTTACCATATCACACTCTCATTAAAGAAAATTCCATTGAATTTACTTCAGGCACAAGGAAATGACGTCTAATTTAAAGGAGGAAAACAGGATAGAACTAAAGTGGTGAATAGTAACAGTGGCTTATAAATTGGGAGGAGGGTGTACAGAGAGAAAAACATCCTAAGGCCTTTGAATTATTCAAGAGGAGAGTAGAGATGTTATTTTGGACTTTAAAATAGTGGAATAATTAGCTTAAAATATTCATAGAGTATATTACTCCAAATAAGTTGAGAAAAAACATATACCAAACACACACACACAGGCACACACCAAAGGGGCCTCTTCTCTAAGTCTGATATTTTAATCTTTTTTTGTTGTCTGCCATTCTCATTTAAGATAATAGTTTTATAATTTTTTCATTATGACCTTTTTAAAAAGATCCTTTGCTTATGAGAATCCCTTTCAGCCTTTATGGAAAACATCTCCCCAGGTTGTTTTTATGTTTGTTTCTGCCTTCTATTCCAAATATACCTTGTCTGGAATCTTTTGGGGGAGTAAGTGGGGATTGGGGAATAAATTTCTAGGTTTTGAGGTTCCAACGAAACATAATTATTCCTGTAAAATGCAGGTCTAGGGTTTCAAAATTTCATACTAGTTTCTTTTCATCCACAAATGGGACATGCTTCCATTGGGTGTTTTGTATTTTCCCTACTCTACCTTCAGGTAAAGAAGATGATGTCTTTCAGAGACAATGGCTTTTTGTAATGCACTCAGTTTCAGCCCCCACCTTGGGCCACTCCAAACCCGTACCACCTGCCCCTATACTTCCAGGCCTGAACATCTTGCCCATACCCAAGATGACCAACTGTCCTGGTTTGTTTGGGACCTGGTTTTCAGGGAGGTGGGGTTTTTCAGTGGGAAAATCAGGAAAGTCTAGGGCAAACTAGTTGGTTACCCTACACTCCAGCCCTCATATCCAGAGCCAGAGGAGAACCAGTTAAGTCACTGCTCTGGTTTTCATTTTAATTTCTGGCATCTTATGATTTCCCTTCATTTTTTATGGGTTTAGCTGCGTATCAAAACTAAGGTCAGTTTTTATTTTATCCAGTAATACTAGGTATTGGTAGTGACATAGTTTTTCAGGCTACAAAAGTCCACCATTTTGCCATCTCACAAAGTAACATTTTCATGCTTTTCATCTGCACAAAAGTGAACTTTGAGAATAGTCATAGCCAGTTACCCGCTATCGGTTATAGGGTGTTGGGATGGTTTCCAAAGTTGTGTGATTTGCTACATTAACCGCCTCACAGCTCACCCTCGCTCAAGGTACTATTTCCCTGACCTTGAGAATGTTCTAGAATTCTCTAGGCAGGCCTAGCTGCTGCTTCCTGTAAGTCCTGGAAGACAAATTCTCCCCAATTTAAACTGCCTGGCAGAAAAAAAAAAAAGATATTTGCTCATTTTGTTCATTCTCGCATCTGCAGTACCTGGTAATCATAAGCACTCAATAACTGTTTCTTTAACAAATGAACATCCTGACCACCAAGCTGGCCTGACCTAGCGGGCTATTTCTTCCAATCCAGTCCCATCTACCTAGAATTTGACAGAAAGACATCCATGTTTCGTTTCTTTCGATGTTCCATCCCCTGTTCTGCTTAAACTGATTCCTATTTTCTATTTCTGTAGGTACTTCAATCAATTTGGGATCCGGCGCTTGGGATAATCGTGATGGGACAAATCGTCTGCATTCGGGACGCCATTTTGAACCCAGATCGTAGACACATTAAAATTCCTTTTTTAAATTTTAACACACATTTAAGTATGCATACTAATTTCAAGTATGCCCCTAAAGCACTTTTGGGGTGACAGATGCATCTGTGGGTTCGTCTGTTTGTCTTAGGGAAGCTCCTCCCCGGATGCCCACTGCCGGCCCACGCACACCCCCTACGTACCCCCCACGCACCCTCGCCAGGGGAGGGGGGCGACGTCCCCCGAGGCGTCCCCCCCGCAGGGGGCGGCGCTGTCACCCATTGGCTAAGGAGTCTCGGATGAGCCCCAATACCCAGAAGGCTCCGGGGCACGATCCGGCGCCCCACACGCCGCGCCTCAGTCCGTCTGCGCCCCTCGGCCTCGCGGGGCAGTGTTTGGGCCTCCTGAGCCTCTCTGCCACCTTTGATTTTTCTTCGCTTTTCTCCTGTTGCCCATTCGAGGCCGGGCAACAGGCACGAGCAGACCCACCAGCACCCCAAAAGTGGTGTGCCAGAAGAGCAGCCTCTGCCCCTCAAGCCCCGTCCGCGGGAACTGCTAGCTGCCGCCATCATGGTGAGTTGAGGAGGAGGCCTGAGGGGCAAAACAGCATGGCCGAAACTCGGTTTTGGTGGGGAAGGTGAGGCGCAGAGGGAAGCCGAAAGTGGGGTCACCCAGCTTTCCTGTCAGAGGCACCTGCCTGGGTCCGCCTCAGGCCACGGCCTAGGAGTTGGGGGAGAGGCAGCCTCGTGGCTGGGATGCGGCCTATGAGCCACAGCTGCGCAGGCGAGGCAGAGCTCGAGGCGGGGGAGTGTGGTGGCAGGGGGCGGCCCGGTGGACCTGCTCTGGCAGTCCCCAGGCCGACCACGTGCAAGGCCCACGGCCTTCGCGCCATCGCCACCTCCCGCCGCGGCGCGAACTAGGCTGCGGAGAAGGGGCCCGGGTTCTCCGGCCTGCTGGGATGTGGGGTGTAGGGTACCCGGCTCCCGCCCCTCCCCCACCCCACAGGCCTCTTTTCCCGCTCTCACCCTGTGGGGACGAGGCAGGAGGCTTCCGCGAGGTGGCGTCGGGCACGCCGCCATGAGACGCCACGTGGCGCCGCCTTTCTGAGGGACATACTTACTGATTCAGAGGGCCGGAGTTTCCTCAGAGAGCGGCGCCCTCCTGGCCCCTGTGAGGGGCTGAGGTGGTGGAGTTCGCGGGAGGTACAGGGCGGGAATGGCTTCCAACTGAGGCGTCCGGAAGGCGGGGCCTGGGAGCTGAGTGAGGGGCCGGGGCCGCGGTGCTTTTGGGGTGGCCCCTCCTCCCGGCCCTGGGGTGCGGGGCGGCTTCTGGCCCCAAACTCGCCTGCCGCGGGCGTTGCTGAGCGAGGATAGCGTGAGTCGCCTTTGCTTCTGAGGGACCTGGGATTTGAGAAGTTGAGGAACTTGTTCTCTGGGGAACAGTTTTCCTCTCTACGTAAACCAGTGAGCTTTAAACCAAGTGTATGTATGGGAATATTTTTGGGGTGTATATGAGTTTCGGTAAATGGAGAGAGTTGGTTGCCTCCCACCACAAAATAATAGTCTGTAAAGGCTTTTGATTAGCTATTAAGTCACAAATATATCATATATTGTGTGCTTATTATAATTACTATTCTATTTTTAGAGATAAAGGGAGGAAACATTTTTATTAGTATATATACTGAAGTAAAAGTTTATAATTATATGTAAGTAATTTGTAATGACTATTAGTCATGTAGTTACTGTATTAATATTTAATAACCACTGTCGGTTGCTATAAATTGTTTGCAATAATTTTTTTCCCACTTTCAGGGAAAAGGGGGACAATGCTAATAGCTTACTGATGTTTTTCTAATTATAAAATTAACATTCAACCTAAAAAAAAATAGAGGTCTATATCTTAACCCCAGCACCTGTTAAATTTTTTGTGTCTGTGCCTTTCCAGATTGTTTTTGTGTATATATTGCATATAAATAGGTAAATTTTATTTTACAAGTGGTACCATGCAATACTATTTTATTTTACAACTTCCATTTTTTACTTAATATAGTAGACGTCATTTGAAAGGTAAGTTTAAAATAATTTTGGATATATAATGCGAATATAAGATTGTATCAATACTTATTTTAGCAAACTGCCTTATAATGAATAATTTTTTCTACATTAAAACACTAGTGTGATGAGTATTTTTGTGCAGATGTTTTGACATGCTTGTTCTATTCCTTGAAATAAATTTCTAGGAGTAGACTCACAGGGTTTGTTATGCCCATTTTATAACAATTTTAAGTTAACACATCTTTCCAAATTACTTTTGATATATTAAAACAGTCACCAGTATGTATTCCCACTGATGGTATGTAATCTATTTTCCATTTAAGTTGCCAATCTAGTAGCAGGAAAATAATTCACTGTGTTGATGCACTTTATTATTAGTGAAATAGAAGTTTGTCATCAGCTTTTAAAATTTTTTCTTTATGAATTCTTAGGCTACCTTTCTGTTTGGATATTTGTTTTTTCTTAATGATTTCTAAGAATTCTATTAATATTAACCCTTTGTCATATGTAATAGAAAAAATTTAGTGGTGATAAGCAAGAGGCCTTATTCCTAATTTCAGTGGAAATGACTATAATGCTTCACTTTAAACTTGATGGCTTAGAATTATATCGACAGCAAATTAGATTAATTTATTCCTATTGTACTTGGGCTTTTTAAATTTTAAAAATGAATGCTGTATTTTTATCAAATGTTGTCAATAGTGAATTACAAAAACAGGTTTCCTAAGAATGAGCCATCCTTGCATTTCCAACATAAACTGTCTTTTGTGTTTTTTTTTTAAAATATACTACTGGAATTTTGAATCTTACCTGGGGGAACGGTGGGCCATCTTAATCAGATTTTGATATTCAGATGGTGTTAGTTTTGTAAAAATGAATTGAGAAATACTCTTTTCCCCCCCTGAAATTTTTTTAAGAAAAACTTTTGAATGTTCTTTCTCTGCCACTTTCTCTTATACTTACCATTGTTTCTGTCTTGGTGCCCCGCACCCCTAACACAAATTATTTCTTTACAGTTTGAAAAAAACTCCCAATGAAATTGACCTGGGAGTTAAGGGTTCTTCCTTTTCTTAAGATTGTTTTCGAAGATTTGCGTTTCTCTAGAAAGTGAGCCATTTCATCAAGATTCCCAAATTTATTCCCATGGAGCATAAAAATAACTTTCTTTCATGATCATGTTTACATCCTTTTTTTTCATGCCATTTTTCTTCTGCTTTTACCAGGATTGTTTATTGTTTGGATTTTTCCTCCAAGAGTTTACTCTTGGATTTATGTAAAGATTTTATTCTGATTTTCATTTCCTATTGCTTAGTTTTTGCATTTTTTTTTATTAGCTCCTTCTAAGGATATAACAGGAATACAAATTGTAGAGTTGTTGGGGGGTCAATGTATATAGATCTCAGTTTGCTTGCATGTAGACATAGTACTTGAATGAAATAATACTGTCAAACAGCTGACATCTCAAGAGCTTTAGTAACAATGTTTTCTTTTTCTGCTGTTACTGTCATTTGGTTATCCAGCTGTAACAGGGAATATATTACTGTAAGTAGCAGTGATGAGAATTGTGTGTATCATGGCCTCCAAGTTCACCCCTGTTTAATATCTCAGCATTAC
The DNA here is from genome assembly GCA_028533065.1 of Trachops cirrhosus. Taxonomy (NCBI): domain Eukaryota; kingdom Metazoa; phylum Chordata; class Mammalia; order Chiroptera; family Phyllostomidae; genus Trachops; species Trachops cirrhosus. The sequence goes on from CM052544.1 coordinate 23,872,122, forward strand.
TCCTTTTGAAACCCACCAAATGCTTGAAGATATAATTAAGAAAAATAATTACTTCTTACATTTAACTTACCTGTAATTTATTTTCTGTATGCTTATGATGGTTAGCTTAATACTTCAACATCAAACTTTTTGCTTTCTTGTGGAGCACTTTTTGGCTATAGTTTAAAGTAACTAAAGATTTTCTATTGGTTATGGATGTTACATATGTAAATTATAATTATATATAAATACACATAGTAGGAGTTTAAAAATCCCTGCTGTTCAGCCTTGTTAGAGTACTTTGCTTACTTTGTTAGCTTTGAGTGCCACCTGCTGGCTAAGAACTAGGACCTGAGGGTCCCTTAATTTAAGGCATTATGACACTGGTAAAATGATTTGATGGGTTTTATATTTAATATCCCAAATAAGCACGTGGCTAATCTGACCAACCCAACTCCAAGCCAGATTTCCTATAATATCTAATGACTTTCTTCTCCTTTCCTCCAATTACCGTTCAGTTCTTTCAAGTATCCATTTTACTTTTGTAAATACAATGTGAAACTTAGAACTTTTACTCTTCAGTTCTGGCGACACTATTGAGGCATTTCTCAACCATGACCCTATGCAAATTTTGGACCAGATAATTCTTTGTTGTGGTGGGCTGTCCTTTGATTATAGATATTTATTGTATCCCTGGCCTGCAAAACCTCCCCTGGTTGATAATCATTACATTATCATAACCCCTTATAATCTGGCACAGTTTTATGATCTGATGTTACACCTGCAAATGGAAAAAAGTTCTTCTTTTGTGACTCACAGATAATACTGTAAATAATTATTAAATTAAAGGGTATCTAAAGTTCATCCACAAATGAAGAGGAAATTGAGGAGAAAAGAAAGTCCACAGTAATTTCAGAACCACTATTTTGTGTTTTGGAATTTTGATTAAGCTAATTGAAAGGGATTGGTAAATTGTCTATAGTAAGGGAAACCTAGTTGAGTTCTCAATAGTTCAACATATGTAACTTCTGTAATATAGTCCCATTTAGAAGAAAACAAATGATAAAAAATCTGTTTTTATGCTTTTTAGTGGAAAAACTTAAGAAACAGTTTACTCTCTCCCACTTTATGGTCATGAAATGTCACCCACAATTAAAGGAAAGAATTAGAAAATATTTAAATAGAAGCACAGAATGGCAATTATAAGCACATATTAATACAAAAAAGCCAAAATGCTTAATAAACTTGGTGATTTGACAATTTTTATTTCATCTCATTAATATAGCAATTTGTAGAATCTTAAATTTACCAGTAATGTCTAGCACATAACAAAGTAGGAACTTTACCTACTTTGTCATTTTTACTAATTTCTATAAAAAATACTATGCTTACCTTTTAAAAACTATGTAGCAGTTGGTTTCTTTTGTCCTTGTTTTACTTCATAAACAGAAGTATAATGGGTTTATTATACAGCAGCCTTTTGCAGCCTTTTGTACTTAGCTCTTATATTCAGTAGGCACTTTATAAATGAGTTTCAAGTGAGTGGATATGACATAAAATAATTTCTTGAAGTTCCAACTCAAATTAGTTGTTAATTAATAATAAAGTGTCTGCAAATAAGTCAATAGTAAGACCAGGAAATAAACTTTCTTAACCTATTGAAAATTCAAATAACAGGACACTAACTTATATTGGCATACTCTTCAAAATGAATTCACAGATGTTATCTCACTTCATTCTCAAAGCAATTTTCCCAGAAATAAACAGCTGCAAAGTAAGTGGCTTATAACCCAGTAAGGGATATGAACCTACATCTCATGACTAGATCAGTTTTTGTTTCATTATGCTATATTGCCTTTCCAGCATATATTATCAGTAAATTCTGCCTCGAAGAAATTTACATTAAACTTAGTGTGGGAAGACTAAAGACAGAGTCCTGACCAGAATCCAAAAAATAATGAGTTTCATGTGTGGGTCTCTTTTTCTGAACATAAAGATGGTATCATATTTATCAATACACTGTGAAAATTAGAATTATCAGTAGAACTGATTTGATATAATTCAAGAATATGTTATTTCCAAAGATGCTTTGAATTACTCTAGCATTAGGAGAAAGGATGATGAGCCCTTTTTAGCAGGAACTCCAATATGTGAGCAAATAATGTTTTCATGATGAACTTCCCAAAGTAAAACAGGCCTACTAACGCAAGGATTTTATATTATAAAATCCATGTTAATTTTGGGGAATAGAAAAATGAGACAAAAATGGTTTAAAACTTAGATATGTTTTCTTTTTGATGCTGCTTTTAAAAATTTTATCTATTTAAAAGATTTACCATAATTTTGTTACTTGTAAAATTAAAATTTATTTATTGGCAAAGAACAGTATGACTTCAGTAATTTTATTTTTTACAAACATGAATTTACTAATAATTTTCCATCAGTTTACATAGTATTTTCACAAGCTCAGTATAAAATCAGTGTTCTACCATAGCATTGTATAAGAAAATGTTTTATACTTTAAAAGCAAAAATTATATTTCACATTGTGTATGGTTTTTGCTTGTATATCTAGTGATAATATCTGTTTACCAAATTACAGTCTGCTGCAAATTCTGAAACTCCAAAGCCAACCATCTCCAGAGAGGCCAGCACCCAGTCCTCCTCATCTACGACCAGCCAAGGCTATGTTTTACCTGAAGGCAAAATCATGCCAAACACCGTTTTTGTTGGTGGAATTGATGTTAGGGTATTGTATTCATTTAAATTATTTAAAAATATGTTTTGTGAAGAATGAGATTTTAGCTCTTGCAAACAAGGTTTTTTTTTTTTGTACTTAGTGTAAGTTTGGAATTAGTTTTGTATTTAACCTCTGGGGACTAAAAATATTTTTGACAAAGAGCTGCAGGTAGTTTGGGGATACTTGAGGAAAATAGTTCCACATCATCAACTCTTTTATAGCATAATTGACATATTTGAATGCCAAATATTTCAAGTCAAATTCTTCTCCATAGATGGATGAAACAGAAATCAGAAGTTTCTTTGCTAGATATGGTTCAGTGAAAGAAGTGAAGATAATCACGGATCGAACTGGTGTGTCCAAAGGGTAAGTAAAATATATGTTAAGTATAAATTATAACTTATATGTGAATTAGTCTGTAGAGTATCAGAGAGGCAGAATTCAAAACTGGTGTTCTTGTGTAAGTGAAGTTTGTTACCTTGTTAATTTCTTTCATGTAGAGAATAAGTTTTCTGCCAGCTCTTTCATTTAATCATTTTCCTAGTATTTAAATTTTTTCCATCTTCATTTACTTCTATGTGGATTAATCAATTGTTTCAAAGAATTGTTTTCTTTGCACATTTCATAGTATCTTAAATGTTAACTGTCTTGTCATAGATAATAAATTAAAGTTAGGATCGTAGATGGGAATTTTCTGTTAATGAATAAGGTTCCCACACTACTTTGATTGTAAGAAAAAAAGCGGTAGTATTTCTGGATTATCATGTACATCTTTAAAATACTTATCTCACTATATTATTCATCCTTTATCAATATGACTTTTGTTAATTCTTAGAATACTAGTAGTTGTAAAACATGCGCTCTTACACATCATTTACCTGCCTTTCTAGCTACGGATTTGTTTCATTTTATAATGACGTGGATGTGCAGAAGATAGTAGAAGTAAGTAATTTTATGGAAAAACCTCTTGATTATGGATGTAATGTTTAGTATTGTTTGAGTTTTTAATATATATTCAGTCTTGTATAAAATACAGAGATAGATGTACTTTGCAGAAAAACAAACTTGAGTAACCTTGCATAATTTGTGAGAACCTATTTATTTTTTATTGGGCCAGTCTTATATAAAACATGGAGATACTTTTCCTCTTTGAAATCCGAATTTGAGTAATATTACATAATCTGTGAGAATGTGTTTTTGATTGGGCATCTAGCTTCATGAACTAGAGATAGAATATAAAGGTTTTTGATCAAATCGCACATCTCTCGACACTTGACTTAGAGTACTGACGATAAGTGAGGTTCTGATAAATTTTGATTTACTGTGTTTTTAGCACTGATTTCCTTGATAATAGAAATTTTAGATTTGGGGTATTTATCAAAGTCTTGGAAGTAAAGATTTGGAAGTTGATTATACTTTTGTTACTATTTTATTTCCAGTCACAGATAAATTTCCATGGTAAAAAGCTGAAACTGGGCCCTGCAATCAGGAAACAAAATTTATGTGAGTAAAGAAAGGATTTTTTCTTGTTGAAACGTGTAGCTATTTAGAAAACTAAAAATAAGCTTTGTTTTCTTTTTATTCTTTAAAAAGGTACTTATCATGTGCAGCAACGCCCTTTGGTTTTTAATCCTCCTCCTCCACCGCAGTTTCAGAGTGTCTGGAGTAATCCAAATGCTGAAACTTACATGCAGCCTCCAACCATGATGAATCCTATAACTCAGTATGTTCAGGTAAGAATTACCTACATTCTTGTACTTTTCATTTATTAGTTTCATTTATTATGGAGATCTTACAGGTGGGGGCACTTAAAAATAGTTTCACTTTTACCCTCTATGGAATTAATATCTGTAAATTTCCATAATAAGTAATAATACTGTTCCTGTTTGAATACTTTGAGTAGTGGAAAATATCTTTTTTTTAAATCTGTCAATCTTAGTGTTCCTTCTTCTAAGCTAAAATCTGCTTCTATATGGTTGTAAGCCTTTATCTTGAAACTGACCTATGTGTAGCCACATAGAACATACCTTTTCTTTTTTTTCCCCTTCTATAATAATTCATAAAGTATTTCAAGGCAGCTTTTCTCATGTGTCTGCCTGGTTTATTTCCAGGGTAAGCCATTTGTCTAGTTATTCTTCATCTGCAATAATTTCCAGATGCCTCCCATATAGATTGCTGACTTACGGATGTATTCTGGTTCTAGAATGGATAGGTTTCTGATGACTTAGCTGTATTTTTAAACTCTGTCAGTCTGGCATAAGAGGTAAAATCTGGTTATGATTACTTTAATATTTGAAGTGGTATGTGGAATATTTACTATCTCCTATTGATGATAGATAACTTTTATTTTCATTTTATTTTATTCCTTTTAAAAGGCATTTTATTTGTGAGAAAAGAAACAAAACAATAATGAAATAGTGCCACAGTGTCTCTCCTTTGTTTACATTTTCCATCTTCCTAAAATGTAGGGTATATTTCTTTTCTTATTTTTCTTACTCTAAACATGGCTAGAAGAATAAATCCATTATTCCTAAGATTTATTATGAGTTATTACCTATTCTGGGTATATTCATGTATTCTACTACCTAGAAGCTTTTAATCAATAATAATTACTGAAAGATGCACTGTATTTTACTGTCTCCTTTCCAGTTTTGGGTTATATATTGCACTTAATATTTAGAAGTAAAATATGGAAAGAGCCATAAAGCCTGTAGGAAGACTCTACATTGACTACACGTTACCCCATGATAATGTCAAAGAAATACAAAACTGCCTAAAAGTATTTTTACAAGAAATAGCAGGTGTATACATATAACTTGAACATGGAAAACTATCCTAATACAGCCTTGTCACCAGTGTAAGAAAGAACTTCTGAGTGGGGATACACATACATATAAAATAAACATAAGCTGGAAAAATCAGTCACTTCCCTTATTTATTCCTTACTGCTAGAGAACACTTTTTTTTAATGAAGCCAGTCACTCAAATATGATCTTGTATTGTATATAGAAAAATAATTAAGACTTCTTCATTTTTATAGTTTTGTTCTTTTGGGGAAAATATTTCTCCTTTTTAATTTTTAAACATATACTTTGCTAATGTCTTCTTTCTGAAACATTACTTTCAGGCATATCCTCCTTATCCAAGTTCACCAGTTCAGGTCATCACTGGATATCAGCTGCCTGTGTACAATTATCAGGTAATTTAAGAGGAAACAAAATGATTTAGTTTGGAATATTATTGAGGCCTTTATTTATATAAATTTCCCCAACAGTTTGCCATTTAAACTAGTTGAGTATGCCTGAAATTTAATTAAAGACTTTGAATTAAATATTTTGTATTATTAGAAATAATGGAACGATATTTTGACATGTATGTACTTAGCAAGAAGTTTTCTCTTGTACTGTCTTAAAATATTTGGTGTCCCCTTCATAATTCTTCATCCTTGCTGTCAAACAGCTGAAACACTCAGACTGACTTTTATACACGTTACTAGAATAGGTTAAAATAAAATGATTATTCAATTCTTAGAGCATTGACTTCCAATTATATTTGAGTGTTTGTTTTAGTTGACTACTACAAGACAGTAGTTCTCTGAATTTCTGCTCGTAGATTTGATACGACCATATCTATGTCTCATGACCATTTCTATGGTAATATATTCAAAGAACTACTGTTTTTTAGTCTTCCTGAATGCTAACTTCAGATAATTGAGAAAAAGATAGTATTTTCATATGAAAGTTATAATAAAATCCTCAGGTATTAGGAACATAAAATACTACTTTCTTTCATTTTGTTTCTTTTATTATAACAAGTTCAAGGAACCAGCATGATGAAACATTGTCTATCTCATATCTTTGTGAGAAGTGTAGGAACAGTTAAATAATTACTACCTTTTTCAAAAATTTTTATTGTATTTTTTCCCATTACCATTTAGTCCCCTTATACCCCTTCCCTTGCCCTACAGTTAACACACTGTTGTCCATGAGTCCTTTTTCCTCAATCCCTCCACCCCTAACCTTCACTCCCATCCCCACCCGGCTTTAGCTGTAATCCTGCTTTCTATGAGTCTGTCTCTAACTTGCTTTTTTTTGTTTGTTTTTTAAGATGCCACCACAATGGCCCACTGGGGAACAAAGGAGTTATGTTATACCACCGGTAAGTTGAATTAGCCAAACATATACTTTCTGGTTTTTAAAGTATTTTTTATTTTTGTAACTATTATATGTTTCTTGACTTTTTGCTATATCATGTATGCCTGAAAACATTTTGAATTGTCCTTTTACATTATATGTTACGTTTTTCTAATTTCTTTGTCAGTTCAAATGTATGCTCCCATGGGAGAAACTGCGCTTTTTTTTTTCAGCTTGTTTTTGTGTGCTTAAGCATGACTTTTGTATGACTGCTCTTCATACAACAGATATTCAATTAGTTACTGGTAGAATACAAAACTGAAAAAAGGTAATACTAATACTTGTGCTAATGGGATTCTATGGATTTAGAATTAGTGTTGAATCTGCTTGTAGTTTTCTACCTACAAAAAATCTGTTGAAGAGAAGCAAAGTAATATTTTGCTGTGATACAGTTGCATGTTATATAAGAAAAGGAATAAAACAAGAGTGCTATCTCTAAAATACCAGAGTCTTTATTACTTTCGGTCTTCATCAGGACTGGATATTTGAAGGACATGAGTTAAATTCTCAGGCATTGGGAGATACCCTCACTAACATTTTGAAGTTTGTTGTTGTTTTAAGAGCCCTTCTAATTCTGAATGTGTTGAGTCTTAAAAGATATTTCAAAATAAAGAACTCTTACTGCATTTCAGCTATTCAGTTTAAAGTGAAGTTTCTGTGATAATGTAATTGAACTTCAGTTCGACCCACATTTAAACTTTTAATATCAGCTTGCCATTTTGAAGAATAGATTGTTTGGAAATGTACATCTCTTTGTATATAATGTACATCTTTTTAATTACACTTTTATCATTTTAAATGTAGGTTTATACAGCTGTTAACTACCACTGTAGTGAAGTTGATTCAGGAGCTGAAGTGTTGACTAGTGAATGCTCAGTTCATGAAGCTACTCCATCATCTGGAAATGGCCCACAAAAGGCAAACATATAATTTTGTTTATTAATATTTTCATGTTTTTTACATTTTAATAATGGCCCTTTGAGAAGTAGCATCTTTTCCAAATTTAAATATGGAAACTATTAATGAGTTTGAATAAGTGACTGATAATTCTTCAGTTTATGTTAAAGCAGATGAAATTTTAGGCACCCCCAAACTTTTAGTGCATACGTACAATTTCTGATCCAGTAGTCCTTTCCTCTATTCCATTTTCATTTTTTTGTTTGTTTAACCATACTTTCATAAATATTGTGTTAACCTGATTTAGCAGAATTCATTGGGCAGACTTCCTCAAGTCTCCCAGTCTGTGAAAGAGGGATTAGTATGAATTGTGCATGTTTTTTTAAACCACTTTATACATTTATTTAGCTAAATAATAGCATACAGTTACTTTTATGGTATTCTTTCTATAATGTTACATGTGGTAGATTTCAAGATTGGTGGTGTCACTAGTAATAATTGAAATACTGAAGAGTTGTGTTTTTTATCACTACAGCACATTTCCTTTAATAACAGTGCTCTCAGTTTTGAATTAATTCTTTTAAGTTTAATTGAATGAGTGGGAATACGGGTAACAGTGGGGAATTTTCATTGTAGCATGTAGACTTTTTCCAAGTGTTTTTCAGTGGGGAAAAAAGTTGAAAACTACTGAACTATAGGGTGAAAAAATTCCCTGATTTGATATATGATTTGAAATTTGAAAAAAATGTTAAAATACCTCAAAGTATAATTACAGTATCAGGTTTTTATCCTGGATAATTTTTCTAAAATGTTGAAGTTCACTGTTTCTTATCTAACAGGAAAAATTAAAGAGCCTTGAGCAAATATCTTAGGGTTTCACTAAATTGAGCTTTTTTAAAAAACTATTTTATTGTTGTTCAATTATAGTTGTCTGCATTTTCCCTCCACCCCAGCCAAATAACATCAGTTGAACTTTTTAAACCAGTACTCTTATTGCTAAGGTTCTAAAATATTTCTTCAGTTTGGTAGAAAAGTTACATTCTAAGAGACATGTCGTAAGCATTACGAATTCCATAAGAATTCTTTAGAAATAAGTATATGTATTCATTAAACTTTATATTTAAAAAGCTTGTTAACACTAAGTGAAAGGAGTAGTCTTTACATGGCCGAAAACTTTGTGTTTCAGAAATCTGTGGACCGAAGCATACAGACGGTGGTATCTTGTCTGTTTAATCCAGAGAACAGACTGAGAAACTCTGTTGTTACTCAAGATGACTACTTCAAGGTATGAAAGGAATAGTACACAGGACAAAAAGTACATTTGCCAACTATGAAGCATCTTTTTTTCCTGTGGTATATACATTTTGAGATTATATAGAGCGTTTAATTGAACTTTTGACATTCGACTGTAACCAAAATTTTACTTGGTAGTGCATTTTATGCTGCTCAAACCTTGATAGTGTTTGTTCTTAGGGAACAAACCTTTAGCAGGAGCTTTTAATTGAAAGACTTTGTGAAAGAAAAGAGTTGAAAGAGAATGTTAGAGGAAATAGAAAAGTTTAAATACAGAAAGCAGTACTTAAAGAGTACCAGATGGACTTCTGTTAGTAAAAAACAAAACTTTTTAAAAAACTAAATTTTTTACCAGCTGTCTTTGGGTCATCGTTGCCAAATCTTAAAGAATCTGCATCAAATGTTCTGATTCTAAGCCCTCAGTTTCTGAGTTTAGCAAGATTTCTTCTTAAATTGTTGCATAAAAGTAGTTATTGGTACATTTGTTATCAAAGTTCAGGAACATTTCCCCAGATGGGTCACTTTTCTCTTATTCATAGTTTTTAAGCCTGAAGTAAATATTTTAAGTATTTTGCAACTCTCTTAGGTCATAGTGATAATAGGAAATTTTTAATGAAGTAAAAAGGACTGATTTTGTCTCTTCTAGGATAAAAGAGTGCATCATTTTAGAAGAAGTCGAGCAGTGCTTAAATCTGTTTGATCCTCTCTTCTAACTTTCTAGTCTCATGGGAAGTTGCTGTTTTTGAATATTAAGAAGAGACCGAAAGTTTTTCACTATTATAGAAATTTAATTGAGTGTTGATAAATCACATTAAGACTACACAAGCTGTATTAGATTGCCTAGTTTTATTTTACATTTAAACTGTTTTTCATTAGATGTTTATTTAGAAACTGGTTCTGTGTTGACTATATAGTTGAAAGTAAAAAATAATTGAGACTGAAAGGAACAACTTTAAGATCTATCTGTAAGGATTTTTTAAAATTGAAATTGACGTTTTAACAGTTTAAAAGCAAATGCTGATTTTCAAAAAAACTGTTTTAGGAAACCTACTATTTTGAAAGGTCAGAGTTTTGATAGAATATAAGCATTTTATTTCTCCAGCAAGTACCTGTGAATAGTACAGTATTTACAATATTGTGCTTTACATATATGATTTGTCTAGAAATTTACCATAAAAGCATAGTTTTTAAAACTGCATTTTTTTAAATCAGTGGCACTCAATATATAGTTAGTTTTATTGAAGTCTTCCTCATCTAAACCCAGTAAAACCAATTCTAAAACAGTCCAATCAGTGGATCTTACGTTTATTAGTTGGAAATATTTTATCTTTTATCTAGAATCCACACATAGATACCCTATTTGAATGGGATGGTAATTAGATAACTAAAATTCTAGACCTAATTTTCTTAAAGAATCCAAGACAAACTGAACTTGACTAGATAACATAAGCTTCTTGGTGAGTTACCATTCTCTTTTTTTTTTCCTCTTGAAATGCTCAACATACCTTAAATTGTGCAAAATACTGGAAATAAAGAATGCTGATGCTTTTTTTTTATATCACTTACAGGTTAATCAGAGTATCTGAAAGGAATTCTTTTTATAAAAACATTATAATATTAGTTATTTGTTAAAAAGCAAATAGATTTTTATTTTTGTTAGCCTTATTATATTTCCTTTTTTAAAGTAAAATATGTCCAAGAGAGTCAAAGTAGTTTTGGCATTTCTAAATCATAAAAGTTGTTTAGTAAGCCTATCCCAAGAATATAGTAGAGTCAGTTAATACAATTTTAGATGAACCAGTCTCCTCATTATACATTGTATATCGTGACAAACAACTAGAGCACCAGAGCCCCTTTTACTGTACTCACAGCCTTGCTTTTCCAGTTTGTAACACCCATTTTCTCAGGAGGTTTGTTTCGATGTCTTTAAAAGTAGCAGTATGAGCAGTTTGAAGGCTAAGTCTTGGAAAGGTAGCAATGGGATAACACCTTTCTAAAGAAAACATGTGTCTCAGCATCATTTGACCTGCCATGAACATGAGTTTAAAATGGCTTCCTGGCCTTTCTTTCATTGGCCCCTACACTAAAACATAGGAAGACTCTTTTATCCCTAACCTAATACAGTTACCATTGGCCATATCATCAGTGCCCATTGTTGTCATATAATTCCTAGTAATTTTTATTCTGAATCTGAAGAGAGGAGTCTTAAGGATACCCAATAGGGCTTTCCTATGCTTCATAATTTGAAAGTAACCTGAAATTTGTCCTTTTTAAAGTTCTCTGTACTGTTTTTTATGTATGCTATAACATTCTTACATGTATCATTCTGTGATTAAATCTCCAGGTTACTTTAAATGATACCTAATTTCTAAAGAGCCACTTACATGACTTTAAGTAAGGGAATAAACTTTTTGTGTGCTGTTTTGTTGGACTGAAGTATTTTAAAAAGGGTAAGGTATAAAGAAGAGACAAAGTCCTGAACCTTTCAAAATGGAAAATTAATTTTGAACTTAAAAGTATGTTCCTATTACATATTGCTGATACTGTTTTTGCATAAATGAATAAATAGAAATAAAAAAACTTTTTCCAGCATTTTTGACCTACTTATTTGTCATATTATCTAATGAAATGGTGGGGAGTTGGGTGGGTAGTAGTGACAAGTTTTAGATACTTGAAATTCAAAGCTATATCAGTTCATCTGGCAAAGTTAGTTTATAACATATAAAAGGAAATTTTGCATCATTGTATTTTTATTAATTTCTCTTAGGAATTAAGAGATAAGTATTCATGAGAAAATAATCACACAGTGTTAAGTTGGAAATAGTTAACAGTGGGTTTCAATGCAGTGCAGTATGTAGTAGGAATGTTTAAGAATCAGTTATGATTCTGCAGGTCTATGGCCAGGGTTCCTCATTTTGGGCTGTAAAGTGTCCTCTGTCTACTGCACACATTGGGCCTCTGTGACCCTTTTACTTTGGGGTATTATAGTTGTCTATAGGGCATAGAATTTTTTTCATGCTGTATTTTTTTCTTATGAGGAAGATTCATCACCTCTTTCAGTGCTCCAGTTCTCCTAGTTCTATATAAACTGAGGCTATTGGAGAGGAAATTTTCCCTGTTGGATACTCCTGTGCTCTACTTTAAACTGACTCATTACCAGAAAATTGATTTTGATAACAAGGTCCTGCAAGATTAAAAAAAATGACTTCTGAATGACCAGAAACAAAATTTTGGCATTTAAAGTAGAATAATTGGCAGATTAGTAATCCTTAAATGTTCCTATGTATATATACACACACGTACATACTGTTATCCAGAAATACTGCATCAGCCCTGATCAAGCTAAAACTAAACTGCATATAACAAGTTTCTTGAAACCTACTTGATATTTTAAGCATATTTGCAGTTGAGGATTACCACAAAATTCTCAACACAAAACCACATCTTTGGGATTGTAAAAGAAATTTGACATAGCACATTTCTTTTTGAAAAAGTTCCAAATTATGGTAAAAATCAAGTGACTCCAAAAAACTTGGTCACCCTTGTAAGAGGTATATTGTGCATACTTTTTTCTTTGCCAGAGAACGTGTTACCTTTGTAATTGTTGGAAATAATAATTCAATATCGATTAGCACCCTTAATCTGTAAGGAAGTCATTGACTTTCAAAAATAAATACACAGCATTGTAAAACCGTTTTTCCTCTTCTCTAAAGTTCTCTTGGTTGTCTTTAAAGGTAAACTCATAAAAATTGGCTGCCACATTGCTTACTCGTTTTGCCAGCTTTCATTGCTGTCATTTGAGGGTAATAAGGAGCAGTAGCAATAAGACAGCATGCTACTCCGCTTTTGCAAATACAGCAATAGAGAGGGGGTGGGGAACCATAAGAGGGGAAATGTAGCAGTGTTTTCCATTGACCAAGTCTTACAAACAGGCCCAGCTGTTGAGTATGATCATTTGGAATTCCTGAAACGTCTTCTAGATGAGGGTTGCTCCTGTACATATTTTGATAACTGTGTAATCTAGCCCTTCCCAGCATTATGTGTAATATGTTTCTCTGTGTGTAACTGAATCTTTTTGAGTAATTCCTTACCACCCATCATCAAAGACTCTGAATTTTCCATCTGTAGACATACATTTGGTGGTAGAAAACAATAAACATAGAAGTTCAAACTATAAACATGCATTTTTGAATGCTCATGCAAATATTCAATCTGCATAGCAAAGAAATGATAGGTAATTTTGCATTGCATTTAGAGTTAAAAACATCTGTCCAATATGGCTGTAGCTGTGGGCCAATCCCAAGCAAATGCAAAAAATTACCTCGATATAGAAGTGGAAACTACCACTGTACAATTAAGCCCTATGTTAGCTATATTTTACAGTTTTAACTGGTCTGAAACAGAAAGGTTTCCATTTGAGTCTCTAGTTCATTTTCCCAAGACACACGGAGGCTTTGCATCTTTTGTGCACCTCTGTTAAGGCTGTGAGCCAGGAATGTGCCTTTGCCCACTTAGAATTCCCAGATACCAATTTCACAATAGAACAAATGCTTGAATGGTTGGGATATTGGGGTTACAAAAGTGTACTGTATAAATTTGCAGCAAAGGTAACATTTCAAGTAGTTCAGAAAGTTGGAGGTTTTATCCTTAGTCAGTTCTTTTTTTCATAAAAACATCTAGCAAAAGTATGTAAAGGCTCTAATCATATCTATTGAATTTCCCAAAAATAAAATGGGTAGACACTATTCTGGCTCAACTTTGGGTGAGGCTATTTCCTATAGAAGAAAGGCAGGGTTGACACTCATCTGTTCTGGTTCGAAGAGATCAGTTATTTACAGGGAGCTGCCCCTCTGCCCTTGGACACTTGATAAAATCTGTAATATTTTCAACCCACCCCATTCCCCAGAATAAATCTGACTGGACTAGTGAGAATGGAGAGGGATAATTAAAAAAACAGAGCATTTTTTCTTTGTTTTAACTCAACCCTACAATATAATGATGATTTCACATTATATTTGTCCAAACCCAGTGAATGCACACCACCAAGAGGGATCCCTAAAGCAAACTATGGACTTGAGTAATTATGATGTGTCAGTGTAGGTTAATCTATTTTAACAAACATCCCAGTCTGTTGGCGGATGCTGATAATGAGAGAGAGGCTATGTGTGGGGGAAAGGCTTATACGGGAAATCTCTATCTTCCTCTTGGTTTGCTGTGAACATAAAACAGCATTAAAAAATTAAGGGGAGGAAGGGAGTGAGGGAATGGAAGGGGAAGGAGGGAAGAAAGGGGGAAGGTTGGGTAAAGAGTGCCATAAGAAACAAATGTGAAAAGAAATTAGTGAATGATAAAATGAAAATTCAATTTAGTAGTTACCTCTTACTGAAGAGGAAGAGGGTATGCTCAGAGAGGACATGTAGAAAACTTCTAAATTGATGAATGTTCCATTCCTTAAGCTAATTTGGGTATTTATTTTATTCTTTAAAAGTAGCCCTGGCTGGTGTGGCTTAGTGGATTAAGCGTGGGCGTGCAATCCACAGGGTTCCTGGTTCAATTCCCAGTCAGGGCACATGCCTGGATTGCAGATCAGGCCCTCAATGGGAGCCTCACAAAGAGGCAACCACACATTGATGTTTCTCTCCCTCTTTTTCTCCTTTCCTTCCCCCTCTATCTAAAAATAAGTAAAATCTTTTTAAGAAAAGTATACTTAGTTTAGCCCTGGTTGGTGTAGCTCAGTGGATTGAGTGGCAGCCTGCAAACCGAAGGGTCACCGGTTCCATTCTCAGTCAGGGCACATGCCTGGGTTGCAAGCTGGGTCCCCAGTAGGAGTCAGTCAAGAGGCAACCACACATTGATGTTGCTCTTTCTCCTTCCCATCCTCTCTAAAAATAGTGTTTAAAAATATTTTTAGAAAGTACACTTTATACTCTTATACATAAATTATATGTGAATTTTTAAAACACACACCAACACAATACAGACCTCAGTATGCAATATGCCCAAGATTGTCTCTGGAATTTGATTTAACATTATTTCTGCTATTGATTTGTTATTAATATGTCTCATTAAGAATTAAGAATGAGATATTAATTACAAGGCAGGAAAAGGAGTAATGACAGGCCATAGTCCTCTGAAATTAATGGCAATATCTGTTATTAAAATTTGTCAAGTGTATTGTCAAAATACAGAGTATTTTGAACTGCCCTATAAATCCTCTGTGCTTTACCTATTCATCCCTCCAACCCCACCCACAACCCCAACCCCTGGCAACTACTGATTTTTTTTTACTGTCTTCACAGTTTCATCTTTTCTGGAATTTCATATAGTTGGAATTATACAGTATGTGTCCTTTTCAGATTGGCTTATTTCATTCAGTGTAATAGGCATTGAAGTTGCCTCCATGTCCCTTCACAGCTTGCTAGCTCATTTCTTCTTAGTGCTGGATAATATGGCACTGTCTGCATAAACCACAGTTTATCCAGTCACCTTCTGAGAGGCATCTTGGTTGCTTCCATGCTTTGGCAATTATGAATAAAGCTGTGATAAGCATCTGTGTGCAGGTTTTTGTGTGGACAGTTTTCAATTCATTTGGATAAATAGAGTGCAATTGCTTAATTGTATGGTAAAAGGATGTTTAGTGTTGACAGAAACTACCAAACTGTTCTTCAAACTGCCTGTGCCATTTTGCATTTCCACCAGCAATAAATGAGAGTTTCTGCTGCTCCATATCCTTGCTGGCATTTCATGTTGTCAGTGTTCCAGATTGTGGCCCTTGTAATAGGTGTATAATGTTACTGTTTTAGTTTGCGTTTCCCTGATGACATATGATTTGGAGCATCTTTTCATATGCCTATTTGCCATCTGTATATCTTCTTTGGAGAAGTGTATGTTATGGTTTGGGGCCCATGATTGGGTTTTCTTATTGTTGAATTTTAACAGTTCTTTGTATGTTTTGGATAGCAGTTGTTTATCAGATGTGTCTTTTACAAATACTTTGTCCAAGTCTGGCTTATCAACTCATACTCTTGAAATTTTCTTTTGCAGAGCAAAAGTTTTTAATTTTAATAAAGTCCAGCTAATTGATTATTTCTTTCATAGATCATTCCTTCAGTGTTGTATCTAAAAAGTCATTGCCATACCCAAGGTCATCTAGGTTTTCTCCTATGTTATCTTCTAGGAATTTACAGTTTTGCGTTCTATGTTTAGGTCTGTGATCCATTTTGAATCAATTTTTGTGAAAAGTGTAACATCTGTGTCTAAATTAAATTTTTTTTGCATTTGGTGGTTCAGTTCCAGCCCCATATGTTGAAGAGATGATCTTTGCTTCATTACATTGCCTTTGTTCTTTGTGGGTCTCTTTCTGGGCTTTATTCTGTTTCATTAATCTGTCTACTTTTTCACTAATTCTACATTGTCTGATTATTTAAGGTTTATAGTAAGTCTTGAAGTCAGATAGTATCAGTTCTCAAACTTTGTTCTCCTTCGATACTGTATTAGCTATTCTGGGTCTTTTGCATCTCCATATAAACTTTAGAATCAAGTTTGTCAAAATCCACAATATAGCTGCTGGGATTCTAGTAGAGATTGCATTGAGTCTACGGATAAAAGTTGAGAAGAACTGACATCTTAATAATACTGAGTCTTCCTGACCATGAACATGGATTATTTTTCCATTTATGTAGTTCTGGGATTTTATTCATCAGAGTTCTGTAGGTTTTTTCATAATTCTTGTACATATTTTGTTAGATTTATACTTAACTATTCCATTTGAGGGGCTGATATAAGTGGTATTTTTTTTATTTCAGATTCCACTCTTTTATTACTGGTATATAGGAAAGCAGTTGACTTTTGTATGTTACCTTGTATGCTGCAAACTAGATATAATTGCCTAGCAGTTTCAGGAGGTTTTTTTTTAATTTGACTTTTTTTTTTTTAGTCTTTTCTACATAGATGATAATGTCATCTGGGAACAAAGGCAGTTTTATTTCTGTCTTTTTTACATAGACCGTTTTTTCTTGTCTAAGTGCATTAGCAAAGACTTCCAATACTATTTTGATTTTTTACATGGCTTTGAACTTTAAAAGGACTTGTACTGCAACTTGCATTGTTTGGCTGTAGTTATGGGACTTACCATGTTGACCTGGATACTGTTTTTATTTTCACTACTGTCTGTTGTATCAGTTGAGTATCCCATAGTTTATTCATCCATTCTCTTGCTGAGGGACCATTGAATTTTTTTAATTTTCAAATTCTAAGTGTTTAACCATACCTTGTAAGACTTCACGGAGGCTTCCCTCTTACGTCTTGGTCACCACATGCTGTCCAGACTGAGGAAAACCTGGAAACTTCAGGGCCACGTGAGGCCTGGCCACAGCCACGTCAATAACACAGGAAGCACCCAGGAGGCCGAGGTAATGCCAGTGTCGTGCATGATCACAGGATCAACTTCAACAAATGTCACCCAGGTTACTTTGGGAAAGTTAGTATGAGGTATGACCATTTAAACAGGAATCAGAGCTTCTGCCCACTGTCAACCTTGATAAGCTGTGGACCTTGGTCAGTGAGCAGACACGGGTAATTGCTGCCAAAAACAAAGCTGGAGCCACCCCCGTCACTGATGTGGGGTTGGGCTACTACAGAGACCTGGGAGAGGGAGAGCTCCCACAGCAGCCTGTCACTGTGAAGGGCAAATGCTTCAGCAGAAGAGCTGAGAAGAGTGTTGGTGAGGCCTGTGTGCTGGTAGCTTGAAGCCACATGGAGGGAAGTTCTTTAAATTCTCACTTGTACAAAAGAAATAATGTTTAAATTTTATTTACAGGTTGATTATTACAAACTAGGTTGCTTTGAACGTTGTTAAACACCTTTAATCTGTGATCACTTTGGAACCAATCTCAGGCTAGGTACTATAATGTTGTTAAAACAGTGTGAACTTCCTGAGTAATCTTGGATAAGTTTTTCTCTGAACTTCAGTTTTTCCCTCTCCAAAACAATAATTCTAGTATCTATTTTATAAGGTCACTGTGAGATTAAATTTGGCAATGTATCAATCAACATGGTTAGCTTCCCATCCACCACTCTACCTATCCACCTTCCGCAAAAGCCCACCCAGGCTTTTTTTGCCCTTACATTTCAGTGACCAGGACTTCACAAACATTCCATGTACAGACTGACCATGGTTTAGTAAATGGGTGGGATGCTGTATCCTGAGACATACAGTATTTTGTGCACTTTGGCAACAGCAAGCAGCTCATTATTTTGAGGTCTCAGTAGGTATTCTAGAATGGTTCTCTCTCTCTTTATGGGAGGGCCTTGACTGAATAGATCACCCAGTACGTGAAGGAAGTAACTGTGCATGGACTAGCATTCTATAACACAGTTTTGATTCCCCCCCACTCCAAAAATGCTTCAAGTGTCAGGCAGGATTTGTCATCTAGTTTTTTCATAGCAAGAATACGCCTCGATATTTGTACAGTCCTTTAGGGTTTTCACAGCTACTTCACATGTATGACCTCGTTGGACCTTCACCAATGCCTTTAAAGGATTGGGCACATCTAGGTTCAGGTATGAGTTCCCTAAATTTACACACCCTGAGATTGGGAAAAATAAGCTAGGACTTTACATAGGTGGGCCATTGCTTTTTTTCCTACTATCTCATAATAGAGAGTGGTCTCTCCAAATACAAAAGATAGAAGTATTTTTTACTGTGCTCTGTTAAAGCTATTCACTAGGACCAAAATGTAAAATAGCCAGCTCAGCATTTGATGGAGAAAAAGACATCACTTAGAATGGATTGAGCTAAGATTCACCCTGTGCCAGGCTTTGTGCTAAATTGCATTAGGTAGCTCACCTCATTTAATCCTCACAGCATCCAAATGAGGTTAGATACCATTCCTGATTTTACTGATGAGAACTCTGATGCTTCGAGTATGAAGTACCTCTCCTAATGTCACTGACTAGTTAGCTGCAAAATCAGGAGCCTGGCCACCTCCAGTCCTCTGTGATTGTCACTTAAGCCTCAATCCTACCTCACACCACTCTCCTTAGAATGTAGTAATTTAGATAGAACAGATCTGGTGGTGTGTTTGGAATATGTGTCCAAAAAATGCATATATTCCTCCTTTGTAGAATCTTTAAAAAATTTGTTGAGGTGAAATTCACATAATTAACCATCCAGAAGTGAATAGTTCTGTGGCACTTAGTACATTCACAGGGTTTTGCAAACACCACCTATCTAGTTGCAAGACACTGCCATCATTCCAATACCCAGGTGGGCTTAAAATCCCATGTTATGCTGCTTCTCTGCAATGACACCCACTTTGCCTGGCACAGGGTCTGTCACCTGGTAGCAGGCCACCCCCACACATGGGCTCCAACACCATGTTTGGCAGCACTCCTGGGTGGACACTACCCTTGTCCTGCTTCGGCCCTGATACCTGCCCGGGGCCACCTTGCCTCGCCCTTCTCTCACTCTCAGCTGCTGGTGCAGAGCCTGCCTTGCTCTGTCCCAGGTAATTGAGCAGAAACATTTGTTAAGGGAAGGGAAGAGAAAGAGGAAACAATAGTTTTATTTTTAGCTAGTTCCCCAAGTGAATTTTATGATTTTGTTAGTTGGTCATAAACCTTACTTTGAAAAACACTGAATGAGAGCAATGGAACCCAAATCCTTTGATGTTAGAAATTCTTTGACAATGTGATTTAGAATGTGCATTGATACACAGGTGAGAAATAGCTCATTATTTCCTTCAAAAATGCTATCAGAGTAAGAAAAATAGGTTATATGAGATTAAATAGAATGTCCCAATGTCAGTCATGCACAGGATTGCATAAAAGAGCTGCAGTTACTGTCAATTTTCCTGAAACCTCCTTAGAGGAGCTTTAGATGGATAATGCTAAGGTGTGACTTTAGGTGCCTGTTCTCATAAAACATTTCTGAATCGGATTGTACAAGGGCCACCACATGCCCAGCCTCTACGTGGCAAGACCATCAAAAGAAATAGTAATTCACCATCTGGGAAACATTGAGAAGGAGTCCTAGTCTCTACTTAAGTCTTATGAAGAAGGGCTACTGGAGAAGTTGCATTGCACGACGTGCAGTAAAAGCCTTCCATCACTCAGCTGTCGCTGTGTGACAGTTCTCCCCAAAACGCAGTGGGGTGAAACAGCAATCATTCGTTACTGCTCACGTGTCTGTGGGTCACCTGTGCCTTGGCTGACCTAGGAAAGACTGTTGGACTGGCCCTGCTCTGTGTGACTCACCTCTTTCTGGAACCCGTGGGCTGGACAGTGGCAAAGACGGGGAGCACCTCAAATCTAAGTCTCAGAACTGGCTCGCTTTATTCATCTCAGTCTTTCGGCCAAATCAAGTCCCGTGACCAACCCCCAAATTCAGGGGTGTTGAAATCTATTCTGCCCTTTTTTTAGGAATGCCTGAAGAGTCACACAGCAAAGCCAGTCAATAGTGGGAGAGTTGAAAGAACAAATATATCATCAGCCCTGAAGAAACTCATCCGCCGTCTCCTTCTTCAAGACTCCCCTCATGAGGTCATCTGCTGTCCTCCAGACCTTTACCTTACCCAAATTTTCTACCAAATAGTCCATTCGCACCGGCAACATCGTCTCCTTTGGCACCCTCCTCCCACTGTCCTGACTTAACTCTCTCAGATTTTCCTTTTTCATTACATCTCTACCCTTTGCCTAGTTACTCCAGCAGCTCCCAAAGGACCCAGATTGAACAGGAAAACACCCATGGAGGGCAGGGAGGCAGCTGGTGAACACTCTCATAGTGCTGCTCCCTCCCTGCCTCATGCCGTTAGGAGCTGCTGGCATGTGCTGGGACTTGGGCATTCGCCTATCCAGATCAGAGTGGTGGAGGAAATACTGTAAATGACCTTGTAATCGTACCATATGAACTTAACTGTCACTTCCAGACTAGGTTAGGTCCCCCTCAGGCTTCTGTATTCTGTGTCATAAAGAGCCAGCATAACTAAATACTTGTGGAAGTTCTAGCCAACTGCCTGTTTTGTTTCTCCCACTAAGCCATGAGCTCCTCATGGACAGGGTGTCTGTCTTCATCTTTCTCCCCACAGCCAATCCATTGACAAGTATGATCCATTGTCAGCCCTGCTCTGGTGCCTGCTCCGGTGCCCGCTCCGGTGCCCATCCCAGGCCATCCACATCCTGCCGCTGTAACCAGCCTGATCTGAGGCCCTTCCATCTTGAGCCTGGATTACTGCCACAGCCTCGTCGGCTGGTCCTCCTGCTGCCACTGTGCCTCCTTATAGTCCATATTCTCCACACAGTGGAAGACTGACTTGAAAACTAGATAAAAGAACAAATTGTGTTTCTACTGTGCTCAGAATCCATCAGCAGGTCCTTGTTCCTGGGATCTAACTCCTAATTCCAGTGGCGGATAGTAAATATTTAACAATCATCCCACCAGAAGGGCCTCGATTTATAGTGGTGTGAAGACTCTCGTCTTTGCCAATTTCAAGCTTCTTTCTTTCCTCCTTCTCTCCCTCCCTCCCCTCACTCCCTACTTCCCTCTCCCTCTCCTTCCTTCATTGTACCTTCCTCCTTCCTCTCTTTTCTTACTCTTTTCGTCCTCAAGAATTTGTATTCCATGACTGGAAGATCCATGTTTTGTCTTAGTCATTGCTTAGAAGTGTCAGGCACATAATAGATAATAAATATTTGTTGAACAAATTGTTTAATTGAATGGATGACCCATTCTTTTCATGTTACATTCCTGTTATTTATTTTTGAGTTTGTTTCCATTAGATTGGAGAATACACTCCATATGATTTCTTTTTTAAAATTTTTTTATTTTAGTTTATTCAGTACAGTTTCTATCCTTTATTCCCATTCCTCCCCTCCTCCCTCCCCTTTCCAACCCCCCTAGTTTTGTCCATGTGTCCTCTATATTTGTTCCTGTAAACCCTTCCCTTCTCCCCTGGAATTCCCTCCACTGGATGACCCATTCTTAATGCTGTCCTTCCAGCATTTAAGAATTGTCCAAAGCAGACAGTGTAGTTTTAAAATAACCAAGTCATGTTCAGCACTTTCAAGTTCGCAAATCATTGCCTCACACATGGTCTCATATGACCCAGCACCATCCTAAAGAAGCCAGGGGAGATATTTACCTCCCCACTTAACAAATGGCAAAACAAAGGCCAAGGGGGTGGCAGTGCTGGCCCAGGTCATGACAAAAGTGACAGTCTCTGTAGGATCTGATTCCCAGTCTAGCATTTTCCCTCGTGGTCACCAGTGAGTCTTGGGCTATCTCAGCAAGGAAGCCTAATGGCTTTAGGGAGAGTTGTGCCAAGGAACAAGGAAGCAGGAGGTAGAACAGAAAGAGGAGAGGCTTAGGAGGGAGGCCTCTACCAGGCAGGCTGTACCTCTCACCTCAGGGCCAGTCCAATGGTGATTTCAGACCCTGCTGCCTTTCCTGTCAGGAGACTCACAGCCTCCTCCCCCAGACCAAGCACCCCACAGAGAGCAGGCTGGCTCCTACCATGCTGTCTTCTTAAACTTCTAAAGAAATGTACAGCAGAGATCACAAGCTACAGACCTTGGGGGTTGAATCCAGTCCCCATGTATGACTTAGCATAAAAACATGGGCCGATTAACAAAGCAGGAGATCCCACATGGGTAGGTGGTTTCTTTTGGCAAACAGGAAACTGGCTGTTATGAGCTGGGCTGACAGTGACCACCCTCTGAGTCTGTGTGTGTGTGTGTGTGTGTGTGCTCTCACTGTTGCTTTCCTTATTGAGAGATACACCTCTGGACCCACATTTCTCCCAAAAGGAGGAAAGCAAAATATGTACAGCCTCCTGATATTATCATCTCATGGCTGGTAGGCACAGGAATCCAAGGACCTTGTTTAACATCAGATACACCCTCCCTTAGTCGTCCCAGCAATTACACAAAGAAGGCTTTGAGAACTTCCATTCGCATGAGAATCCTGGAGCTCATAAAGGTTGAGAGGCTTTTCCAAGGTTTCGTAACTAATTAGCAATAGACATAAACTTGAAGACAGTATCTCACCCAGCACAGAAATCTGCAGGAATTGCATCCGCAGCCACATGCCGCCTTTGTGTGCATCCCTATGGCTGTGCAGCTTGAGCACACAGGCCTTGTGTAATCTGCCACATGACCATTAGGTGGCACCATAACCCAACAAAGGTTTCCAGGACAATGGCTTGGTGGAAATTGGTTTATTCTATGATTATAGGATTTTAAGTCAGAATGGTTTTTCCTCCCTTTCTTTCTTTCTTTTTAAAAAATGGTCTTTCGACACACAATTTAAAGTGGCTTTCGTGCCAGACATAAAATGAAATTTGCCTTAATCCATCACCTAGGGAGAAAGTGTTTATGTGTCACAATTGACATCTGTTAAATTTTAAATGAAGTAAGCAAGCAATAAGAAGGTCTGAAATACATTCTTTGTTCAAGAAATCATGCAGACACTGATCAGCTGCTCTGTACAATTAGGAATAAAAAAGCACTTTTTTCCCCTGCAACAACCACTGCTGAAAGCCCCAGAGAGGAAAAAGGCAGAGGATGGATGGACTTGCACTCCATGAGGTTAACACTTCTGTTTCAAGTTCAGGCAAATTGGCTGGGCACAGCAGGGAAGGCTGTGCTGACAGCTCCATTGTACCTGCTTCTGCTCAGAAGGCTGAAAAGGATCCCAGGCCTCCCCACTCCCCACCCCGTACCTGCTACTGTTTTTGCAAAATGTAAGAAAGTGTGAGGAGCGTCATCCAGAGCAAGCAGATCAGTTTTATCCATCACCATATAATTACAGTGAATTTATTCTTAAAATAAATTCGTTCTTTTGTATGTCATACTAGCAAGGAATTTGGAACCCAATCCTCCAAAGTTAGCCCTTGCTATTTACCATTTCAAGTTTCATTATTAAAAAGAGAATGAGAGCAGGTATAATTCCAATATGCAGCTTAAATATCAGTTAACAATTTGCTCCTTTTACAGATGCACTATCATCAGAAAGCTAAGCCTTGCCTGTAAGATCAAATATTGTAATGGTGGAATGGAGTATTTGGGATATGGGAATTTTTCGATAAATATTTGGATGGAAAGTCCTTTGGTTTCAACCCTTTATTCATTCTTTCCCTGACCCCTATTACTAGGTTAGGTGTCTGTAAGAGTACCGAGTCGTGCTTCCCTCACAGCCACACACATCGCCCAGCAAACGCCCAGCTCAGCGGCCCTGCAAACCAGCTGAGCTGTGTGAAGGAGGTCAGGCAAATGGGGATGTGAATGGCTGTGATAGGACCACCCTGTGAGGCACCAGTGTGTATCCTCTATCTCCTCTTCTCTACCTTGAAATCCTGGAGGCCATGTGCCCTAAATAGTGTCCCTCTGGGATGGCAGAGAGACCGCGGGAAGCAAAGACCCCTTTACCGACACGCGTTGGACATGTAACAAGAGAAACCTCTTTTGTTGTGTTGAGCCATTGAGATTTGGGCTTAACTTGTTGCTGCAGCAGAGCCTGTCCTCTCCAGGAAGGCAGAATTGTGCCTATCTCTTTGGGGCCTGAGCACTGTGCATGCGCTGGGCCTGGTCCGTGGTAAGGGCTCAAGAAATGCTTGTTGGGTACATGACTCGTTGTGACCATCTTTCTTCTGACTATTTGAAATACTTCAGTATCCTTGAATAAACCCTCTGGTCAGCTAGTGTGAGGGAGGTGCTTGCCGTTTGCAACTAAGACATCTGCTTAACATAAGGCAGCCAAGAAATCGTTACCATTTCTCCCTCTCTGCCTGTCTCCTGTTCTGGAATCATCTTTTGAGTGGTGGTGGTGGTGGCGGTTTTTACTGATAGATTTCTACTTTTCTTTTCAATGTCCTCTTCTTTAGTTTTATGACATAATCATTGGTCAAAATGTTCAAATGAAGTACACATAAGTATTTATTTTTGTGTATTTTATTCAGGAAAGTGTTTTCAAATGTAATAAGGACTTTTTATTTTAAAAGTATGATGAATTTATTGAAAATCATAAAATACATAGGGGCCAAAGGAAGAGGAAGGAAAAGTACCCGTGATCTCCAATGCCCAGAGAAAATCACGGTGCATATCTTACTGTGTGGTGATAAAGACAGTATGATTTTTACAGAATGGTATCGTTGTGCACATCATTTTAAAACCAGTTTTTTTTCATTGAATATTTCTAAAATTCCTGTCAGTAAACATATTTCTATAACACCATTTCAATGGCTACATAATTTTCTGGCTATCTGATATATTTAAAAAATTTCTATATTAGTTAAACACCATGAACAGCTACCACTACTGGGTCTTTGTCCACATAGTATCCTTTGTTGTTTTCTTAAGATAAATAAATGCCCAAACATGGCGTTTATGGGTCAGTGCACGGGTAGAGCTCAGAGACTGTTGATACATGATTCCAAATCGCCTTCCAGAAAGCTGCCACCAAATTATAACACAGTGCTCATTTCCCTGCATTCCTGCTGAGTGTTACAACTTTTAAAATATTTCCACTGTAGTAAAATTCATTTGTTATAATTTGTATGTTTAAATTGCTAATAAAGTTATTTGTAAAGCTGTTTTCATGTTTGTTGTAATAATTTTCTATTCATATGCTTACTGTATCTTTTTACTGAGCTATTACTGTTTTATTGATTTATAAGGGCTCTTTGCATATTTTAGAGATTAATTCTTTGTTATATATATTGTAAATAATATCTTCAATTTTTATTTACCTTTTAACTTCTTATATACAGACATTTCTTTATTTTTTTAAAGATTTATTTATTTATTTATAGACAGAGGGGAAGGGAGGGAGAAAGAGAGGGAGAGAAACATCAGTGTGTGGTTGCCTCTCACACATGCCCTACTGGGGACCTGGCCCGAAACCCAGGCAGGTGTCCTGACTGGGAATGAAAACAGCGACCCTTTGGTTCACAGGCCATCGCTCAATACACTGTACCACACCAGCCAGGGCTGACATTTCTTTAAAAATGTTATATAGTCAGATGTATCCAGCAGTCGTTTTCTTTGTAGTTTCCACCCTCGGAGTCATGCTTAGTCAGGCCCTCCCCACGTTAAGATGACATAAATATGTATTTATATTTTGTCTAGTTGTATTGTGGTTTCATCTTTTCATTTAAATATTTAACCCACTTTGGAATTTGTTTCAGTATACTGGTTTTTAGTCAATTGTTCCCAGGCTATTTAGTGGTTTTATCTTTTCCCCACCTATTGTAATTGCCAATATTAGTATATGGGAAATTTTGATTTCTGGTCCAATAATCTATTTTTTTCATTTCTTCATCATTAACAAACTTCCTAAATTATAGTATTTGGGCATTATGTTTTAGTATTTAGAAGAGCCTAGATCATCTTTTTAAGTTATCTTAGTTACTCTCACAAATATGTCCTTCCCGTAAAATTTAAAAATCAATTTGTCAAGTTTGAAAAATGAAGGTCCTCTTAAATTAGCATCCCGACCGCCCCGAGCCTTCTCACTCAGACGCACGGTGTTTCCCGGCACTATTCGTCTTCTTTGCGTCTTTGGGTCAAGTTTTGCATTTCTGCTGTATTTGGTCCTAAGTATCATACGATTTTTTTGTTGCTTCTGTGAATGCAGTATTATCCTCATTATATTGTCTAATTATTTATGTTCTTCCATTGTATGTATATACCACCAATTATTTTCCCGTCCATTGTTGGTGGACAGTTGGACGATTTCCCCCTTTTGATTATTGTGTATAGTGCTTCCGTGAACATATGTGTACATGTTGTTATTCGAGTCGCCATGTTCATTTCTGAGGGGCATATGTACCTAGGAGTAAAACTGCATGGTCATTTGGTAATTCTCTCTTCAACTTTTTGAAGGACTTCACCTGTTTTCTATAGCACCTGAACCATTTTGCGTTCCTACCAGCAATGGATGAGTTCCAATTTCTTCACATCCTCACCAACACTGGTAACTTTTCATTTTTTAATTATTGTCATCTTAGTGGGTGAGAAGTGGTATCTCACTGAGGTTTTAATTTACATTTCCTTAATGACTAATGACACTGAGCTTCTTTTCATGTGTTTATGGGCTATTGTGTATCTTCTTTGGAGAAGTCTGTTAAAGTCCTTGGTGCATTTTATAAGGAATCCCTTGTCTTTTTGGTATTGACTGGCTAAATTTTTGACAGGAAAACAAAGTTGCTGTTTTACAGAGACTACTTTCAAAATCAAGAACTGTAAGACTCAACACAAAATGACCCAAATGATAAAAATGTTTAAATGTTTGAGTGGTTAGTATATGTTAGGTATTGTTTGAATATTTTCCACATATTAATTCAATTCTAAAAACACTACCACAGGGTAGGTACCATCCGTATCTCCATTTCAAAAATCAGGAATGTGAATTTGGACAGAAAAGTCCCAATTCACACAACTGGTAAATGATAAAGTTAAAATTTGAACTCGGGAACTGTGACTCTAATCTCATCACTCAGTGACTGAGAAAGATTTATTTTCTCACATAATAATAAGCTGACAGGTAGGCAGTACCGGCATTGATTGGTTTGGCAACAAAACATAATGCAGGACTCAGGATTTTTTCAGGGCTTCCTAATATGAAAGAGGCGTATCCTACGCATCTTGCCTTTGCCTCAAACTGGCCCCTTCATGGTCGCAAAGTGGCTACAACAGCTCTAAGCATCACATTCTTTCCCAGCAACATCCAAACACCAGACACAGGAGGCCTCTTTGGTTTCTTCTTCTTTTTAAAGTGAGAAAAACTTTCCAAGAGATCCTCCTGACAGACTTCTCATTGGCCTGAATTGTGTCACATGCCCCATCTCAAACCAATCACTGACAAGAGTAACAGAATTACAGTTTTGGACATAGATTAATCAAGATTTGTATCCTGACCCTTCAGTGGGGACCAGCCTCCCAGAACTATCTGCTGCTCAATTCCTAAACAGAAGTATTTTTTGGGTAATGTAGAAGGAGGTAATGGTTCTTGGGCTGGTGACCAACAGCTTCTGCCCCAATTATCATTTACAGTATTTTATCATGTATAATTCGCACCCAGTTTCAGTGCTGCCCATGTATAATACACATCCTTAGTACTACCCATGTATAATGTGCATCCTTATTTTTCCCTCAAAACTTTGTGCAAAAGAGTGCTCATTGTGCACAGCAAGATATGGTACCTCTGTGAGGCTCCAGGTCGGTGACATCTTTTCTGTGGGGCTGTTGATTCCTTACCCTTGATTGTTCCTAAGCCCTCTCTCTGATCCCTTTTAGGCCACTAATGGGATACATACGTGAGA
Organism: Trachops cirrhosus; assembly: GCA_028533065.1. Lineage (NCBI taxonomy): Eukaryota > Metazoa > Chordata > Mammalia > Chiroptera > Phyllostomidae > Trachops > Trachops cirrhosus. Next base: position 23,900,539 of record CM052544.1, read on the forward strand.
ATTTGAACTTCTGTTGCCCTACTATCTGTAAGACCCTATTTGCCCACTTCCCTCCATCTTATCTGCCCCCTGCAGACCACAGGGGCACATGTTTCTTTAGGCTGACCTGTGCATGTTTATACTAATTGCAGATTTAAACTGTAAGCCCTGCCCTGACCTGTGGGGGTCAGTGAGTCAGGCATCGTCTCACAAACTGTAAGGCCGCTGGTTTGCTGGTTTGATTCCCGGATGGGGCACTGGACTGGGTTGCAAGCCAGGTCCCCGGTTGTGAGCGTGTGAGAGGCTACCGATGGCCATTTCTCTTGCACGTCGATATTTCTCTCCCCTTCTTTCTCATTCCCTTCCCCTCTCTCTAAAAATAAATAAATACAATTAAAATAATAAACTGTAAGCCCCAACACTCATAAAATCCTAGTTGCCCTCTATAAAAATTCCCCATAGTTAATTTCACGTGCTTGTCAAATCTTATACCCGAAAGCAAAAGCCAATTTACCTTTGCCCAAACTAAAGCTAAACATAATTCTTGGCTTTGGGGGCACATGCTGGTGTCCTCAGCAGCGTCACAGAGGAGATGGCGTCAGGAGTCCCCCGACATTTTTCAGTGTCGTTCAGCTGTCCCGGCTAAAGAGAAATGGACAGAGTGCTGCCGTCCACACCTGTGTCGGTCACAGGCAACCTCTCTAGACGGTCAAAGTCAAGCGACCCTGGGACAAACCATGTGGCCATGTGGTGCAATGGTCACCCTGCCTTCAATATCTCTGAATCTCTCAATTTCCATTTTCTGAACACTGCCTCTAAGCCCATTTTAACTATTTCTGATAACGAAAACAAAAAGCAAGTGCACTTCACACTCAAAAAAGGTGAATTCCAGTCACTTCAGAATTTGAGACAAATACCTGTAAACAGCGGTCAACCGAATCTACGTGATGACCCTTCGGCAACGACTGGATGGGGAAAACCCACCTGTCCCGTGTACTCCGGGGTGTAAGTGAGGTGCTGTGATGTAATGAGAGCAAAGTCAGGTTGTAAAGCTCTGTGGTCAGAGAAAGTGCCTTCCCTACCAAAGGAAGGATTCAAGCGGGGGGCATGTGACCTTCTGTCCAGGATTTCGGAATTGGCAGAGGTTGAACTCAGAGACTTTATTTAAGGTCTCTTTCAAAAGATTCTAAGATGAGTCAGGAAAGCCTATATTTATATTCTTACAGTGCTTTACAAATCATAAAATGCTTATAAAACATTTTATCTCATTTAAGCTTTAAATAACCCTGTCGGGTAAATTGGGTTTATTACTGTCATTTTATAGATGAAGAAATTGAGGTTAAGATAGAGGTTAAGTGATTTTTTCCAGGGTCCCACATTTAGGAAGTGGAAGGTCTTAGGAACTTCGGGTCAGAGATAACTCCACAGTCAGGACAAGGGTAGACGTGGGTTTGTCACTGTGGCTGAGGCATCCGTGTGGCTGAGCACACTGCTAGGCACAGAACAGTGGCTGTCCTGGACATTTCCCTCTCTCTACGCTCCAAGGCCGGTCCACAGCAAAGCTGTGTGTCTTCAGGGCCCCTTATGGACTCTTCCTTGGTCTTGGTTTTGATGGATCAGAAGCTGTCCTGTCTCCCCAAAAGTGCAGTTTGTGAAGCCTCTGTTTTAAACATGCTTGGCGTTTCAGCCCATTCCTGGAGTATCCCTTTTTAAAGGACCACAGGCAGAGATACTCCAACGAAGGGGCTGTTAGGTGGGCTCTGGGGCCCGGCAGAGGCGTGGGAGAAGGGGCTATTTCTGCTCAGCAGGGTCTTTGCCGCCGCGCCCCGGGCTACTCCACCCAGCCCGAATTGTGTGAGAGCACAAAGGACAATGCCCAGCTTGCTGGGGGAAAGAATGCTGGTGGAGGGGAAAGGATGTCCCGTTTCAACTCCCCCACAGCCCCCCGGCTCTGGCCTAGAAGGGAGGACAAATCCCCTTGTGTGAGGGCCTGGGAACTCAGCTTTCTTCCACACAGTTCTTCCTATCAGATTCTGCCCTATTCTGGTAATTCAATGGGAAATGAATCCACCCAGGAGTCTGGGCTGGCCCCCGAAAGGAAGGTAAACATAACAAAGAGAAAGTCATTGCCAATTTTAGAAAGCATGTGTTCACAGGAATAAACAGGAATACAGCCGAGTGGGAAAATGGGAGTTTCACCGTGCGTTATATCTAAAAAGCGATAGTCAAGCCAGAAATGTGCTTTACATCCTTTTCATTTGAGTTGGCCAATGGGGGTAAATGAGGGGTAATAAAGTATACACAGATTGCTTCAAATATAATATCTCTAGGCTTTTAAAAAAACATTTGGTCTTGTTACTCTCAGTGCACCCAGGAGGTAGTTACATTTTCATTGAAGATTTTCCTCTCTCTGCCTAAATATCTTTGACCACATAGCATGAGCTTTGGGCCTGTTGGAGAAACATTTTCTGACTCTGAGGACCAGAGGAAATGGATGCTCAGAGAGAGGTTAAGCAACTTGCCCAGGACTACGCAGCTTGGAAATGTGAAGTCAGGCCTCTAGCCCAGTCTCCTGACCCCTGCCTGGTGTCTTCTTGCACACCTGGATCAGACCCAGGCATGGGGAGGGGCCAGGCACCCCACTACACAGCAGGGTAATATGTTGATGCTTATTTTTGTAATTATTTTTACCCCAAGGGCCTTCTCCCATTCAAACCACACTGAAGGCACCCACTGTCCCAGAGGAGGGATGCTAAGGCATTAAAGAAGAAGTAAGTGTTTTCTGTCTCCCACACCAAGGCTTTAGAGATGCAGGTGCTTAAACATCTGAGGTCTGAGGGAATGAAGGCCCAGAAACAGATTGGAAAGAATAAATGAGTTTACAAGAGCTGGTTCTTCTCACTCCAAAAAGTGGAGAAGAGAAGTTTAGGGAACGGGAGAGAGTTATATGCTAACATATCCCACTGAGGAAGGGGACCATGCTGAGGGACGCAAGTTCAGAGAGACCTTGGAGATGGGGCAAGGATAGAGAAGCGATCTCCGTGGACCAGTGATGGAAAGCATGAGACACTGAGGACTTCTCAGGGGCAGACAGAGTGGGCAGTGATTAGGGACCAGGGGCCCCTGCACACAACTGCTCTTCCTTGCGTGCTCCATCACCACGTAAGCCCCCTGGAATGTAGATACAATGCCAGGGGTGATGGAGCTGAAGAACACTTCAAACCATATACAGTCGCCACCTTTGTTGTATAGAAATGAATAAACAGCAGCGATTTCATGTTGTAGGGTAATATCAGAGGAAACTTGGAACTGCCTGCAATTTAGTCTCTATCACCCAGCAGAACAGGGGTTTGAAGAAGAAATTAAATTTGGTCACAGTTCAACAAAGACACGTGGACTTCCCACGCCCCTGCTTGCAGGCTGCATGCTGTGTTCACTACACGTAATTGCCTCGAGACGCCAATCAGTTTTTGAGATGCCCGGTGGTTGAGATCAGAGCGTGGGACATCTCCAGGACATTCAGCTGTAATTAGAATGGATTCCCCTCCACGTCCTGCCATTTCAGACTTTCCTACAGTTTCCAGTATTCAGACGGGGCATGCGTGGAAGCAGGGATAATTCATTCCTCACAATTCAACCCAGTTTAAAGCCTTGTCTCTGTCACAGGATTACAGCAGCAATTTTCAACCATTTTCATCTCATGGCAGACATAAGCTAATTACTGAAATTCTGTGGCATACCAAAAAGTATATTTTCCCCTGATCTGACATAAAAAATAGGTGTGATTTTGGTTTATTCACACCAGATGGCTATTGTTGTCATAATTATTTTTTTATTTGACAATCTAAAGGAAAAGAAATCAGTGCCCGACTAAATATTGCATGTTTTCAAAATTCTTGTGGCACACCGGTGTGCCTTTTGCGGTACACCCGGTGAAAATCGCTGGCTTAGAGCAATGCAGAGCCTACAAATCATCACCTTTACTTTCTAAGTGGGTTGAGTTTTGTTCTAGGTAAGTGAGGGTGGAGAAGCTTGGTCCCCACTGCCTGAGAAATGGTAGCAAGGAAATTGCTGGTAAACTCATTAGCACTCACTCCTCTTGGCTTAGCCCCTGGGGTGATATGTGATGACAAGAACCTGGGAGTTGCTGAGGAAGTGATTGTCAGAGGGGTCAGAAGCCATTGCCCTTCCACAAGAAGCTCTATTTAAGCATAGCACAGTGACTTGTGCAGCCAGGGGGACAAGGACAATACTGTAGGGTAGTGGTTCTCAAACTGGGTGCCAAGGAACTCTGAGGTGCCTTGGTAAACATATAGGAGCACTGTAGGATAGTGTAGATTGTTGAGAGAAATTCATCAACAACTGTCAGATACTGAATAAAACTTCCACCTCAAAGGAACTCACAGTTTTAACATTAGATCATACATCATGTCTCTGTGAAGCTGGTTCTCAGATGGTTGCTACGATAAAAAAAGCAAGCTCTATGCAAAAATCGATTGGAATAGGAAATGACAATGGAGATATCCAATCTGAGTCCAAGGTGTAAGAAGTCATGCAGCGCCCAGCTGCCTACACATGCCATTATTAAGAAATTGTGGTTATTTAAAAATGAAATTAAAATGCTTTCTTATTTCAATCTATATGTATTTTTTTCAAATAGCTACTAGGTTGTTACATTATTTGGCCCTAATTAATAAACACATCTGAGTATTTCTTTCGACCCCTACGTGCCAGGAAAAATGACTTAAATGCTAAGGGAGCTGTGAACCAAGAAAATTTGGGAATCTCTGTCCTAGCAGATAGGCAGACTAAATTGAACTTGGGTCCCTGGATGAATCTCCCTGAACTGCTCACTACCCTGGACCGTTATACGAGAGTGAAACAAACTTCTGTTCTGTTCAAACCACTGTACTTGCGGTCTCTGTGTTACAGCAGCTTAGCCTATTTCTTTGATGATACAGCTTCTCCACCCTCATTTGCCTCAAACAAAACAACCCACTTACAAAGTAAAGGTGATGATTTATAGGCTCTGCATTGCTCTAAGCTGGCGATTCTCACCGGGTGTACCGCAAAAGGCACACCGGTGTGCCACAAGAATTTTGAAAACATGCAATATTTAGTCAGGGGCACTGATTTCTTTTCTTTTAGTTTGTCAAATAAAAAAATAATGACAACAATAGCCATCTGGTATGAATAAACCAAAATTATACCTGTGATACAGTAGGGCTCAGTAAACACTTGTTGATGATTACACAGCATTGGTTTCCTCCATTGTTTCAGATTTTGGATTTGCTTCTGGAACAGCAGTGAAATAAGAGGGAGGTTATGGAAAAATAAAAAATAGCAACAAGGGGCCATGGGAAATATGTAGGAAAGAGCATTGGATGCTTTTTGGTTATTTGACCTTTAAGTTGCTTGAATATAAGGTTCTTCATTTGTAAAATGGAATAATTTACCCACCTTGAATACCTACGGTGCTATGGTGATGGTAGTTGGATAAGGTAATTACCATGAAAAATATTTTGAGAAGTATTATATGAATAATAGTAGTCTCTTCATTAGTGTAACTTTTATGAAAATAGTAACTCAAGGGAGCATCTTAAAAAGGGCTCATTGGAAGGAAGAAAAATCTGAATTAATGCAGAATATGAATAATCAAGTTTTTCTTTAAAAAATTTTAACTTTATTTGTCCAAAAGCAGTTCAGAGACATATTTGAACATGCCATTTAGAGGCTAAATTTTAACAAATAAAGACTCACTTACCCCTTGAACATCAAATATCAATCTGAGGAGCTTATGTGATTTGACTACCAATAAATTCATCAGGATCTCAAAAAATTTAATCCTCTTAAGTAGTCAAGTAATGATACATGTATTTTGTTGATATCTTTCATTAATCAGAAACCTTTTTTCTCCCTGTCAGTGTCACTGTTAAACTCCAATCTGTCCCCTGTATGAGTTCTTATTATAGTACATCAGTAGGATTTGAATTAATAATAATTTTGGATAAATCAATCAAATCCGAGGAGCCCAGTAAAGAACAATGTGAGAGGCGGCCCTGGAGTGAAGTGCCTGGAGTGGACATGGGTCATTCAAAGCCCACGTGGCATGTGCTCCCCTCTGTAACTTCCCCTTCTTGAGGGACCTTCCTTCATGTGGGGCCTTGGGAGGTAGGAACACAGCCAAGGAATAAGATATTGGGATCCGCTCTGCCTGGTTTCAGGGGCTGCAACCCCCCATAGCTAAGGCTGAGTGAGAGACACTAGGAGACAGCCTGTCTCCCTGGCATGAACACTGCCTGCTCCATGTCTGGCCCCCATTGCTTGGTCAGTTAGCCAATGACGGGTAACAATCCTCAGAGGAGGATGGACCTAAGACAGGCACGATCACATGGGAAGGCCCTCCGGGAAAGACTCAGGGGGTTGTGGAAAAGAGGGGGTGATGGACCCCAGCCCCCTCGGCTTTGACAAACCTGAGCCCTTATTCTGCCTGTGAGAAATCCAAATCTCCCAGCTGCCTTTGTCTCGTCTGCCCGATTCAGGCCTATGACAAGGGGCAGTGCAGTCCAGACTAGAGTCAGCGGACCTCCCGGGATAATTTGGCCTGAGAGGGAATATGCAAGATCCTGTGAAGCTTACTTTGCTGGAGGATGCTCTTAAATTAGAATATGAAGGCACGGTCAGGAAACGAAACTAGCTTTTTAGGTCCTATAGTTTCTTAGGTGATAAGACCCCAACTCAGCGTGAGCCCTTTTTAGCTCTTTGAAAGTTATCTACTTGTTTTGATCTTCCCTGCCAGACTATAATCAACAAACTGTATCTGTATACCTAATAAAAGCCGACTCAGGCGGCGGCTCGGGGCGCTCCCCCCTTGAGGGAGTGGCCGTTCCGTTCCTATTCCTCCACAGGACTCGGTAGTCCGTGTGTATTTCCTTTGTTCTCTCGATCATCTGCAGTGCCCGTGGTCACCGTGGGCCGGTGGACTGCGTCAATAAGACTCTGACACTTGGGCTCAGCTTCCCCTCCAGGCTCTGAAACCTGAGGCAAGCAAGGGGGTGTACCCAGGTGTGCTGTGACAACAGTGCTTTTCAGAGCCCCCTTGGTTCTGGGGTCCCAGTCTGCCATCAGGTCAGGGAGCCCCAGACATCCTTCCAATGACTCCCCTTTCTGTCTGAGACAGCCACAATCGGTTTTGAAATTTTTGTCAAAAATTTTTTTATTTATTAAGCAATAGCCTAATTAACATGAACAGTTTTTTTTAAAAAATCCACAAACACTTTTTTGAGCTAATTTACTGGTACAGAGTGTTAAACAAGAAAGAAATCAGAGTGATTTTAGAAACAGTACTCATTCCTGTCTCAGCCTAGAATTCCTGAGTTGGAGAGTTAAGATGTACATGGGAAAAGTCTGTGTCCTCTTAAAATGTAGCCATGTTTTTATCATTGATATATTATGCCTTTGTCATATTCTTCATCTGTGTGTGGCTGCAAAAATTATTTTTAAAAAGTTTATATTCCCAAAGGAGAATTCCTCTATGGAAATTTTTTTATAGCCACAATCATGCTTCTGAGAATGTTTATCTCACTTTACTAAAACATCATACAATCCAACTTCATGGGCATTCTCTATTCTGACACTTACAACTCCGAGAAAGAGCACCATCCATCTTGAGAGAAAATGCATAAAAAAAACGTTTCTTTCCTAAATATACTTACTGTTCAATTTACAGTGTGTCTGTGGTGGAGAAGGGGAAGAATGAATTATTCTTGAAACTTTGAGAGGCTAGTTATTCAACACTATTTATTTTAAATTAACATTATCATCTAAAATCATTCAGAATTTAGGTCTTTGGATGTTGACTTTCTCAGCCTGGGAGGTAAACCCAGAGGAAATGGTTGCAACACTAAAAGCCACATTTTGGTGATAATATTTGCTTTGAAGAAGAAATGATAATTAGGGATGCAATTCTGTCTTTTTGTGTACGGCATTATTTAGCTTACCTTCTTAATTTTTGATTCAGCTTGGTCTGTGCTGATGACCACATTCATTTAGTTCCCTCAGATCATCTGTTTCTCTCCATCTCTCTGCCACTGTCTTGGTTCAGGTTGCCAGCATCTCTGGCCCATATCAACTCAGCCTTTTATCTGCTTTCATTGCCTCCTGGCTCACTCGCAAGCCCCATGCTCCAATCCATTTTCAGTAGCTAGAGAAACCTAAAAACACAAATCTGGTGACTTTATCCTCTGTCGAATATCATTCAATGACATCTCATTGTTCTTAGGATGAAAACCAAAAATTTTAACAGGCTGAAAAGGCCAGCACTGTCACTTATTTTTAACATTAAAATCATGCCTGAGCCCTAGTCTGTGTGGCTCACTTGGTTGGAACATCGTCCCATAAACCAAAATGTTTCAGGTTTGATTCCCAGTCAGGGTACATACCTAGGTCACAGTTTCAATCCCTAGTCAGGGCACGTATGGGAGGCAACCAACTGATGTTTCTCTCCCTCTCCCTCTTTCCTTTCCTCTCTCTCTAAAATCAGTAAGCATATTTTTTACAAAAAAAAGAATCATGCCTGAAAGATGAAAGAGTTTTATAGTTTATTATTTTAAACAAATTCACCAGAGCTAGATTGTGAAGCTCATTACTTGCACTGGCCTCATCTTTCAATAGCTCTTTATCAGTAAATGATCTGTCAAATTTCATACTTTTGACAAAGGATAAAAAAAACCTGAAATGGTGAGGCAACAGAAATGTCTGTTTTGATGGAAAGATGTTGAAGCTAAGCAAAATTGTTTAAGTTGGCAAATATTAGAGCCAAGAAAAAAGGAAGGAAACAGCCAAGCTCCATCCATCAAGCAGGGCCTGGGAAGTACCCACATCCAAATTGGAACAGGCAGTCCTAAAAGTTGAAAATTTTGTAGGCAGACCCTGGCTGGATATCTCAGTGGTTAGCATGTCATTTCAATACACCAAGGCTGCAGGTTTGATCTCCAGTCAGGGCACAGACAAGAGGCAATGAATGAATATGTAAGTGAATGGAAAAACAAATTGATGCTTCTCTCTCTCTCTCTCTCTCTCTCCTTTCCTTTCTTTCTCTCTCTAAAAAAATCAATCAATAAATTTTTAAAAAAATGTGTAGGCAAAATGTAACTTTGACCGATAGTCACCTTTTTAAAAGGGGAAGGCTCACGTGTGTATCAGTGGGAAATAAAAACAAAATTATGTGATTTTAGAATAAAATTGTTCAGGCTGCAATAGCCTTCTCAGTGGGCAATTGGCCATGCATCATAAAGAACGCTGGGTGCCAGAGGGATATCTTTAATATCCGAAGCAAATAACAGCTCTATTAGCCTCTGACTTCAGAAGAATTGGCCTTTGGGTTGATTTCCTCCAGAGTCCAAGCCTGCCAACAAGAAAGGACTCAGGCAAAACTCAAGTTTATTTTTTTACTCGCCTAGTGGTAGGGGATGGATCGAGTGTGCTGATAGCCACTGCTTACTTTAGGTGACGGTTCAGGAGAGTGTAAAATGATATGGTTGGACTTGCAAGTTCTTTCATCTGTCCTGGGGATGCATGCTTTACAGAGTGAATGACAATACCATTCTCTGGAGGAAAGGTTGGGAGACCGCTGCATATTAGGCACTTTGCATGTGCCCTACTATGTTCTGTATAATCTTGTTAAATTTTCACAATATAGCTATGCTTACTCCCATTTTACAAATGGAGAGATGGAGTCCTAGAAAGAGAATAGACATCTGCTGTTTCCTGCATGCTCAGCACCCTTCCCTCTTTGTCTGGTGCCAGCACCCTGGTTGTCTTTGAAGGACACGCCTTCCCCAGTCTGGAAGGGTTGGCAGGAGGCTACTGCTCAGAGAATTGTGCTCTCTTCCAGCCAGTCCTACACTCTTCCCAAAGAATCTCAATCTCAGTAAAGTGCCACATGGATGGGAAATGGTTGGAACTCTCTCAGCCCTTTTCTAAGAATTTGGTCTTCAGTTTTCCTTCTGGTACTTCCTTTCCTTCCTTTCTGGCCTAAGTTGTCCAGAGCCACTGTGTGTTGCTTGCAGTCAGAGAGCCATGGCTGAGACAAGAGAGTCAGTAGTAAGCACTCATTCCCACTGCTAGTCCCCTTACTCTTTCTGCCTTCTCTCCTGCTGCCTGTGGTTATGGTGGTTAGGCTCTGGTGCTTCATATATGCAGGGCCTGGCCCTCTTTTCCACACAAAGAGAGGAAGGGAGGCTATGCATACTGTGTTCCCTGGGTACAGCAGCCCTGACCTAACTAACGCTAGGAGTTTGTGTTTCTCAGTAAAGCTGCACAGAACACCAGCTGAGCTCCTGTCTCTGTGTGATTTGAAGGTGAACAAATGATCTGGTAGTTCCCTGAATTGCTCCTGTGTCTGAAATTTCACCATGAGAACCACTAGCAGTGTGACTGTTTCTCAAAGTCCTTGTCCAGTAGCCTGAAGCTAGGGGTTTAACTCTTACATGATAGTAGGGGTCTATTTAGTATCTGTTAATTATGTAATGCTTATATTATTCTTTTTAATGGAATGCCATCCATCAAATTAACATATATACATTTGAGAATTAATAGTATAACCCTGTGGGATACATATTAAGAGACTTGAGTCCATGGACAATAAGACACGCAGATGGACTTAAGGATCTCTTTGTAAATCACTGTGTGCCCCTTACCAAAAAAAAGCCATGTAGCCTACACCTGGGGAACCACTGTGTTCATCTGCTCATCATTTGTTATGACATCCGAACGCATTTCTCAGGGAGCACAGGCCACAGAGAATTGCGCCCACACAGAGAAGTTGTGCTGGAATCTCCCTGCTACAGAGACCCAATGAGGACGGCCCACGGGGGCTGGAATGCGGGTCCCACAGGCCCCTTTGAGAGGTGATCGACTCGAGAGATGGCTGTCAATTTTGATGCTTTGTGGTTTGTTTAGGGTTTTGTTTTGTTTTGTTTTTTGAGCCAACTTTTCTTAAGAATGAGTGGTACAAATATAGTTAAGTACTGATTTGGGGAACACTCAGTGTATACGAGATAAACACTACTTGTAAGTCTTCCCTTCTTCCTTTACAAGTTTCCTGGCCAAACATTCTAATTTGGTCATCTCTGCTTCTATAAGTGGACAAAAAGCTGATCGAGCACTTATCTTTTGGAAGTCTTATTTTTTTCTGGTCTTTGGTGATAGGAAAGTTTTTTTAACCTTTTTTTTAAGTTCCTTGTTGTCCCTGACGATTTCTTAGCAAAGGAATGGCCTTTGTTTCTAATGTCATGATCCTTGGCTCTCCCCTTTCTCTCATTATCATTAAGGCCTGTTACTGAAGGTAAATAAAAATGATGTCAGCATCATAAAAAAGTGTGATAACTGAAAAGTCAAAACACACCATGCTCATCTTTTCTTGGCCTTGAGTCAGTATCAATGTTCACGTCACTTTCCAAAGGGCAGAATAGGGTCTGCCATGTACAAGCTGTTAGACTTGGGGCAGGTCAGCCCCTTGCCCTAAGTCTTGGTTTGCTAATCCGGAAAATGGGGCTGTGGGGGTGAAAAGGAATGACTGATGGAAGGAAAGGTCTCCGCAGACAGCCTGGCACATGGTAAGTCCACCACAAAGGGTAGACCTTTGTTGCTTTTTCTATCCAAAAGACTATCAGGCTTAGCTGGAGATTTTTATTAAAGCTTCAAGTTGATGACATGTTTAGCTTTTGCTATAATAAAAAATTAGTGCTTAACAAGATTATTCAGAGTATCTTTATTCATGAATAAATGAATAAATTCCCAACTGGAAACGGCCCAGTCCATCAACAAAAGAGCCGACAAACCTGTCTATTCATACAAAGACATACTGCTCAGCAAACAAAAGGAAGGAGCAACTTATCCACATAGCAACTGGGATGACTCTCAAAACCACTAAGCTGAGTGAAAAGAAGCCAGACACAAAAGAGTCCGTAATTTATGATTTCACATAGCTGTGGCAAAATTAATCTATGGTAGGAAAGAAAAACAGAATAGTGGCTGCTTCTGGAAAGTGAGGGCAGGGAGTGACTGAGAAGGGATTTGAGGGAGCTTTCTGGAGCGGTGGTCATGTTGTATATTTGGATAGAGGTTTGGAAAACCTTTGTCAGAATTCAACTAATGGCACACTCAAGGTCTGTGCATTTCATTGAATGTGAATATGACCTCAAAAGGAAAACAGACAGGTGCAAATGAACATCGGATGTTAGTTAATAATATATATGCCAAATATTTAAGAGAAAAGTGTTCTAGCCTGCAACTTGGCAGTGCATCAAAAATAGGATGGATGGATAGATGGACGGATGGATGGAAGAACTTATGGCTAGATATGTGAGAAAGCAAGTACAGCAAACGGTTGAATGTAGAATTTGGGTGGATAATATATGGGTAATCACTGTACAAAACTTCCAACCTCTTACTGGGTTGAAAATTTTCATAATGAAATGTTGGAAAACCAATTAGTATTTAAGTAGGAAAAATAACTTCAGACCCTGTGTAATGCTTTCATTCACTCAAAGAAAGAACTTTTACTAGATTCCTACTATATGGCAGATTCCCCACCCCTCTTCCTCATACCTGAGACTGCCTGATCAGCAGCCTCCCCCACCCAAATACGCTGTGTTGACCCACTGCCTTTCTCCTCCTCTCTCTCCACTGGCTCAGCCCATCTGTCAAGTGTCTGTTCTATTTCTACTACGTCCGGACAGCCCTCTGAGCCTGCTCCTGCCTGAGGAGCTCTGCCTCCCTTCTCAAGGTCTAGTCACTGATCTTGACCAAGTGGAGGAGGACCATGCCAGGGCATAGGGTGGGAGGCCAAGATTTGAACAAATCTGGGTATAAGTCATGGCCCATGCTGTTCCCTCTGCCCCAAACACTCTTCCCTTCCCTGTTCACCCAGTTAATGTCTATTCTTCTTTCTGATCTCAGATCAGCATCAAGGTTCAGGGACACCTTCTCTGAGCTTCCTAACTAAATCCCAACCCTCCTATTTTCAGTTGTCACTGTTCTGAGGTCCAACACATGGGACCGTTGCTCACAGTGGTCCTTTTACCTCTGCTGGTGGAATTCTTTCCTAGCGTCTGTGTCTCCACCAGACTGTGGGCTCCAGGAGGTAGGGGCTCAGTTTGGCTTACCACTGTCTCTCCAGTCCTTAGCAGAGTAGCTGGCTTAGAATAGACACTACTTAATGTTCACTGAAGGAAGGAGAAAGGAGGAGGGTGTGGTGGCTATGAGAACGCACCCAGCTCATCTCCAAGCTCAGGGAGCATAGGTGGTCAAGGGCCCCATCCCTGGGCTCTGAGGTCCAGCTTCACGTTGGCATGCAGGTCACACCAATAACAAAGCACAGCAGGACACTAAGCCAGTCCTGTTCCCGGGAGACATGGGACCCCTTAGATGGCTAACTTTGTCTCACAGACTCCTTAACAGAATTGGCAGAAGCTTCTTTAGGCCACACAGCAGTCCAGAATGCTTGCACCCAGACTTCCTTCCCTTTCTTCCACTTGGGTCAGACTTGCATCACCACCTGACCATTATCCAAGTCTTTCCTAGTTCCCTCCCCATTTTCTCTAGCAGGGCATTTCCTTTAATACAACCCTTGCAAGTTGCACCTCATCTTGGCATCTGCTTCTCAGAAGATCCAAACTCACATAGAGAGAGGGAATGAATAAATGAGTAAGCAAGCCAGAACCGTCTTGGCCCAAAGTTACACGCTGACTGCCTCTTGCCGCCTGTGGCTCCTGAGCTGCATGTTATTCATACTTTCACTACTTCAGTGTCTGGCCTCCATGATTAGCTCCCTGAAGGGTGGAGAAAGGGCCAGTGTGTTTTGCGTAGTTTTCTCCTATCTCTCTAGGACAGGAAAGCAGCACGTAGAATACCTTGCACACAAACAAAGCAAAGTCCTGGGCATTCAGCAAACAGCAACACAAACTATGAAGAGCAACGTTTTTCAAACTGGGTGGTGACCCATTATTGTGTCAGCTGAGTGTGTCTCAGCCACCACTAAAAAAAAAAGGAACCCGAATCAAACAGAACAGGTATCAGGATGTGTCACAGAAAGAAGGCATCAGTTTTGTGTCCTGAATGCTTGTTTCAGTTTTGTGCAGATATGTGTGTCTGTACCAGGTCATGGAGTGGGGTGTATTTCTTATGGTGGGTCATGGTCCAAATGTTTGGAAAACTCTGATCTACTGGGACCATCTAGTTAAGCATTTCTCCAGGACATCTCTGTCAGCCAAAGTGTTCTTTTCAAAAGGGATTTACTAGTCAGGTTGGTAGAACAACTCTGAGCAAGCGACTGACTCTCATGGAGAGAAAATCTCCTCAGTACACGACAGCCTGCTTGGAGATACATAGAAGTGAAGTATATTTAAGGCTTTGTCTGTGTCATTAAATGTATTGAATGCAGATTTTTTAAACCTATCTGAGTACTGAATGCCTCCTCCCTCTTTTATGTTCAATCACCCCCGAGCCTCTATGATTCTCCCCAGACTCAGCTACGGTTAGACGCTGACCCATCTCATGCTTCCCAACCCTGCCCCTGCCCACCCAGTGGATTCCTCACTGCACTGTCCCTGTCGGGGTGTCCCTCCCCACCTTGGTGTCTGAAGCTCTCACTCAGACAGTGATTTTGCATGCACCCTTTTCATATACTTGGAGACCTACGCTGTGGGATTATGGACGTCAAATAGCTTTTTCTTATTATGCCTCCAAAGGCCTGCAGGATGCATTTGCACACTTGTTCTTGGCTTTTCCATGCCAAGTGCATTGCTCCCAGCTTTTCCATGCCAAGTACATTCATTTGCAAGACAGCAGGCAGTCACCTGAATAACTCCTGGGCCATGAGGAGAAGGAAGTTAAGCGGCCCACACGGGGACTGAGCATATGACCTGGGCCTCATTCTTCATGCTTGGCGATACAGAGTTAAATACTCAGAATGCTCTGCCATCAAATGAAAAGATGTCCTATCAGCTCAACAGAAACCTGCTCCTTTCCTATAATTCACAAGGGGATTAATGTGACTTATAGAACAATATGGGGGTCAGGAAGTCTTGATTCTAGACTGTGTCCTGGCTCTGCCCTGGGCGGTAAGGGTAAAATCAGTGTAAGTCTAAGCAATCAAATCAACACAGAACAGTAGAGGTAAAAAGGGCTTCAGAAGGCTTAGTTCGAGTCTTTCGTTGAGCAGATAAACTGAAGCCCCAAGAGCCCAGGTAACTTTTACTAGTCCACACAGCACTGAAGTAGCACAGCACAGGTGGGAACTCACAGGTCTGGCTCCTGTTTCATTCAGCCCACTTTCACCTGACAGGGCTGTCACCCTGAGAATCCTTGTATAGTGCTGTTTTCAGAATGTAAGGTAATTATGGTGGAGAGGCAAACAGCATACACAGCTCATCTTAGAGGTTTTTAAATGGCCTCTAAAAAAAGACAGGAAACAATTACAGAAATTGTAATTGTTCAACAGCAGCATTTGCATACTCTGGTATTTCTAAGTGCTTCAAAAATCTTATTAGTGCCATATAAGTACATGAAGCATTTCTCCCATCTCCCTTTGGCAAAGTTTCTCCTTAATTCCAAGTAAATGGCATTTGCATTATTGAGTGTTTGTTTAACCTTTCAATTTATCAAGACTCTCGGGTACAGTGGTTAGAAATCCACCTAAACCATTTTGAACAAAAAGGGGAATTTATGACTCATATAAGTGGGAGTCCACTCACCATTGGATTCACAGACTTAAGATTGTACTTTGGTCTCACACCCTTTCCAAACTCTGCACCCCTCTGTGTGGTTGTGGCCTCATTTTCTGCTTCTAAAGATATGCTTTCTCCAGTTGGTTCAGAAGATGTTTTCCAGCAACACACTCCCAGCTTTACCTCCAAAAATAAGACTCTTTTTTTCCCTCTAACTCTAAATAAAAAATCCTAGGAAATAACTCTAATTGGCCTTGTTAGGGTCACTTGGCCACTTCAGACTAATCAATGGGACCAGGTGATTAAATTACTGTGAATGGCTGGGCCTAAGTCATGTGCCTACATCTATGGCCAGGACCTTCATCTCCTGGGATCAGCTTCCCATTAATTAGAATCTGATGATTAAGTCTGGAGAGAAGCACTCCCCAAATGAAGATACAAAGCCAAATGTTAGTTGACTTGGAAGGCTGAGATTATGCATAAGAGACAAGTAATCTAAGTTCTAGAAATGATGTATTGTCTGGGACAAATATTTACTTGTTCACACTGTGTTCATAGGTATGTATTTGCAAAAATAATGCAAAAACATGGATCTGGAACTCCTACTCTCAACATTGTACCTATAGATAACTTTCAGCTGGAGGTGTCCAAGTTGTATTATTCTGACCAATAAAACATAAATATGTGTTTACTCTGTGGTTCTTGGGAAAGCACATACATTCCAGGTATAGGTATTGTTCCTTCCCTCTTCTTTATTCTGATGGAAGATGGATGTGATATCTGGAGTTGTAGCAGCTATCTTGCAACCGTGAGGGACAGCCCAAAAGAATCATGAGCTGCAAACTATGACCAGCAGCTATTGCCTTGGGACTTTTTGGTATGTAAGAAAAACAACCCCCCTATTTGTCTAAATCACTAAAGTAAGATTGTCTTATACTTGCAGCCAAAATATTCCTGGTATAATGGGTAAATCGGATTCATATGTCACCATAAGTAAAATCTTAAAAATTTATGGAATCTGCTACAGGTCTATGTCTCTGTTTTATTCTTAGATATTTTAGTTATTCATCCTTTCAAACTTTGGAGGAAGATGAAGAAAACACACTTCTTTTACCCAGAGAAAGCTTACAATTAATAGAGCTTAAAATTTAGGCCAATGTTTAACAAAGAATTCCTTCTCATGTTAATTCCCCAATGCTGTAATTAAGCCCATTTGCTTTTTATTTCATCCTCTGTAGAGCTCAAGAATGGCTAGTTACCATCTTTTTTAATAGGGAAGATGACTTAATTAAAACCCTCATCCATATCTGTGTGTGTGTGTGTGTGTGAGAAAGAGAGAGAGAGAGACAGAGACAGAGACAGAGACAGAGACAGAGAGTTTGTTTTCTCTGGTTATTTAACATGAATTTCTTTGAATTTATTCATAAATTTTTTTCTTGCCTCTAATCTTTATGTGAGATTTGATCAAACAAAATGTACAGTTAGTTTAAAATCTTGTGTGGTCATAAAGCTCTCTGACCTAGCTGGGGAATAAAATGGTAACAATTTTTTGGCCCCCTGATTCCAAATCCCTCCAGAGCTGGAGCCGCACAGCCTCTCCTGTGACACTGGCTTCAAATTCTGCAGTCAAGATTGTCCCTGAGCAGAGGAATCAGGCACAACCTCTGCTCAGGGACACCTGACACAGAAGAGAGTCTCCGCCATGCTCACTTTAGCCTTGCTGCCCTAGTTCACCTAACTCCCTGCATGATCTTCAACTTCCCTTGCTAGCGGCATTTTTCCCGTCTTGTTGTGTCCCTCTTCTTCTGGTAACTGCTCTAGCTTTCCTACCCCTCTTTTACTCTCAATCCTTGTGGTTGTAGTGGAACGGATTCCATCTTCAGCCTGAAGGGTGAACATGTGACTCGGGTCTGGCCAATCAGAGCATCCCATCACCCTAGCCACAGTGATTGGTTCAGAGATGGCCATGTGACTAAGGTGATTCAAAACCAAAGACACTCAGTGATGGGACTTCTGTAAGAATGATTGGGAAAGCAAAGTCCTTTCCCTACAGAGGTTACTGAAAGAAGAGGGTATGAGGCTGCATTTCTGGCAACCATCCTGCCACCAAAAGGGATAAGCATCTGAAGAACAGGGCCCACAAAAAGGCAGGAAGAGCTAATAGAAAAAGCCAGATCTTGAAGATATGGTTTGAGCCTTGGATCCAGCCTGGATCATTACTTTCCATTGACTTTTTTACTTCATGATCCAATGCATTTCATTTTTTGCTTAAGCCAATTTAAGTGAATTTCTTATCCTAAACCCTAGTGTCTTCTGCCCGAGTCCTGGAATTCTGTTTAGACACCATGTACTGCCGTGAATGTACCTCCCATCCAACCTTTCAACATCTTCCTTCCTAAGGACTGACCTACTGGACCTTCCTGAAACTCAGGCCTTGACCTGCTTGTCCCTCACAGAAATTAGCAGAGGCCTTTGTGTCCCACCCAGATCCCTGTGGCACTCTCACGGGTTGCTGCGACTGGCTCACATGGCAACCCTGCCCTGAGAAATGCCCTTGGGAGACAGGAGGTGCCTCTCTGTGAGGTACCTGGGAGTTACAACCCCTCGCCTGGGACTGAGGCTGGGCTGCACCTGAAAACATATCCTTGATGAGCTTCTGCTCCCTCCTTATTCTTTAAAAAATAATTTTCACAAGAATGCCTATTTCAAGCTCTGCATCTAGGGAACCTGACCTATGGCAAATTTGAATTTCCAAAGATGGCAGCCACGATGTCTCTCAATCCACATGCCCTTCTTACAATATGACTTCCCTTCTATTGAATCTGGTGGATGTGTGAGTAAGAAAGAGTATGATGAAAGTGACACCATGTGACTCTGAGTCTAGATCATAAAAGTCGGGGAGTTTCTGCCTTGTTCACGGGAACTTGTTCTAGAAAACTTCAGCCTTTGTGTGTGTGTGAGCACTCCCATTAGCCCATGAAGAGAGACTATTTGGAGAAGGGAGACGGGGTGGGTAAGAGGAAGGAAGATGGAGAGGGGAAAGAGAGGGAGGGAGGGAGGATGGAGAGAGAAAATGAGTTCCTGGTGAATCCGGCTCCTCCAGCCTCCCAGGCCCAGCTTTATCCACCATCTAACTATAGACCCATGAGAGACCCCGAGTCAGAACTACCAGCCGAGCCTTCCTGAATTCCTGATGCACGAAGTCCATAAAAGATTTAAAAAATCGTTGTCATGATTATGTTAAGCCAGTACATTTTGGAGTGATTCGTTGCCCGGTGATAAAATCTGGACCACGACCTAAGACATCAATCTTCAGCCTTTATCCAAATGTGCACGATGGCCTGCTCCTCCCTCAGCCTGCTTGGCAGCCCTCGCACGCAGTATCTGTTGGTAGCCCTGCTGGCAAACACACTTGGAAAGGCTGCGGCTTTCCGGGTTTCCACCATCTGGAAATGGGGCGACACTGGCATTTGTGGGTTATCATTGTCATTCCACCAACACCCAGGAGGGTTTATGTATCAGGAACTGATGACACTCTACTTGCTGTGTGGTCAGACAGATGAGCCAGGGGCTGTATTTTCCCTCCTGAACACATTTTACTCGTAATATTAATAATGCTTTCTGGGAAATTCCCAGATGTTAGGCTTTAAAAATCTTGAAGCAGCTGTTAATGGTGTCTTGCTTTGCTTAAATAAAAATGTTAATGAAAGTTTTTTCTGAGTGTCATAATGAGAACCAAAAATAGGAACTTGAAGGTGAGGTCAGTTCATGGTTCTCAAAAAGTGGCAGGGGTATGATTTGTCATTGTTCTTTGTGGGCCAAAAAGCTCTCTCTCCAAATCATCTGAGGATTGATGAGTGTTAATGTGCAAGTCCACAAAGTGTGTGTGTGTGACTGTGTTTTTAAAGGGCTTAGAGGTATTTTTCTTGCTTATTTCAACCAATATGTTTAAAACATGAAAATAAGCATCTAAAAAATATTGCCCTATTAAAAAACCCTATAGTCACAAAATGGGTGTCTACCCAGACAACACACCACCTGAAATCTTTGGCTTACTTTTGTTTTGTTGTAGGGACTAGTAGGAAAGGCAGAAAGAGGATGGAGGGATTTTTGCTTCAGGTTATTAACTTTACACTTAAAACAATCTGTATGCTACTGGGATTTTCAAGGTGTACCTTCATTACCTATTTGCCTATACATCTCTGTAGACCAGGAACTCAGCGGTGTGAGGTCTGGGGGAGGTAGGGGGAATCAAGCTGGTGAGAGGGTCCTGCTGGAACAAACTGTTACTGATCCTTTTCCTCCTATCCTTTGTTCCT
Source organism: Trachops cirrhosus (assembly GCA_028533065.1). Taxonomy (NCBI): domain Eukaryota; kingdom Metazoa; phylum Chordata; class Mammalia; order Chiroptera; family Phyllostomidae; genus Trachops; species Trachops cirrhosus. The sequence goes on from CM052544.1 coordinate 23,920,568, forward strand.
CACTGTTCTGGTTGGCTATCACTGAATAACAAGTAACCCCAAAACTTAGAGGCTTAAAACAACAGCCATGGTGTTTTTCCACAATTTTTGTGGGTCAGGATTTTGGGAAGGCTAGGCCGGGTGGTTCTGGCTTAGTTATTTGAGGCAGTTTCAGTCAGTGAGGGGCTGGTGTGGTCTGAGGCCAGCTGGGTGTCCTTTTCTCTTTTCATGTGCTATCAGGTCCTCTCTGCATGGGTGAGTTTGGGCTTCCTCAAAACATGGTGGCCTCACAGTGGCTGGGCTGCTTGCATAGTAGCTGAATGTTTCGTGAGGGAATTCCAGCTATCTGAGTGGAAGCTGCATTGTCTTCTAGCTAGAGAAGTCACATGGCTTTATTTATGCTGCATCCTATTAATTACAAGTGTGTCATAAACTGCTCAGATTAAGGAGAGAGAAACTAGACTCACCTTTTGAACGGGAGAATGGCAAGGCCATGGAAGGGCACGTGGGGCAGGAGACGGGGTTGCAGGCCAGGCTGGAAAATACACTTAGCCACACTGCTCTTGCCGGGTTTCTTCAGTGTTCCTATAGATTCTGTGAACTACCCAAAAGCCTTTGAACAATATTCTTTACACCTTAAGGTAATCAGAGCGCACCCCTCAGGTACGCAGTAAGAACCCTGACAGAAGTTTACTTGTAAACTCGGTGTAGGGGAAAGACAAAAGGAGAGTTGGCTTTGGAACCAGTTTCCCTCTGTAAGATAACGAGATCACGTAATGACTTTGAGAGGAAAGGAGAGGCGAGAATAAGATTTTGCTTGGTTATCTCTTGACCACAAGGTCCTGTCCTGCATGACTTAACTAGCTGTCTTTTCAAGAACTAATAACACTTGTAAAATATTGATAATTCCTTAACAACAGCATTAGCAAAGATGCTCGATACTAATGCCCGGAGAAGAAGGCAGATGTTTGAGTCTGGCCTATTGCCATCCCAGCTGTTGCTTAGCTGAGGATGGGCGCCAAAACCAGAATTTAGGCCAGTTAAAAGCCTCTCGTGTTTTCCCCTGACTGTCCGGGCTGTCAGTCTGTGTCTTGATACTGGGGCCTGAAAACTGCGGGCAGGGCTGAAAGAAGTGACCTCAGTGGGGACTGGTGGAGAGTCTATTCCAAAATCTCCATTTCAGCAGAGAAGAGAGAGGAGTGATGCTGGGAAGGAGGAATGTGGGCCTGCAGACACTGACATTTAAACCCTCCAAATGTGTTTCAAAATGAGATGGGGAGGACAAAATGAGCCAGGAAGAAAGAAAGAGCAAGCTTTGCAAGAAACATAATTAACCTGATATACAAGTATTAGCTCCTGGCATCAATGGTGCTATGGTCTGAATGCTTGTGTCCCTTCAAAATTCATGTATTGAAATCCTAAACTCCAAGACGACGGTATTAGGAGTTGGAGCCTCTGGGGAGAGAATACATCAGGCAGGTAGAGCCCTCATAAATGAGATTAGTGCTCTTAAAAAAAAAAAAAGCTCCTAGAGCCCTGGCTGGTGTAGCTCTGTGGATTGAGTGCTGGCCTGTGAGCTGAAAGGTCACCAGTTCGATTCCTGGTCAGGGCACATGCCTAGGTTTCGGGCCAGATCCCCCAGTGGGGGGCGTGAGAGAGGCAACCACACACTGATGTTTCTCATTCTCTCTTTAGGGGGAAAAAGAGGTCCTCGAGAGATCCCCTGACCTTTGTACTGTGCGAGGTTATATCAGAGAGATGGTCATCTGGGAAGTGGGCCCTGGTCAGGGTAGGGAGGCGGCACGATCTGAGACTTCTCAGACTTCAGAACTATAAGACATAAATGTTCATTGTTTATAAGCCACCCAACCTATGGTATTTAATGTTGGCGGCCTGAATGGACTAAGACAAATGGTATTCATCTATTTATTCATTTATTCATTCCTTGATTTTATTCATTCATTCCTTGAATTACTTTAGAAGCCAGGGCGTTCTGGGGAATGGAGAAATTACTGGATCAGAACCCTCACGTAGTTAGGGAAATAGGATTAAATGACTACATATCAGGCAATGCAGTTAAATCTCAGTTAACAAAACCTCTTGGAGGGAAGGTCCTTTAGGCAAAATCATATTTGGAAAGATTTTTTAAAAAGCAGGTATCTTGGGAAGTTGTTCATGCTGTAGAGCCAACCATATGCTAACAGTTAAGGGGGAAATAACTCTTAACTGTTAAGAGTTTCTTCCTATACAGCATGGAGAGGGGTGGGTGAAGGCCCTTATGTTTGCTTGCTAATCACCAAAGTCAACCATCAACTGACTAATACTCCTCTTTCACATCACACACATTTTCATGTTAGCATAGGAGGTACTCTGATGGGCCCAGAATACAACTTAACTCAGGTTCCTATACCATTTCAAAGGGGAATAGAGTGTCAGAAACTTACTCCCAGTCAGTTTCAGGGTTGGCTCCAGCTCCCCTATAGCTGTGCCTGTTTGGGGGGCTCACATTGTGGCAAAGCTTTCTTGCTTTCTACTGACTTCAGAGAGTTGTGTTTTTAGGTTTTTGTCTTGAGTTTATCTGTAGGAGAGGTGGTTCAATACAAGCTGCTTGACCATGCCAGAGTGGAATTCGCCACCCTTCCTTTTGAATAAACTGTAGGGGCAAGATATTGGGTTTCTCCTTTTCAGGGACTTACAGTGTCTACTCACTCCTACTTCTTCTTCCTTTTTTTTTTAGATTTTATTTATTTAATTTTAGAGAGAGAGTAAGTGAGGGAGAGAGGGAGAGAAACATCGACTGGTTGCTTCTTGCATGCCCCGCTGGCCTGAAACCTGGGCATGTGCCCTGACTGGGAATCAAACCAGTGACCTTTCAGTTCACAGGCTGATGCTCAATCCACTGAGCCAGGCTAGCCAGGGCTCACTCCTACTTCTCCCCACACTTTTCTCCCTCCCTGAAGTCTGGGGTTATGTTATGCATCCTGAAAAGTTGGGGAGATTTTTTCTGCTTCTTTATTTTTTTTTAAAGTCTGAGTCCATTTGGACACTTGAAACCCAAAAGTCTAAGCTTTTGAGATCTCCAAGACTTTTCTTTGTCTTTCTGCTGGCACAACCATTCCCTGAGCTATGGATGTCAAATGGTTTAGTAGGGTCACTCATCAAATACAGGGGGAGAAATAACAAGAAATATTGGAACTGGAAAGAGCATCAACTAATATTTCAAAAAATTATACCTCCACATTAGACAACACCTATGCTTTGTGATTATTTGGCCGTGGTTTAGTACGAGGCACTGAGTGGATCTGATATTTAAATCAATAGTTGCAGGTATTTATGCCTTCTTATTTCGTTCATTTATTCATTCAAGCATGCTTTACTCATTAAAAAAACATTTAGAGAATGCCTTTTCTTTGTCAGGCCCTGTGCTAGGTACTAATTATGGAATGAAAAGTTGCGCTTATTAAAGAAATTTCAGGTATCAGCAAACATTAAGGTGGGAGGCATAAGGCATCCTAGAATTAAATCCTACCTACTTTTCTTTGAGCAAATATGAGGCGATACTGGTATCATTATTTTTAAGTGCCTTGGGAGAGTGAAGAAAGCACAAAATCTGGAGTCAAAAAGCTGGAGTTTAAGTCCTACTTCAGCATTTACTAACTGCGACACCTTGAGCAAAACTCTTCATTTATCTAAGCCCCAGTTTCATTTTCAATCAGTGTTGAATGTTGCTGGAATGAGAGGTTTCTGAGATAAGAAAACTGCATATTCCTTCCCTGTGGTATCACCATTCCTAGCATAGTGTTGGGACATAGCAGGCGTTCAAAAAAATACTTTAAAATTAAATGAGTGAGTAAATAACAGCTCTAACTGCTTTTGTGATCACAGACTTTTCTAACTGGCCATCTCGAGAATTGTGAGGGTTCCGGGTTAAAGTGGGAAATGCTCCTCTAATTGGATGCTTCCTTTGTTCTTCCAGCTCCCAGCTATGCTCACGATGCCTTCCTGAACGTCTGATGGACTTTATTAGATGCTATCAACCAGGATAGGCTAGGTTATACTGCAGAAACAACTTGTAGTCACAGTGGTTAGCAAACAAGTCGTTTCTTCTTCGTGTTCCATAATCCTTACAGGTTAGATGGAGCGCTCAGCTTCTCACAGCCTTTCATGGGTCTAGACTGATGAGTAGCACCACCTGTGATGTTGCCAGTGACCTTGCTAGAGGGAAGAGAGGGCTCTGGAGAGTCTCATCCTATCAATTAAGTAATTGTTGTGAAATTGATACCCACCACTTCTGCTCAAAACTCATTGGCCAGAGCTAGTCATATAGCCTCTTCTAACCACAAGGAGCCAAGGAGAGCAATGCTACCCTCAGGCCATATGGAGAAGACCAGAACTCTTTAAGGAATAGTGCTAATGATCACTGCAGCCCTGCCTTGTTAGGGAAATCCTGAGCTGGTCCATTCAGGCCCCTCTAAGCACAGGCCTGATGCAAAATAGTCGGAAACATCTTTCTTACTCTTGGATCTTTTCACTGTCCCTCAGGGTCCCAGGGTCCTACTCTCCATCTCCAGGGTTTACCAGCACCCTTAACTATTAAATGAGGGCTAAACACCAGGAACAGGAGTTAGTTTTTCTGAATGGTCCACAGGTTGTGCTTTGGCTGCTGTTGCAGGGAGTTCACTGCCAAATGTCAGTGGGAAGGATGAACACCATTTTCCTGTCCTCTACTGAAAACTTACAGTGCTCCTCCTGGGCAAGTTCCAAGAGTCGCTGTCCCCTTGTCCACAGGGTTCCCAAGTGTAATGGATGGATGGTTCTCCCTTGAGTGGAGAGAGGTGGGTTTCTCAGTTCTGACTCTGATCAGTCCTGTGATCAATTTCTCTGATCAATTGCTCCCTACTGACATAGCCCCTCTGTTCCTCCCAGCTCCCCTTGTTGCAGTCCAGCAGCTTTGATCTATTTTTGGAAGGTGTGTGTGGGGCGGGGACAGCGGTTGGGTGGGGGAAGGAAAGACGAAATGATAGGGAACAATGGTTCTACTAATTTCAAATTTTTCCTTTTCCTTTTCATTTTATACTTGGACCTTGACTTTTGAAAATCCCAAAGCCAAGTGACTTTTGTCCCTGGTATCACCATGATGACACCCCCACGTGGCAAATGATGTCTTCTCTGGCTATCTAAATTGTTGGGAAGAGGGTTGGTGCGGTGTGACAAGACATACAGTGAGGGGACTGGAAATAGCAGAGGTGGAAGGGAAACCGTATCAATTCATATATTGAAATATTAGCCCACCACTTAGTTAATGATTTATCTCTGTAATTTCCTTTTTTGATGTCCGTGGAATACTTCAGTCTATCGGGCTCCTACATGTTCATGTACATACACTTCCTATCTTTGGTCGTAAAGTCTGTTGGCAAATGCAAGTAACTAGATAGGTCCCACGAGTGGAATGACCAGTGAAAGGGGTGGATGTGGATGGCTTCTGGTAAAGCCAGAGGGGCCCTGGGGCTGCGTGAGGGAAACGAGGCTGCCAACAGCAGTGCTTCTCACTGTGTTCCCCTCCCGTGGCTCTCTGCTTCAGAGAGCAAATTCTCTCTCAGCCACAGGAGGGCCCCACTCCCCTGAACTGCCCTTTTGACAGACTGGCAATTCAGAGGAAGAATGAGGAGCAGGTTCAGGAGCAAAATAACAATAATTTTGTTTGTTTTTGGCAATGGATGAATGGAACATTGGGCAACCACCCAACATTTCCTCAAATCGGTGATGTCTGTGGGTGGCATTCGCAAAGTATTAGTTTGACGACACTTTGGACAAAAGCCCCTGGCCTTCGCCAGTCGACGAGTACATGCATGTAAAGTACCCTAACGACTGCCTGCTCCCACCCCAATTCACACTCCCACACTGCAGGGGGGTGGGTACAGGGCATGTGGGGACACCGGCACAAGTGTGCCCTGCTCCTCTGTGACCAGGGGCACCATGGTCTTTCCAGGGATGTCTCTGGGAGGGCTGTGCCTGTCACAGCAAACACAGGGCAGGGGGTTCCTCCCCAACCACTGGCTCTGAGGCACAGAGCTCCGGCCTTTGCCACCCGGTCTCCTTACGGGAATGAGTGTCACCCTACGAGGGGCCAGCTTCCTGCAGCCCATTTAGTATGGAGCAGCTGGCCAAACTGTGATCTCATTGTCGCTGGAAACCACTTAAAATATTAACCATGAAGATAAAGACGAATAATTCTTGTACCTCTGGGGCACATTTGAGTTTCCTTATCTCTCCTGTCAGCCCTGAAATGTTGCTGCTCCGCTGCCCTAAGACCTGGGTTTTGTGGTCCCGTTCATAAACAATTAGGACAATCGTTCTTCAGGGTCCGAAGCTTCCGATGGGCCTATTTTCTGCAAAAACTGTCTACAGAATAACGAGGAGACTGACTTATTTTAAGCTAAAATGGAGGGGAGGGCTCCAGGGTGTGGTGAAATTGCAGGGTGGGGGCTGGAGGTTGGAAGAGGTGGGCAGAATAGGTTAGCTGGGACTCTCCTTCCCCCCAAGCCTCTGCGCAGCTGGGATGCAGCAAAAATGTTCCGGCGGCTGGTAGCCATGGCCGTAATCATCTCCAGAGTGGGCGATGCTGCTGAGGCCAAGAGAGAGAACCGTTCCAGTGGGGGGCCCCTTTAACTGAGCTTTTACACAAATTGTACAGTCTGGCCACGGCTGCTGCTTATCCTCTCCAGTTACCCAGGCTGGCTTAACTCCTCTCCATTCCACAGGGTGTGTGAGGAGAACCAGTTTCCCCATTAAATTGGGGTCTGCGTTTTATCGACTGGGAACACTGGGGATCCCAGTTCTGGGGCCATCTGTGACCTGTCGTGCTATAATAACTTGGTTTCCCCCGTGTTCGGCTCCCTCTCCAAGTACTTAGTGTTAAATCATAGGGGGAGGAAGTGTGAGCAGAGGAAAAACAGCACTATTACATGACCCCCGATGAGACCGCTGTGATAGAATTAAAAGCTGCCGCCCTAGGACATTCTAACAGATGACATTGTGAGGTTGCCAAGGTAACCCACCAGGATACAGTTCCAGCATCTTTGGGGTTGACGCTGGGTAGGGGAGGTCAGTCAGAGGTGAGGCCCAGCTGCCCAGGGTCAATCCCCTGACTGGCCAGTCCATGACAGCCAAGTGGAAAATCAGGGTTGGCTAATACTCAACACAAATGAACCCAACGTTGGCTCCTTGCTGGATATGCAATGAGGTGAAAGAGAATCAGAATACTACAATACTTTAGATAAGTGTTCAGTGTAGGTCACACAGAGCCTTAAAAGACCTAGATGCTAACAACTCATCCATTCATTCCATAAATGTTTATTGAACACCTACTATGTACCAACCAGGCAGGAAGTGTCAGAATACCTAGGGGGAAACGTTGAGGGTTCTAGAAAGCACTAAAAAATGCAGGCCCAAGCAGGGGAAAAAGGCATTTAAGACCTTTAAAGACTGTTAGTACTCAGAAAAATGTTGAGTGGAGGAAAATGGAAACGATCAGAATAATTTATTAATCCCAAGGACCTGATGTTTAAAACAAAATTCTGTGCAAAAATTTTACAGAGTCAAAATGGTTTGCTTCAAGGAAAAAAAATCAACCTCTCGCCTCACCACAACCAATTTATGCTGCCTTTCTTTTTTTTCTGCTTATGTTTTGAAAAATGCTTCGTGGGTTTTTTTTTAACTGGTTAACACCTATAAATGTTATTTTCTTTCTTCAATGTAGATGCCATGAAAAGATCAGAAAGATTTCTGATGGGCCTGCCTTGCAACACTGGAGGCTTCAGGAAGATTAAAGATCCCTCCCTCTGGCCTCAAAGGTGGGCGTTCCAAACCCTTGGTAGTGCCACCGGACACTTGTCCCCACACACTACTACTTGCACCTGGACTTGGGCTGTCACCTGGTCTTATTTTCTCCTAGGTGGCAAGCCACGGGAGAGCAGAGAGCAGGAGAGATTGGAAGTGTTGGTGAGTGGTCGTGACTGCTGCCAGCAGGTGGCAGGGTAGAAAGGGTAAGGGGCAAAAAGCAAGAACAAAAAACCCAATTCGGATAGGGGGAAGGAAAGAGAAGTGGGAAGGGTGTGGAAAAAGAAACACATGGAAGAAAACCTCTGAGAAGTAGTATTAACAAGAAGAATTTCTGAAATGCAAATAGCCCTTCCTTACCCCCAGGGGAGGTGTTATTAGTACCGGAAGGACCTCCTTGTAACACCTTTGGGGCTGAATCTAGCCTTCTCCCCTGTGGACTCCTATGCCTAAGGCCCTCTCTTTGGGCAGAAAAGGCACGTAATGAGATTATGTCTGCTGTCTATTCCAGTCCCCTTATAATAATAACAACAACGTTAATAGCTAAGTTATAGAATGCTTCCTAAACACTTACATACAAAATCCAGGAGGAAGTGGTATTTGAGAAATGAGGAAACAGGCCCAGATCAGTTAAGTCTCTTACCCAAGTCACACAGGGAGTAAGTAGGGAGGCCAGGAGGCCAACCCTGAATGTCTGACTCTAGCATCCCAGCTCCTAACCCCTACACTGTAATTTTGCTTTTTTAAATAGTTCCAAGAAGAAAGAAATTTTATAATGTGCGCACTGCCCCACATCTTCACTTTACTAAAGTAGCCCTGGCCTGGCACTTTATTTATATAATTTTCTTCTTGGGCACCTTAGAAGTGTAGGGAAGATGGTTCCCCAGATTTTCACAAACCTTCTGGACACCCTAAATTGGTGGCATCGCGTGTGGCAAGTAAACAGTGGCAACTATCCCTCTCCCTAAACACTAACTCCCAAGCAATAATTTAGGCAGCACCAGGGTCGCCAGGGATGGGCCCACCTGAGGAATGGGGAGGAGGAATGATCCTCCGTTGATGATCCTCCCACCTTCTAGCCGTAGTACCTTGGTAGCAGTCGCCCTCCAGAATCCCAGCTCAAAATTTGAGGGATCCCGGGATCCCAGGACCCCACGTGCGCTCTCCACAACACAGCCTTGGTTAGGAGGAGTAGAGAGGTGGGTACTTGAGCTTGGGACCTCTGAGCCGAGGGCACCGAGGGGTCTCTGGGTGTGTAGCAGTGTGTGCCGCACGCGAGTTGTCCGCCGAGTGGAGGCAGAGGCGCGGCACAGACCACGCACAGGGCGCGGGGCGGGCTCGCTGCCCCCGCAGCGGCTGTTAGGGGCCGCGCGGCTTCCCCCAAAGATGCAGCGCAGCATATTTTGCACATGAGTTCAGAGGAAGAGGAAGTGTAGCCGGCGGACGCGCAGCGGCGGCGGCGGCAGCGGGGGCGCGTCGGGACTGGAGCTGGAGCGCGCCGGGCGCAAGGCGCAGCGCGGAGCGAGCGGGAGCGCGGCTGCCGCGGGCTCCGACAGACTCACCATCGCGGGAGGGACAGACACACGAGCACGCCGCGCTGTCGCCACCCTCCTACCCCCGCCCCAACTGGTGCGCACGCCTTCTCCGCGCCGCCTCCTCTGCATGGCACAAACTTTCCTCCCGGGACGGAACACACTGTCTCAGGGAGCCCGCACCCACACCTTCTCCTGAGCTAGTCCGGAAAGGTAGGTAGGCGCGCGGCAGGACTTGGGGTGTACGCGGGCTCAAGCCCCTCCGTTTGGCCCTTTGGATTAGGACCCCTGTGGACAGGAGGATCCCTGCGTGGCGCCTCCCTGCAGGTTGCCGGAGCTGGGGCGTGTTTCCCAGGCTCCCGGGCTGCTGGAGGGCCCCTCCTCTCAACCCCTTTCCTCGCACCTCTGACCCGGTTTTGGATGGGATCGGGCCTGATCCATGGGATACAGCATTCTTGGGCCAACTTTTTCGAGAAAAAAAAAATCATCCCCGGCGCACTGTGGGGAGAGGCACCCCAGAGCAGCCTGCTGGGGGTCCAGGGCTTTGCCAGCTCCGGGCGGGGGCTGGGGTGGCGCCTAGGAAGGAAGCGGAGGGGAAGCTTCCAGGCTACAGGTGGGTCTAGGACACTGCTGCAGGGCTCCTCTGCAAATATGAGGCGGGAGCTGGCAACGGAGTCCAGGAGGGCACGAGGGTGGGGTGGAGGAGGCTCTGGCTGCCCTTAATGCGTGCGCCCTAGGAGGTAGCTTTGCTCTCTGGGCAGGAATGATGGATGAGTGGGAGCAGACGTGCGGCACGTTCAGAGGAAGCGCTTCAGCCACTGGAGGCTTAGAGACTCCGGGCGCGGGGAGTCCCCGGCACTGAAAACGGGCATTCCCCCTTTGTAAGGGGGTTTCTTCCCTAGTCCTAACCTACTTACCTAGGCTCAAGGGACTGTGCAGTGTGGGTCTGGGTCAGGGTGGGGCGGTGGCGGCGTATATTTCAGGAAACACAGCAGTCAGGTGTGCAAACCCTCCTCCCGAGCCCGGGGCTCTTGCCCTTCACCTAGAGTGTCGCTGTTTTTGGCAGCGAGAGCAGCGTGGAAGCCAAGGTGCTGGACCCAGGCGCGCTCCCTATTGCCTCCCTGTTGCATACGCCGGGCTGCCTCCTGTGGTTGTGGGTAGTTCCCGGGGACGATGGGGGTGTAAGTGAGTTTGTTATGGGGCTTATACACAAACAAACAAAAAGTATTTTTTTCAAAAAGTCTGGCACAGATCCCTATATTTGAGTGGTTGCCCTGGTTTCCAGCAACAGTCTCTTGTAATTGGTACAGCTGTTTTCAGATGCTGGGCTGGCAGTCAGACTAGGCGTCTTCCAGCCCCTGCCATTGTATGTCATCTCAGGATAAGCGAGGCCCTGCCAGGAAGGAAGGCCGGCGTAATGTGAGCGACCTCTGGGCCTGTGGGTAGGGCTTGCTGTGCACCCCCCGTGTCCCTAGCCACCGGGATTCCTAATTTGTACCTCTCAACAGCTGAATTCCCTACTAAGTTCAAGTGACCCCAGATGTCACCAAACCCCACAGAGGGATTAAGCAACAAGCTGTTTGGGGCTCTTGGTGCGTATGTGTGCTAACCTCAGTGAAATCACTTTAACCTCAGAGGAGCTCTGCATCCTCTTTTGCCTTCAGTGGGGTTTCTGGCCTGAGAACTGGGAAGTCATCCTCTGGCTGCATTTGTAAAACAGGTCGTTGGGTTGGTTTTTCTTTGTCTTTGGCTGCATGGACATGGGGCAAGTGGAAGTGGAGTGTTGTGCAGTTACTAATGGATTTGCTGCAGGAATTGAAAGACAACAAATTGGGGATACAAGTGAGTATGTCCTTTTCCTCTCTGTTGAGAAGGAATTTTTGGCTTACATTCAAATAATTGCTTTGTCTGTAGGGAAACAGGCAGAAAATCTTTGGCATGAGTGATGTGAGTTCCTGTAAAGCTACTCGTGTTCTTGCAATCTTCACTTTTCAGCAGAACTGAAATGATACGAGGCCACGGCTTGGTGGGCATGGCACCGTGACAAATTTCTAATGTGATGGGCTAAAGGAGGGGCACTGCGACTCTTTCCCCTGTCCATCTCATTTTAGAATATGTAGAAAAGTTGCGAAAGCAGTGACCATCCAAATACCCGCACCGAGAGCCTGTAATTTTGCTACGTTGGTTTAATTACACATCTCCCCATTGATTCATCCCTCTGTCCATTGTCAGTCCCACTTACTGTTTTATTCATTTTAAAGTAAATTGCAGATATTGATACAGGTCACTCCTAAACATTTCAGCACACATTCTATTAGTTAGAGTTGAATTGATGTTCAGAATTTCCTTAAGGTAAAATTTATAGACACATAGTAAAGCGCACACATCTTAAGAGTAACCTTTGCATAATGTTTTGACAGGTGCATACACCTGTATAACCCTAGTCTCTATCAAGAAAGAGAATATTACTGTCATCCCAGAAAGTTCCTTCATCTCCAGTTCCAGTCGGTGCCCGTCCCCACCCCATCAGTGGCAACCGCTGCTCTGTTTCTCACTTTAGTTTCCTTTAACCTATTGTAGACCCTGATGTAAATGGAACTCTTACAGCATTGTGTGAAGCTTCTTTCACTCAGCATGTTTTTGAGATTCACCCACGCTGAATGTTCAGTCCTTTGGTCTTCTTTTTTTAAATTGCTGAGTTATATCCACATTACGCCTATGCCACAGTTTGTTTATATATCCCTCTGTTGATGGACATGTGACTTATTCCCAGTTTTGGGAGGGGTATTGTGACTAAAGCTGCTATTAATATTCATGTGCAAGTCTTCCTAAGGATGTATGTTCTCATTTCTTCTGTGTAAATGTCTAGGAATTGCTGGGTCATAGAACCTTCTAAGAAACTGCCAGACCTTTTCCCATGTGCTTATACCACTTAACATTCCCACCAGCAAAGAATACCAGTATGAGATTTCAGATATTATAACCTTTTTTTCCTAACCCCAAGTCAGGAGCATCATTTGACTAGTATTCTTCTGGGGCCAGAAATCAGGACCAATGGAGACATTCTGGAATGTGTTTTCATAGGTGGAGGAGCTGTGAGCAAACCCCAACTCTGTCCATGGATGGGTTTACACTTAAGTCACTGTAGACGATCAGATGAATATTTTGTTTTTTAGAAATCTTCAGAAAAGGGAATTCCATAGGGGAATGTACACTTGGTTGTGAAGGAAGATTGACTGAGTGCATTCTACATAAATAAAAATAACCCCCAAACCCCACAGAATTCCACTAAACTTCTGCCAAGAAACTCCTGGGGGAGTTTCCAGCGTATAGATCTGGTTGACGTGAACTTGATGGAGAGTCCCGGTGCACTTCACTGGCTTGGGCAGCTAGCTGTTGAAAGGGGTTGTGTTTGCTGGGTGAGGAAGATCGGATTTGGCTTTTGGAAGGCTCAGAGAGCAGCTTTCCTGTTAAAGCGATTTGGCCTGTCAGGGAAAACAAGGCCCGTAGACAACGTCCCTGATGTCCCTGCTGGGAAAAAAGGCTGGTTCCTCTCAGTTGCCCTCATTCCTCGACCCCTCTCCATGGGCCAGCAGCCGAATGTGGGCATGGCTGATTCAGGAAACACGAAGTGAGCCTCCTGGCCTGCTAGGAACCCTAGGATGAAGTTTTTACATCTCTCCAAGGTGTCTCAGTGGGGCCCACGCTTTGCGGATGGTATGGAGTCTGGAGACATTGCCCTCTGGGACTGTTTTCATCCATTGCCTGGTACACGCTTGCCAGAGAGTGGGGGCACAATAAACATTGGCTGTACGATTCTCGTGACTCCTGGTAGCCATCTAGGTGATGACTTCTCTGGAGGTGGACACCTCTGAGTGCTGAGATGTCAGGGCCCCAGACGTATTTTATTAGAAGCCACTTTCCCGGAGCCCGAGAAACAGCTTCAGAAGGATTGGGTGTAGGAAAACTTGGCCCACTGTAAACTTTCATTGTAGTAGCTCCATTCTTATTTTATTACAGATTTTGCTATTGTTATTAACAAAATAATAACTATAGCGGCCACTTACCAAGTGCTTACTCTTTGCCAGGCACTGTCAGGCCCTTTACCTGCCGTGTTCTCTGAATTTAATCCTCATGGGAGACCAGCACTATTATTATCTGCTCTTCAGCCTTGAGGAAACTGAAGCTTAGCGAGGTTATGTAACTTGCCCTGAGTTCACATCTTCATGTTTCCCAGACTGGGGAGAGACTGTGGCATTCTGGTTTTGCAAATGTGTATTCCGTCTACAAGCACAGACATCCACATACGCAAAGCCACAGTATAACAGAACTGTAAACTGGTCAGGCAGAGCAGAGTCCCAAGAAATGATAACATTGAATCGCTGTCTTTAGTCTTTTTTCTTTGTGTTTTAAGCTTGCCAACTTTGGGGCAGCTGGGGCCTGTCAGGAGGCACTAAGTTTGGTGACAATTTAAGATATTATTGCAAATTAAGATATGATTGCAATTTTATTGTAGGAAATGAAAGACATTGCCAGCTGTTTGGTCCGGGTGTCTGTAGCTGAGCTGTCCAGTACGGTAGCCACTAACTACCTGTAGCCATTTACATTTAAATGTAGATGAATGAAAAGGAAATAAAATCAAGCGTTTGTTTCTGCAGTCTCACTAGCCACCTTCCACGTGCGCCACATGTGGTTACTGGCTGCTGCACTGGACAGCACACACACGGACTGTTTTCATCATCGCTGGAAGTTTGTTTGCACCGCCGCTCTGTAGTAAGCGTTTCTCTCTTTTTCTTTCCGCTTAAGAATTGACAGCACACTTGGCTAAGGCTTAGGCTATTTTTTTTTTTTTACTGACAAAGAGATAAATGTAGTCTGATTTTTCTTTTATGTTTACCTTTTAAAGGTTGTGTGTGTGATCTTTCCTCTCATTCACGTTCAGTTTCTGACATAAATTTGAGGTTTTTTTCCTCCTGAGCCCCCAAAAGGGGCTTTTGTTATTATCATTGATATTTTACCAAGATGCTTTGTCTTAAAAGATCGGTACAGCAGGCAAGCCATGGCCACTGCTTGAGCCCTGTTAATTCCTTGCTCTCCAAATAAGAATTCAGTTCAGCTTTTACATATGCATTTGTATGGCTTACTCCCTACCTGGGCTGAATTCAGGAAGAAAAATCGCTCTCAGCGGGGCCAGAACCAAAGAGCTAGAAAATCAGGTCGCATTCTACGCGTGATGGCTACCTGCCAAGACTGAGATGGAGGAGATGCCATTTGGTACTTAACCGCTTCGTTTTGGGGTGTTGCTGGTCTGGCTTGTCCCTGTGGTGTAGGGAGCACCGCACAGGGCTGCCAGGTTCTGTGTCCGGCTGCACGGGCCAGTGGGGACGTGGCTCTCTCCTCTTTTGTGCTGTACGCTATTCCAGAATCAGGTTCCAGGAAAGCGGACGCCAGCCCTCAGGTGGGGAGCACCCCGGCCAGCCACAGGTGGAAAGTCAACATCGGCTGTGTTTGGCTCAGCTCGTTTGCTACCGACCAGCTTTTCACCTACTTTGTAAAGAGATATTAGACGATTCCACACTTTTTCAACAAGGAAGCCAGCTGCACTTCACTGACAGCTTTCTTTGGCTTTTCCAGCTAAACTCACTCTGTTTCCCATGGGCAGGCAGGCCCCTTCACTGTCAGTGTGTGCTCTTTGCATGTGTTCTGGGGGGGGTGTGTGTGTGTATTGAAACTCCCTGCATTGTATTTCACTCTGAGGAAATACTTTTTGAGGAACCACTCGAGTTTTATGGAATAGCTCCCACATTCTTCAGATTTGGAGAAATTGTTGTAATAGGTATTATCCATGAAGTTGGGTGGAAAGAGATTAGGTGAATCACAGCCTCTGGGGAATGGAACTTGACCATAGCGTGGATCACCAAATTTTGGAAATATCAAGTACAAGGAATCGGACTGTTCATTTAAACACTTTGTTAACTTAGAGAAGTCTTTTGGGGATTTTTCTGGTGTTTTGGGACACCTTATAAGCACTGTTTTCAGTGTGGTGTAATTGTGGGTATAGGCAGGTTAAAAGGGATCTTCATGGTAGATAACAAGTCATGCCAGCAATAGTTAATATGACAATTAATATATATAATATAATATAATATATATCATATAATATAGTATATATCATATAATATAGTATATATCATATAATATATAATGTAATGGTTAACATTTATACTGCTTTTTTATGTGCCTGAGCTCTTCTAAGCCCTGCTAACTATTACCTTAATTATTCCTTACCCTACTAGTAGATTCAGTAGTCATGCCCATTTTAAAGTTGAGAAAACTGAGGTTCAGTTGCTTCCTCGAGGTAGAGGCACTGGGACTTGAGCCCAGGCGATGTGGCTCCAGAGGCTTTGCACCCACACCCTGTGCTCTGTGGTTAAGAAGGTGAACCTGAGAGTGACGGGCAAATCTTCCAAAGGCCCCTCTCCATCCTTCACCCGAGAGCATCCTTCCTGCTCCGTGTGTGCCTGTGGGGTAGGGCACCGGGTGTAGCTGCTGGTGGGGGTGAAGAAGATGTCACGGCTGCC
The DNA here is from genome assembly GCA_028533065.1 of Trachops cirrhosus. NCBI lineage: Eukaryota > Metazoa > Chordata > Mammalia > Chiroptera > Phyllostomidae > Trachops > Trachops cirrhosus. The sequence continues at coordinate 23,936,499 of CM052544.1, forward strand.
TTGGAGAAGTTTGCTGTCCCTGGCACTGCAGCCTGGCCCCTCTGGCTGCCCACCCACACCTCCACCTGGACAAGGTTGACACACCCGAAACAAACTTCTATCTGTTTCTCCCACAGCCAGCCCATCTCAGAAGGTGGCCACCCCAGCCTTCCCGTTGCTCAGCTCACAAACCCTGGAGGAGTCTGGGATGCTCTCTTTCTTTTTTTTTTAATGCCCTATTTCCAGTCCACCAATAAATCCCACTTTTTACCTTCAAAACATAGCCAGAATTTGCTGCTCACACCTCATCCTCATCTGGTCTCCCTCCCCATGATCAGCCATGGTTAGAGTGATGATGTCTTCCCCCTGCTGGAGACCCTCCAGGGGCTGCTATCGCACTCAGGACAAAGCCAAAAAAAATTTTTTTAAGATTTTATTTATTTATTTTTAGAGAGGGGAAGGGGAAGGGAGGGAGGAGAGAGAGAGAAACATCAGTGTGTGGTTGCCTCTCATGTGGTCCCCACTGGGGACCTGGCCTGCAACCCAGGCATGTGCCCTGACTAGGAATTGAACCTGCGATGCTTTGGTTCGCAGCCCGCGCTCAATCCACTGAGCTACACCAGCCAGGGCAAAAGCCAAAATTTTTTAAATACGCTTTATTGATTATGAAATTACAGTTATCCAAAATTTCCCCCCTTTGTCCCCTCCAAAGTTTTCACCAGGCACAGCACGGCCCACACAATCTGCTTCCCACGCCTCTTACTCCATGTGCTGCCTACGGCGGCCACTTCACCGGGCAGGTCCTGGAATGTTCCGGTCGGTTTGCACTTGCCTCCACGTTTTCTGCTACAACATCCCCCTTACTCCGTGGCTCCCTCTTTCAACTTTAGGATTTTGCTTAACGTCACCATCTGGGTGAAGCCTTCCCTGATCACCCATTTAAAAAAATGCACCGCCTTCCTTCATACTTGCTATCCTTCCTCCCTGCCTTATTTTTCTGTATTTGAAGTTCAACTTTAAAAGTTGAACTTCATTTCTTAGTTTTGTTTATTGTCTGTTTGTCTGCTCCTGAAGGTAAGGTCCTCGAGGGCAGGGTTGTTATTATTTTTTATCTCTTGTTTCCCTTGGTGTCTCTGATATTTAAGACAGTGCCTTGCATGTACTAAGTGCTCAGTAAAGGGGGGCGTGATGGTTTCCATGTGCCAGCTTGGCCAGGCTGGGGTACCCAGTGTTTGGTCAAACACCAGTGTAGGTGTTGCTGTGGGGTACTTTTTTTTAGGTGTGATTAACATTTCAATCAGTAGACTTTGAGTAAAGTAAATTATCCTCTAGAATATGGGTGGGCCTCATCCAGTCACTTGAAGGACATGAGAGAAAAGACTGAGGCCCCCTGAGGACGAAGGAATTCTGCCTCCAAACTGCCTTGGGACTCAGTTCTGAGGCTTCAGCTCTTCCCTGCGTCTGTGGCCTGCTGGCCTGCCCTACAGATTTCCAGCTTGACAGTCCCCGCAGTGACATGAGCCAATTCCTGAAAGCAGTTCTGCCCCACCTTCTCTCTGTATAATTTCTGTATACAGACACTCCCCTGTCCCCCCACCACACATACACCCTGGCCTATAGGTTTTGTTTTTCTGGAAAACCCTAATACAGAGTGTCAAGATGGAAGGGAAGAGAGTGCCAGGTGGGGGGTCCAGTGGAGGTAAAGGAATGGAGTAAAGGGTGGCACTGGCTTAGTCCAGCCTGACTCCACGGTGCAGAAAGGGGAACAATGGGAGACGGGGCTGGGAAGGAGGGAGGTTGGGGTGAGGTTCAGGACTCCAGGCTGGCAGCAGATGTGACTTACGCTCGTTGAGCCACTTGCAAGATGTAGACTGGTTAATCTGGCAGCAGCTGGTACTAGGAGTCAGATGGATGGGGGCCCAGGGGCAGCTGGATGTGAGGAAGGCCTCTGACAGTCCTGAAATGGCGGGCTGGCCCGAGAAAGAAGTGGCGGAATTGAAGATGTCCACCAGCCCTTGGCACCTGGCCAGGTGAGTGTAAGGACAGGACGATGGCAGGAGCTGGCCGATCCCCGGCATTTTGAGCCTGGAGATCACGAGGGCAGCGGTGGGACCCGGAAACAAGAAACACGGTGGGAGGAACAGGCCTGTTGGGCAAAACATCGCGTTCTCTTTGGGGCAGGCATGTTCATCTGGAAGTGCCGGGAAAGTTCCAGGTGAATGTGTTGAAACAGGCCCTTGTGTGTGTCCACCTAGAGTTGGAGGGAAGACGGGCTGGGGGAGACTGGAGTTCTCGCCCACAGCAGGAAAGTGAGGCCGGTGAGAAAGGCTGCGAGAGCCGTGGGGGAGCCAGGGCAGCCGTGCCAGTTTTCTGAGCACGCGCAGCAGTACCATGTATCGGAGGTTCCCGAACTCTGTACACAGGCACCCCAAGGTGCTACAGGAAACTCATGGTGGGGCGGGGGAGGGGGCGGGGGCAGGGGATATTTTGCATTTCCGAGGGAAAGACAGTGGTACTTGATGTATTGGACCCCACACTCACTGCTAGCTCGAGGTAGTTCACAATCCCAACATTAGCACCACATTCCTGGGAGGACATCATGTCTTCGCAAAGATGGATTTTGGGGGGTTGCTAAGAAAGCCGCGGTGGATCAGGCAATGGTGATTCCAAGGTTCAAGAAGCGGTTCGGTGCCTGGCAGAGGCACGCATCCCATGAGGGTATCGTCATGGTAACGTAAGAATGAAGGGAGAAGTTTCTTTCTTTCAATTTCTGGGCTCTTTTTTTTTTTTCAAAAGGCTACTAAGTTGTTTGGACATAATTATTAAGTTGTTTGGATGTGACTGCTTAATAAATAGAACTGTAGGTATTGTTTTTTTTTGTCTAGGGAGTGCTGTGAAAAATGTGCTGAGACACTATGGGTGCCTTTTACACTTCAGGTGCCACTGAGGAGTCTTGGAACCTTTGTCTGCTCTTGTTCTGGGTGTGATACGTGGACGGAAAGAAAGAGTCAGAGCCTGGATGGGAGGGTAGGGGAGCAAGGAAAGGTCAGAAGGGCCGCTCCGAAAGGTCGTATTTCTTCCAAAGTGAAGTTGTGAAGCAAATAATGGAAAACGTAAACGTTTGTGAGATCCGGGTAGCAGATATGTAGATGTCTTGTTTTTATCTGTATCCATATGTTGTCAGTGGTCTGTAATGAAAATAATAGTAAGAGAGCGACAGAAGGAGGGCTGGAGAGAAATGTAGGGGCGCACCTGTGTTTGGGAGGCAGCAGAGAGTCTGGGAAGGGAGCGTCTCAGCTACAGAGAGACTCTGGAGTTGGGAAGGTGGGGAACCAAGGGGATCAGCAGGGCTGCGTTCTTCTGGATTATGGTTCTCAGCCCTGGTTAAGAGGCTTTCGAGAGATCCTGGGCCCCACTGAAGCCTGGGTGCTAGGAGATTGGAGAGGCTTAGGAGAGGGGAAAGACTGGCTTTGCTCCTAGGGAGTTGGTTCCCCACTCTGGCTGCCAGTCACAATCACTTAGGGGGCTTTAAGAAATACTGATGCGTGGTCCCCACCCCCAAATGCCTGGACAGCAGGATATAAAACAGCTCTCCAGATGATCCCATGCTGCAACCAAGATTGAGAACCATTGTCATAGCTCAGAATTTCTCAGACTTTACTGAATCACTTCTTGAAAAGTAGATTCTGATTCACAGGCCTGGGTGGGGCCTGAGTTCTGCATTTCTTGCAGGCTCCCAGGGATGCCAGTTGCACCCATCTGAGCTCCACATTTTGAGTGGCAGGTGTTTAGTTGAGCGGGGTTGTGGCACAGACTAGGAGGAGAGCAGAAAGGTTGTTTGCAGAAGAAATCCGCTGGGATGTGGGCGTGGGGGTGGGGTGGGGTGGTAAGCAAGTGTTTTCTTTTGATAATGTAAATACCCTTTGTATTCCTTATCTTTTGCTGTGTAACCAATTACTCCCAAACTTGGCAGCCAAAAACAATAATAAACATTTATTATCTCAGAGGGTTTCTGTGAGTTAGAAATCCAGAAGCAGCTTAGCTGGGTGGTTCTAACTCAGGGTCTCTCATGAGGTTGTGGTTAAGATGTCAGCTGGGTCCTGACCAGGTAGCTCAGTTGGTTAGAGCACAGACCTCATATGCCAAGGTTGCAGGTTTGGCCCCGATCAGGGCACATATGAGAATCAACCAATGAATGCATAAATAAGTGGAACAGCAAATCAGCGTTTCTCTCTCTCCCCCTTCCCCTCTCTCTCTCAAATCAATAAATAAAAATTAAAAAAATGTATCAGTGGGCTGAAGGCTATTCTGGAGCTGAAGGATCTGCTTCCAGGTGGGTGCTGAGTTAGAACTGGCTGTTGGACAGAGGCCTCAGTTCCCTGCCCTGGGGACTTCTCCATAGGGTTAATAGGGCCGCTTTCTGAGCAATCTGAGAGAATGCGAAGTAGAGCCCACGTGTCTCCTATAGCCCAGCCTTGGCCATCACACTCTTCCTTTCTGCAATATCCCACTGGCTACACAGACGTAAGCCCTGTTCAGTGTGGCGGGAATCTCTCATCAGTACCAGGAGGATTACTGAGGGCCAAGAAGCTATAATACCCTCTTCCTGTTTTCAACTAGGAAAATAATGCATGCACAACAGAAAACTTGAAAAATAGAGGAAACCGTAAAAAGAACGTCATCCACAATCCGGTGAACCAGAGGGAAGTTCTGTGAGCATCGTGGCCTGTGTCCTGCCAGTTAAAAAAAGAATGTGGATTTTTATATAGTTATACACCTAGACGTTTAAAAGTGGCCCCATACAACCATATGGTTTAGATAGATAGATAGATAGATAGATAATTCTTTTATTTGACATCAAATTAGAAGCACTTTCAATAAATTTTAGTTACCCTTGGGTTTCTGTCTGAGATTTTGCTTGACCCATCTGATCAGTTGACTGAATTGTGAAGTTTTCATTTATGTTTCTGGGTTGAGAGTGACAACCCTATTCTGTAAAATACTATCAGTTTGGATCGTCAGGTTTTACTTTGGGTGACTGGATGATGTACTAAACACACTCCCATCTTTAATACGGGATTTGAGTGTAGAAATAAAAAATGAGTTTGCCAGCTCATCCGGCATCATTGCCCATAATTGCCCAGCCTCTGCTTGCTTGTCATGAGCTGTTGGCAATTGTTAAAATTAGTTTTACAGTTTGCCTCAGATTAGCGGCAAGTGTGTTAAATGAGGACTCACTCTTAATGAAACTAATTTGTATTTGAAAATATAACTACATTTATTGCCCCCATTATTTAAATGTGTGCACGCTAGTTGATAGGAAAAAAATGAATCTTCAAACTCAGGTTTCTTAAACCCTCGCTGAAAAATCATCTTTTAAGGAGGTGATCTTTTTTGAAGTGTTTTTTTTTCTTTCAGTGTTTTATGGGCATCTTGGGAAGCATTTCAGAAACAAATTAGAAGTCCTTTTAAAATTAAAAAAAATTAAATTTCAACATTTAAAATGACACAGGACATCGTGCCCCACTGCGATCAGCTTTCTCTGAGCCCAGTCTGTGGCGGCGTGCTCTCTGTTTCCGTCACAGCAGTTTTCTCTGAATGCCCTGCACTCCACCCACTTTCCCGAACAGCCAGCCTCGCTGCTCTGTGTGCATCTCTCTGCTCGTTGTCTTTCTCCTCCTTTCACTTTGCATCTCCTTGAGGGCAGGGCCTGGTCTTCCCCTTTTTATATTTCCTAACTGAGCACCTGACTCAAAGCAGACCTCACCAAATGCACGTTGAATGAATGAATGCATGAATTTAGAACATAAGTTCCCACCCTCACGGAGCTGAAAATTTTTGCATGAAGCTGGTCCACCATGTACCAAAGACATACCCCATTCTAGGCTTATGCAAAAAGTATTGGTTTTCCAGAATGTCACCATTTGAGGGGTCTTTGCTTCATGGTTATTTGCAACGTCCAATGTCCATCCTCTCATTGCAGTTGGGTCTCAGGACTTCCTGGTGATGACCTTATTTTCTTCCCTAGTCAGCGTCCAGTTCTAATTACTTTCAGCCAATTTCTGCCAGATAACTCTAAGTATATGTTTTTTAAGATTTATATATTTTATTAATGAAAGATTAATTTAAGTAATACAATTTAATTAATTAAATCCATTAAACATTAAATTAAAATTTTAATTAATTAAGATTTTATTTATTAGAGAGAAAAAGAGGGAGAGAAACATCAAAAGAGGGAGAGAAAATAGATGCATTGATAGGTTGCCCCTCACACGCCCCCAACCTGGGACCTGGCCTGCAACCTTGGCATGTGCCCTGACCCAGAATTGATCTGGTGACCTTTCGGCTCACAGGCCGGCACTCAATCCACTGAGCCACACCAGCCAGGGCCTAAGTATATTTGGCTCTTTTCCTGCTGTCTTACCACAGGAATGGGAAAAGACCTCCTCTGTTTCCTCTACCTTTCAAGACCTCCTGGATGGATTTTCTTGGTACCTTGATGCTACCAAGGTACCACGCCATACACGTGGCTCCAGGGATGTCTTCTGGGAAGACAAAGATATAAAAAGAAGGAAAAAAGCCTTCCAAATGATTGTCAAATAATCACAGCTTATCCAACAATCAACTCACACATTAAATATGTAACCTGATTCACAGTAGGTGTCAATGTACAGTGACTATAGGAATTTGGAGGGGCAGAGCAGTAGGGGTTGCATGGGCCATGGAACAGCACTGGGAACATTTTGTTGCACACCGGTGATTTTGGCATGTGTCGTTTACATAAAGGACGACAGCAATGAAAGGGGAAGTAACTGCGAGTGGCACTTCTGCTTACGTTTTCACTCAGTGAGCTGATGCCCCAGAGCGAACCGGAGGTGGAGGGGCCAGTCTGTCGGTCCCTAAGAGGGTCTCATCCTCCCAATGCCTCCGGCGGAGTCAGCCTCTGGCCGCCCTGCGTGCGTACCGGGACTTGTTCTTCATTGACAGGACCCTGCACGCACCCTACCACCCAGCAATCCCGCTCCTAGGTGTTACCCTAGAGAAAAAACTTACGCCTCATAAAAACCTCTCCATGGAGGTTTATCGCCACTCTGTTTATCCACGCAAACTGGAAACAACCTAGATATCCTCCCAAGGGGGAACGGCTGAAACAGGGCCCATCACTGCAGGCCGACCTCCCCGGGTGCTTGACCAAGAAGGCTGGGGTCATTTTGAGCAAACCTGGGGTGTGAGTTACGGATTGCATGATGAGTCACCCTAAAACCTAGAGGCTTAAAACAGCAACACTGGTGTATTTTGCTCAGGAATCTTCCGTTTTGGCAGGTCTTGAAGGAAACAGCGTGTCTCTGCTCCGTGTGGTGCCGGTGGCTTAACTGAGGCAGAGGCTCTGCTCCCAAAGTGGCTCCCTGGCCAGGCAGCTGGCAAGTTGGTGCTGGCTCTCGGTTCCTCTCCACATGGGCCTCTCTTTGGGGCGTCTTGGGCTTCCTCATGGCAGGGTGGCTGGGTTCCAAGATAGACATCCCAAGACGCAGGCAGTGGGTGCTCCCAGTTCCTTAAGTCCCGGATCCAGAAGCCGGCTGTGTCGTTCCGCCATGTTCTGGTGGTCAAGCAGTCATGGAGCCCAGGCTCCGAGGGGGTGATGTAGACCCCGCCTGGGTAATAGCAGTGTCAGAGGGTTTGGGGACCACATTTAAAAACCGTCGTGTTTATCATTTACCTTCTGCCTGACTAGCTAGAGGCTTTGACCCCTGAGGAAGACGTGCTCGAATGTCGTTGACAGCAGGGCGTGTGTGCAGCCACACCAGAAATCGTGTGGGGTGAGCCTGTTCCCCTCACCCTTCCCACCTCTCAAAGGCCCAGACCCAGCTTTTGCTGCAAGCATCTTAGGAGATTCTACTGTGAGCATGATTGGGAAACCTCCCGTAGTGAATAGTAAAGTTCACGAAACTCTACAGTACTGTAAGTCACTGTTATACAGTGTCTTATTTTCCCTCTTTTTGTAAGCTACATTTTTGTGACTTGTTTCAGCACAGTAGTGACTGAATATAGTCACTGTATTTTTGGAATGATATAAAAGTCTTTTCTGTTTCGATGGGAGGTGGGGGGCATTGGTCGAAGAATGAAGAAATGAACTAAAAGGGACACAGGTGTGCCAGGAGGGTCTTGGACACAAAAGAGTGAGAGGTGCGAATTCACACCAAGGTTTTGGTGGCCAGCAGCTTCTTTGCATGTCTCCTTTTCCAGAGAGATCAGTGCTGTAAGAGCAGTTGCTTAACCAGGGTTGCACACACTCCAAAGAAATGAGTCTCTAACGTTTGAGATCCCACAGATTCACTGATACGACAGTTTTGTTACTGTTTGGTACTGTTTATCTTATCTCTGCCTGATTGTATAGATGATTTGCCTAGAGCTGCGTCATATCTTTGAAATAAGCACAGTGCCCTTTGGAATGAACTTGGCAGAGACCTCAAGTTTGGGACAGTTTGATTGAAACTTTAACTCAAAGTTTCAAATTGGGAGAGTCTTTCTAATGTTCCTTGGCACCCCTCCACCGCCACCTGCCTCAGCCTTGCCTGAATCTTTCTTACTCGTCTGGGTAACCCTCTCCTCCTTTTTTTCTGCTGTCAGAGAACCAGTCCTAAATAGAAAAATTACTGTTAATCAGACTAAAGTGTTAGTGGCTACCTGGAGCTTGGTTTGTTGCCTTTCCCATGGAGGTTTTTATAGTTTCCAAAGAGATGCTGCGGTAGAATAAGTCTGATTTCAAAGGAATGAATCTCCAATGCTAGGACTTCTCTAACAGGATAGCAAGAATGGGAGGATTTTTGAGGAAGAGGCTTCTTCTTGGAGATTCTCAAACACTCCGTCCTTCTCAGGGAGTGACTTGGTGAGCCTCTGGTTATTTCCGGTTCTGTTCTGGTGGTAACAGTGCTCATTTCACCAGAGCTACCTGGTGCCCGGTACTTAGGAACCTTCCCCTCTCCATTTTCATTCTGCTTTGTCCAAGCAGATGCCAGCCAGCTTGCTTTTTAGCAGTTAAATATTCAGCCTCTGTACAAATCAGCCATTAAATTTGCAGAAGTAGAGTATTTTACAAGTAATCAGTTCATGCAGATTGCACATAAATCATGTCTGCTCCGGCCCTTTGGACGCTAATGTTCCCTTATTAAGGCATAAGTAAGCCTTCCTGTTCTCATCCATCCTTCTAGACTTTTTTTTACTTACTGAAAAGTAGAGCCTGGTTGTCACTACACCACCCTCCCCCCCACCACCTTTTCTGAGGTTCATTTTGTTTTTCTGGACCTTGCCAAATTGCCTTAGGAGGCTGGGTACCTTGTGAATGGATGGAGCGAAAGGAAATTCTTATCTCTAAAAGGAAGCGGTTACCACATTTCTGTTGGTGATATTCTTGGCCGGTGAAAATTTTTGTGAAATATGCTCTGATGGCAGCACCAGCGCCCCAGGGAGGGGGAAGCGTTGGCCACGCGCAGCGCACAACAGGAAAATACCTTCCCCTGAAGTCTGGGGAGGGGGAGGGGGTGACGAGTCATTTTGTGAAAGTCATTCTGCCCGAGTAAACGAAGACCCTTCCTTGTTTTCCAACCCCTGGAAGACAGAAAGCTCAGCCACCCTAGTATGCATGTTATTTTAACATTTCCCCATTTTCTTTTCAAACTGTGACTACACATCTTCACTCGAATACACACGTGGATTTCTGCTTCCAATTTCTCTAGCCCTGCTATTAGTGTTCAGCCAGTGTTTATGTTGGTCTAAAGTGACTCTCTAAGAGCGTGCAAGCATGGTATTATTCCTGGGGTTTGGTCTAAAAAAGGGAAAAGGGGGACCCGTAGACAAGGCCCATAAAAGTACTACCATCTCCTTTTGGATGTGTTTCATGAATATAAATTCCTGTCTGAATAATTACTGTTGAGGGTAGAAAGGACTTTGGAATTTGGAAATTGTAACAACTTATTATTTTCTCTTAGCAACCACAGTGAAGGTGACACCTCTCTCTCTCCCCGTCTGTCTCCCTCTCTCTCTCTAAGATGGGCTGACACTATAATGCACTGTATGGCTTTTTAGATTCCGTTTTTAAGTCACATATACAGATCATAGTGGAACTGAGGCACTCTTAGGTAGTATTGTCCTCAGATAATGAAAAAAAGCTATAGAGCAGGTATGCTTTTGGTGACATTTAAAAAAAAATCACAGGATAGCTGGTAGTGATATCTTGAGAGAAGGGTGGCGAGCCTGGGTGCTGAGCACAGGTTGTCTGGTACGCGGGTCATAGACACTCTAGTTCCCATAAAGGCTGAGGTCCTTAATGTGTTCTTCAGGGACATCAGGAGGTCTTTTATGCTATGGTGTTTAAAAACAAAATCTCAAAAGAAATCACTCTCCAACTCCCTCCTCCTCCCTTGTTGCTGGCAGCTGCTGAGATGGGTTGCGGATTGAACAAGTTAGAGAAACGTGATGACAAACGGCCTGGAAATATCTATTCGACTTTGAAGAGGCCTCAGGTGGAAACCAAGATAGATGTGTCCTATGAATACCGCTTCCTGGAGTTCACGACGCTGAGTGCGGGTGAGTACAGGGTCTTCTGCTGAGGCTGCCTGATCAGTGCTGGGGGTGGGGCGACCGACAAGGACACACTGGGGAGGCGGGCAGGGTGGGCCGGGCTGTGGGAAACTGAAAGGGGTGGGCCTGTCCCAAGGGGACTGTTACAAAAAAAATGTAGAAATCCAGATTTTTCACGGGAAACCCTTTCACATTTTAAAAGATAGTGACTAATTCAAATGATAACAAATTAAAACCATAGGTGAGCCAACCTGTACACCTGAGTGGGCTGAATTTGGCCCATGGGCCAACCCGTTTGCAGACCGTGTTTCATGCCAAGCTTGTGGAAAGGGGAACCTGCCCTATCTAATACGGATACTGTCTGCCCGTCCAGCCAAACTCACCTGCCCACTGTTCTGCTGCCTTTCAAGGGTGCTTGTCGATCGGGGCTTGGCTTTACCTCGCCTGAGCCAGAGGGTTTCCGGGTCACTTACCACCACCAGTATCCCACTGTTACTGGGGTGACTGGCAAGTGGGGTGGTCCATGGTGTCATCCCAGAGCGTTTGCTGAGCGCTCACTGTGCAGAGCATGGGGCTGGTGCTCTATGTTTCCTGGAGCTGCTCACCTGGTGACAGAGAAGAGTCATACACATGGGGGGAAAACTCACCACACTGTCGTTGTGAGTTGGAAAACACTTAAAGTATGTTTTCAGAAGAGGAAGGGAGCATTCTTCCTTTTGGGGCAGCAGGGATTGGGGGGCCTGGAAGTTGGGAGCAAAAACCAGGTGCTACAAAACTAAAGCATCTTAAGACACCTCCTCCCTGGGCTTTGAGTGTATTTTAAGCTTCTAGTAACGGAAAGAGAATTCGTGGGACAAGCCCTCATGTTTGTGGGTGTGCGTCCTGGCTCTGCTGTGGAGTAGCTGGGCCCATGGCTGGGCCTGCAGCATCCTCAGCTATCCAATGAGCAAATGCTCATCCACCTCCTAGGGCAGCTGTGATGATTAGAAAGGGCAAGCTCAATGTGTGGCACATAGTAGGGTCACATAATAGGGTCAATGTGACAGATTGTAGGGTATTACTGCCATTCCTCTTCCTCCTGGACCACTCCTGCGGTGACCACCTCCATGCTGAGTGAGGCTCCACCTGCTTCCCGAGTCCGGAGAGAGATGCACATTGGGTGTCTCTGTGGGCACCTTCTGTGTACCCCTCCAAGTCCCCCAAAGTGTGCCCAGCTACTGCCTCATCAGATGGCTTTCTGCTGGCGCCCGTGATGAGTAATGTCACCACCATCCTCTTAAACAGCCGAACTTGACACCTTCGTCCTCTGTGACCTGGCCTTCTCCTCAGCCACGGTTTCCATTCCGTCATGTCACCCACGCCTAGTAAAGCTACTTCTGAAAATGTTTGTAATAGAGCTGATATAATATGAACAAATCCAAACACAAAATTATTCGGAGTGTCTGGTTATCCATTATTTATTTGTTCAGTGAATATTTGAGTGCTCACAACATTCTAGGCATTGTATTTAGAATGATTAAGGAAAAAACCCAAAAGTATGTATAGGAAGAAAGATTGGAAGGAAATATATGGAGATATTAAACATTGATTGTCAAGGTGCTGCAATTATGGGGCGATTCTTCATATGCATATACATGTGTCCGTGTGTGTGTGTGTAAATATACATACACACATGTAGCATTGCGGTTTGTGTCTTCTGCTATTGAGAAGACTGACTAGTGCTGACCTCCTGTCTTCTCACTGCTTCATCGCCCATCGTCCGAGTTACTTCCCTGACCTCCCCATCTGTTTGTCTGCTTCGGGTGCCCCACTTGAAGCACCCACACTGTTTTCTGTGTTGTGCTCTTTTTGATGGAATTGCCTTTTTTTCTGATTATGAAATGAACTTATACCCATTATATAATGTTAGGAAAACATTTTTAAAAATCCCAACTGACCTCCCTGCATTCGGCCCTTGTCTTACCGTTCGTATCACCCATCTGCTTACGGTCTTGCTGTGGCCCCCTCACCCCAAGTGACCCTGGCTTCCCTCTGCCCTCATTCTCCTGCCATTTGTCCTGCATGTTCTGCCACTGTGCCTTGATGTTTCTAGAAGTCCCTGGGCCTCCTCAGGGCTTTCGCACTGCCTGTTCCCTCTGCCTGGAAGTCCTCCCAGATATACCCTTCGCTCAAACTCTCATCCCCCTTCTCTGTGGAACTTTCCATGACTTTTTAAAATTTCTGCCTAGCCCTGACCAGAGTGGTTCAGTTGGTTGGAACATTGTCTTGTAGACCGAAAGGTTGCAGGTTCGATCCCTGGTCAGGGCACTTGCAAGAAAGCAGCCAATCTATGTTTCTCTCTCACATCGATGTTTCTCTCCCTCTCCCTCTCTCTAAAAAGCAGTGAAAGATAAAATAAAATTTCCATCTCTCCTCCAATGCCCCATCCCTTTCCCCTCTTGATTTTCTCCACAGCACTTCTTACCATCTTACTTGGTGTATTTTGCTTATCGTCACTTGTTTCTCCATTTGTTGTCTGCTTTCCTTCGTGAGGAGATAGAAGGCGTCCTCATGAACGCAGGGCCTGTGTCTGTTTTGTCCTCTGCTCTGTCTCAGTACTTAACACAATGCCTGGCCCACAGTGGATATGAATAAATATTTGTTAGATGAATACTCAATGTATATTTTTGTGTCCTGCATTTTAGCAACTTATCATATATAGTGAGGCGTGCCTCCTGTTGTTCCATATGTTCCAAAAATAGGATTTAATGGCTATACATGATTTAATCATTCAGCATACCATAATTTATTTAGCAGTCCCCTTTCAGTGAATATTAGAGTTATTTTGGGCTTCGGGCTGTTATAAATAATGTTGCGATAAGCCAGGCTGGACATAAATATTTGTGCATATTTCTGATTATTTCCTTAGGAATTACTGAGTTGAAAGATATGACTGTCAGAACTCTCAACAAATCGCTCAGTGGCCTTCTAGATAGGACCTGTTTGTGCCAAACACAAATCTGGTCATGCTGAACCCTGTGGCTGGTTCCCTTGCGTGGATGGAGTGGAGCTTCCTGCCGGTGCTCAGGGCTTTTTGCAGCTTGGTCTGGCCCTTTGCGGGCGATCCCCCAACCGTCTCCAGGAGGACATGTGCTGTGGGCCTTGGCCTTGTCTGCTTCCCCTCGCCCCTTGCCGAGGACCCTCATTTCTCGGCTTCCTGATTAGCCCAGGGCCTGCCCTACCCCCTCACTGCTCACCAGACTCCTGCTCCTTCTTGACATCCATCCTGTCAGAATTACTTTATTCTGTATGCCAGTACTTTGTCAGGATCATCCTATGATACTTTATTACATTATATATTATACTTGTGTTTTCTTGAGGGCTGAGACCAAGCCTGGCTCACCCTTCTGGTCTTCTTTCTTGTTCATGCTTTCTAGTGGAGCACAGTGCGTCTGACTGGTCGGGTTCTAGTAAGCCCTCCGAGTGAATGTCGCGGATGCTGACTCGTTTGCCTGGCAGCCTCTCACGTTCTTTCCAGAAGTTCTAACGGGATTATTCGTTATTGCTCCAGAATGGAGCCATTGTTCGTCGAGAGCCTACAATGTGCCAAGTCCTATGAGGGGGCATTATATTCCTGACCTGACTTTTCCCCTAACTTTTCAACGTTGTCGAAGTATCATTGAGCCCACTGCACTGCAGGCATTTACGGGGTTAGCCTGTGAAACCACCCTCTCATCAAGATGCAGAACCTTCCCTTCACCCCAGCGCTCTCCTCCTGCTCCTTTGCAGTCCCTCCTTTTCCCCAACCTTTTTGTTCCCAGACAACCAATCACCTGACCTCTGTCATGCCTTCTGCCGCTGATTTTATTTTATAGAACTTTCTATAAACAGTCTGGTCTGGCTTCTTCCATTCAGCTTACTTATTTTGAGATTCATTTATGTTGTTCGGTGTGTCAGTAGTTCATTCCTGTTTTATCGCCGAGTGGTATTCTCTTTTATGGATGTACCAGTTTGTCTTCCTGTTCATCTGCTGATGAACATTTGGGTCATTTCCCGGTTTTTGGTGTTTACAAATTAAATTGCTGTGGACTTTTGTCTTTGTGTGGCTTCTTACGTCGTTTTGTGCTCACAGTTATTCAGTGAGGTATGTGGGTACCCTCATGCCTTTTTTGCTGTTGAGGGAACAGAAACTCAGAGAGGGTAAGAAACTTTTCGAAAGATATAGTGCTAGGAAGTGAATGACTAGGGCAGAATTTGAACCTCGGCCTCTTGGGCGTCAAACCTCTTGGGCCTTACAAACCACAAGGTGCTAGACAAATAGGCCCTAACACCAATGAGAACATTCTTGATAGGAGACTTGTGTTATCATTGAGATGAACATAAGAATATTCCTCTTCCATATGGTGTTGGCCACAGGAGATTTTTAAGTAGCACTTGATCTGCTTATTTTTCCCAGAGAAGGTGCTCATCAGACTTTTAACAAATTGTAAGTTGAGGAGAGGGTGTTGGCCCAATTCCACCTGGTGGCTTGGACAGGAAGGGGATCATGTGCGCTTTTAAAACATCAAGATCACAGTTAACACTGTTTTGTTTGTGCCTTGCTTAGAGCTCGGTGCTGTGGTGGATGATCCTGGAACCGGCAACTTCACTTGTAGGGCTGGCAGAGGCGAAGAACAGCAGGAATCTCTCAGTGAAGCGCATGAGCTGCCAAAAATCTCAATTCTGGGTGATTTGATTGGGTCTTATATTTTCAATTAGCTCTGGGCACCAAGGGATGAACCTGCCCTTTGATGGGTTTTGCCACAGATGGAGGCCCGTAAAGCACTGCAATTTCTGCAGGACGGTGCCTCATTTGTCCCGTCTTATGTGTGCGTTCTGCCAGTTTCTCTGCGCTAGGCCACTCGAACACCACCTGAAAGCCACCGGCGTCGGCTCCGTGAGAACCGGCTGCTCTTTGCATGTGCCGGGTGCCGGGGGCAGTCGGCACAGTGAGTGATCTGTTTAATGAGGCCAGTGCCCAGAGCTCGATCTTTGCTGCGTTCCAGCCTGGCACTGTCCAGTGCAGGACCCACCAGCCGCATGGCTATTTAAGTGTCACAATTAATTAAAATTAAATAGCATTTAAAATTCAGTTCCTCTGCCACACTAGCCACACTTGGGGAGCCCGGCAGCTGCATGTGGCCGTGGCTGCCGTGCTGGATGGTGCGACAGAGAGCACTTCCATCACCGTGGGACGTTCTGTTGGGCTGCTCTGGTCTGTTTTCAAGGGAGGACAATTCAGGTTCCTCCTGAATCCTGAATCCACAGCTCTAATTCAGATTAAAGTACTGTGTTTTATTATGAAAGTTTACCCTTGGGTTCTCCTGGGACCATGCATATCAGTTCATCGATACCACAAATATTTGTTGAATGCCGATCTGGGGCCGGGGTGTTGAGTCCTACAGGACGTGAGGGTGAACCAGATAGGAGATTTATCCCGGTTGTCTGAGCTCAGCTGCCACAACAACGTATCACGGAGTGGGTGGCTCACACCACAGACATTTATTTTCTCAGAGTTAAAGGTAGAAAGAGTTGGAGGTGAAAGTTCGAGATCAGGGGGCCGGCACCGTTGGTTTCTGGTGAGGGCTGTCTTCCTGGCTTGCAGAAGGCTGCCTTCTTGCTGTGTCTGCACATGGCTGAGAGAGAGAGAAAGAGAGGGAGCGAGCTCTCTAATGTCTCTTCTTATAAGGACATTAATCCTATTGGATTAGAGTCCCGCCCCTTTTTGACGTCCTTTAATTTAAATTACTTCCTTTTTCCAAATACAGTCACATTGGGGGTTGGGGCTTTTACATTTGAATTTTGAAGGGACACAATTCAATGGCCTACTCCACTTATTTAGATTGGTTCAAAATCTCTTAAAAATGAAGAACCAGGTGATTGTAGTACTCAGTGCTAAAGTGCTGGTGATAGAGGGGACGTGGTCGCCCCCAGTCCTTTTGGAAAGGCGTGTGTGTCAAGGATGGCTCGAGATCTGCAGGTGGATTTGGAGTTAGCCAGGCAGAAGAATGAGGGTGGAAGGAGATGATGTTTTCAGCTAAAAGGGAAAACCTATGGGAGGAGCCAGAGCCCAGAGACAAAACGTACATGTGGGTAGCTGGCAGCAGTTCAGTTTGGCGAGAGTATGGCCTTTGGGAGAAGTAAGTGGGGGCCAGATGACTAAAGGTCTGAGGTCTTGGATTGAGGAGTCTAGGTTCTCTCAAGAGCACTGAGGTTTTTAAAGTGAGGAGAGGTGACTTGATCAGATTCATGTTCTGGAACGCCCACTCTGGGTTCAGAATGAAGAAGGATGGAAGGTATAACTGGGGGAAAGGAACCCATTTGGAAGCCACTGCAATCATCAGGCAAGAGATGAAGGTATTCTCAGTTGAGCACATTGCAGCTGGGACCGGAGAAGTGGGCTGGGTCAAGACAGATTAGCACTCGGTCCCAGGGTCTGATGGGCAGGTGAGGGCGAGTGGCTAGTAGAGGAGGACGTGGATTTGCTGGGCACCTGGTTGGCTGGCATGAGGGCCACACAGCTGAATACTCTTGATTCTGCTTTAAAAGCATTTTCAGATAACATGGTCATTCAATCATCCAAGTAGCTTTGAGGTCCATAGGGAAGACATCATATTTCTTTCTCTATCTCTTTTTTTTCAAATGAAGAAATTGCCTTGACAGACAGTAAGTAGTGAGACCAGTGTTTGAACTCTCTTCACCCAGAATTCTTGTCCTGAACACGAAAGAGAGCTCAGTGCCAACTGTCAGGCCTATTGACTGGTTCTGAGAGTGTTTGTTTAAATCACTATATCGAGATATAATTTATCTAAAATAAAATATGCCCACAGTAAGTGTATGGTTTCGTGAGTTTTGATCAATGTAAACACCCGTGTAACTGCCACCACACTGAAGGTGCAGAATGTCCCCATCTCCCCCGAGTATCGCCATCCGTCTCCCCCAGCCCTTGCCCCAGACAGCCGCTGATCTGCTTCCGTCACTGTGGATTCGTTGTGCTGCTTTTAGAGTAACAGGGATGAAACACACAGCAGAGATTCTTTTGTGTCATACTTCTTTAACTCAGCACAGTGCTTCTGTGTCTCGCCCATGCCGTTGCAAGAGCACATTCCTTTTTGTTTCTGAGGAATATTCTATTGTTTGGTTTTGCCTCGGTTTGTTTAATCACTCTCCTGTTGAACGTTTGGGCTGTTTCCAGTTGGGGGCTGTTATCAAACAAACTGCTGTGCACATTTGTGAAGAAGCCTCGTGGGGACATATGTTTTCATTTCTGTTGGGTAAATACGCAGGAGCGGAATCGCCGGGTTGTTTAGTAAGCGTATGTTTACCTTTGTAAGAAACTGCCCAGCTGTTTTCCAAAGTAGTTGTACCATTCTGCACTTCCAAAACTGTACGAGAGGTAGTAGCTTCATCTTTTTGTATGTAATAATTAGAGTTACTGTTTATTCAGCACTCAGTGTTGTATTAATTCATTTAAGTCAGCTCGCAACAACCAGAGGAGGCGGGTGGAGTTGCCTCCATGGTATATATACATTCAGATCTTGAGTTTGGAGACATTATGAGAGGAACTTGGCCCGGGCCCCCGGGCAGTTAGTTGGGTGTTTGCAGCACATGCGGTCACCTTACCGGACAGAGGACCCTTCACTTGGGGCTCTCTTAGTCCCTGAACCTCCTGCCCACTGTGGTGAGTTTGCACTAAATGGAAGGGTTTTGCTGTGAAAATGTTGAAAAGTAACTCATGCTTTATTGCATGTCTTCTTCAAGCTGGCTTCTCTCAAATTCCTGCTTGTAAAGCACTCCCGTGACACACGTTACCATTTCTAGGATCGGTTCTCATTGCCACATTTTTTAAATTCCCATCTTTGTGGTTTTCCTGTCTAGGAGGTCTGTAAGAGCTGACCTTTGGGAATTTTTCTTCGGCATTTGCTGACCAGGCTCATACTGGGATTTTGGCTGCAGGCATTTTAGTCTTAAGCTCTGTATGTCACTTTTGGGTGGTCGTGATAATAACAGAGGGCAACATTCATTCTTCCAAACGTGCACATTGTGCAACGGATCATTTCAGGGTCCAGTTGTTATCGAACTTCCAGTGCGGGCAACTGGAGCCCTAAACACAGCTGCAGAAGCAGTTGGTAATCACTGTCTATGTAAGTTGCCCTTTTAATCTCTCTTCCCAATTAGGAAAAAAGACTAATGTAAGAAGAAGGATCACAACTTACATTTATGTCTAAAAATTAACAGACTGAGGTGTTTTGGGGCTAAGACCGTGGGTGCCCAATGGCCAGTTATAAATCCTGGCACTGTGGATTTCATGGGTTTGGAAGGGGGCACGGATAAGCAAGTTTAAAGATAGCATCCGAAATAATGTTAGCTTCCAGGGAAAGACTACAAGCCTTTAGGATGAATCCTTTCTTTGAAGGAATGGTTCTCCAACTTGAGGGTGATTCAGAATCATCTGGAGGGTTCTGTGAGACACAGAATCCCAGGCTCTAGCCCCAGAGTTTCTGGTTCATGAGGTCTGGCGCAAGACCTGAGACTCTGCATTTGTAACCAGTTCCCAGGTGATGCTGATGCTCCCAATCTGGGGATCACACTTTGAGAGCCTTCAAAGACCAGGTGGAGTGCAAATTTCTTTTATCTGAGTGGAGATAGAAGGAAAAAAATAATACTGGTGCAATTTTTAAAAAATTTTTGATTTTAGAGAGAGGGAGGGCGAAAGGGCGAGAAACAGTGACATGAGAGAAACCTTGATTGCGTACCTTACACATGCTCCCCAGGGGACCGAACCTCCAACCCAGGCATGTGCTCTGACTGGGAATCAAACCAGCAACCCTTTGGTTTGCAAGAAGATGCCCGAACAACTGAGCCACACCGGCTGGGGCTGGTGTGAAGTTTTTTTTAAAGTATAAAATAAACTCAATAAATACTTTCACACCTAATTGTATGTTATGACCGACTCCTAATTTATTGCCGTAAAGTAACTTATAATGTGTTTGGAAGGACAGGCCATACTCCTTAAAATATATATACTGATTGACACAGTGATTCTCAGACTTTGCTTTAACGATTTCCATGCCCAGGCTACACCCCAGACCAATGAAGTCAATCTTGGGGAAGGGACGCAGACAGCATTTTTGAAGCTACAGGTGATGCTAGTGTGCAGCGTGGCTGAGAACCAGTGAGCATGCGTTTGTGAAGGGCCAGGTGGTTGGTATAAGTGTGGTACCCCACTGGTTACCCTCAGGTGGGCCATGTGCTGAGATTCTGTTTCCCATCAGCCCCTGGGGCTGTGTGGATCTCCTGCAGGTCACCCCCAGATCCCGAAGGCTGCTTTCTTTCCCCTGTGTGCTGAGAGTATGTGTGACATGGTGTCGGTTGGGATGCTCTGGTACAAACAGTTGTTCTCAAACTTTAGCAGCATCTGAATCACTTGGTGGGCTTGTTAGGACACAGATTGCTGAGTGTGTGCCCCTAGAATTTGCCATTCGGTAGATCTGGGCTGGGACACAGGGCTCTGCATTTCTAGCAGGTTCCCAGGTGCTGTTGCCGCTTGCCGTTGCTGTTATGGGGACCACGTTGAAAACCACAGGGTTAGACCCAGGGCAGTGAATGTCCTCCCGGCAGCCAAAATCATCCTCCTTATCTGAGTCTTCCATATCTCCACCGTCACTGAAACCCAGCTGTCCCCAGTGGTCACCCAACCCCCCAGGGCACCCTAAAACGTTACATGCCTGTCCGTGAGGAAAGCCAGCACTTCTCAAGCTGGCTCCCTCCTAATCCATTCTTATCCTGATCTCCAAACAGGGATCCCAGGAACCTACTCACTGTTCCTGAAATGGGGCCATGCATTCACTCCCCTCTGCCTTTGCACGTACTCTTCCCCACGTGGAGAGCTGCCCTTCCTGCCCACCCCCATCATGTATCTGGGTCCTCTCACTCCTTCACGGTCTAGGAAGAGCTTCTCTTCCTCCAGGCTCTCTTCTCTGAGAGCCCAGCCCTTGGGGATGATCAACCACTGTGGCAGGGGACAGAGGAGGGCACAGGAGGGAAGGATGGATTTGGGGATGAGAGGCTGCGTGCATGGAAACGAGTGTTGACTGGGAGGTTACTGGGCTCCTCTGAAGGAAGAGGAATGAGAGGTGGGTCCATGGGACAGTTTCTTGCTGGCCAGTAAGTTTGTGGCCAGTCATCTGGGGTCTGCAGACAGCCCCTTCTTGGCTAGGACCTTCGTTATTGAGTATCTATGTGCTTCCCACTTGGCCAGGGCAGGAGGCCATGGCTCAGCTCAGGGGCATTCAGAACTACGGCTTTGGCCAGCACACGAGGAGCATACATCCCCTCATCGAGATGGACCTCATTTTCAGTTACATGGCCCATCACCCTGTCTCTAACTACTCCACCTTAGAAGCAGGTCTGCCAGCTGTGGTTGGTCCCGACAGCCATGTGATCCAGCCTCTTTCTTGGCTCCTTTTTGGAAGACTTTGCCTTAATCAGGTCTCCACCACCTCTGTTCCCTGCACCCCTTTTCTGTTCATTTGCGCTGCCCCTGCCAGTCTGATCAGGCCGCATACAATGACATAGAGTTGGCAATCTAGAACAAGCATTAAGGGACCGAGCTTGAGTGTCGGTGCTGCGCCAGGGAGTTGGCTAGGAGTACCACGCGGCTGCAGGTGCCTTCAGGCATGGGTTCCCCTTCACGAGGAAGCCCCACATAGGAAGCTATGGAAAAGAACCGGGGACACAGGGTGGTTATTTGAATTACAGAAAGATTGTTGGTTTAAAGTGGGTTTGACCATGGGGTTCCTTCAGATGGAGCCTCGAGTGCCCTGAAGTGTTTGTTTTGCCATTCGTAATGAGGCGTTTATCACCTCTCTCTAAAGACGATACCTGCAGCTTTAGAACATAACAAATTCATCTGTAATATTTGCAGCTCTTCAGCAGAATTGAACATGTTGATGGCATTTTTTTTTGCAGGTAAAACAAACAAACCAATCTTAAAGCAAAATGTCAGGGGCCATGAAAGGGAGGAGGTGGAGGGATAAAAGGAAGCCCCAAAGTAGCCCATGAGGTTATAGCATAAGGCAGAGGGTCCCCCAGGTCTGAGTTGGAGGGGTGACTGTAAGCTCATCCCTGAGGGAGGATCCTCCAGCTGCAGCCCTGCATCTCCACAGCAGAAAGGCCGCTCCTCTGCCCGCCTTGGCTCGCTGAGAATCCCTGCAGGGGACAAGGGCGATGAGCAACAGACTTGGGTGATGAGGATAATCTTAACATTGTAACAGTAACAACAGTAATAACAGCTAATGAGCCACATGCCATGATTAGTATAAGTTAATCCTCAGAGGATCCTGCTTTTACAGATTAGGAAATGAGGCTCAGAGAGGTTACCCCACATGCCCACTGTCACACAGCAAATATGTGATGGGGCTACAATCAGAACCGAGACTTGCCTTATCCAAATCCTTTGCTCTTATGCAATGTTGGCCTTACCACAGGTCTTTCAGGTACAGCTTTGAGGTTCAGTAGGCTCTGAGCTGTCATTCGAAGACCCCAGCCGCGATGGCTTTCCCTTCCATAGAGCTCTGCTTTAGGGAGAACTTACCCATATGTTTGGTGAACTATAGGTTGTGGGCATGAGAATAGCAACAGAGCTCTGTGCTGTGTGGGTTGTCATGCAGCTTCACGTACTTTCGCTCAAGTGATCCTTGAGGCTCCAGAGGTGGTTTTTCAGTCTCGTCATGTGGATGGGGAGGCTCGGTCACATGGCGGGCCTGCCTTACAGGGCCACAGCATGAACTTGGGTCTTCCTTCTCCATGTGGCCTGTCCATCTTGCTGCTGCCCAGCCCCCTTGGGGCCTGGGGGTTGGAAGCTACATTGAGATCATGCTGCTTATCACTTGTTGGGAACCACTTTCCGTATTTGCCAAGGTCAGGAAGATTGGCTAATGACCCAGTGGAGTACAGAGTTGGCTTCCATTTGTTGCTGGTTTTAAAATAGGGCTGTTTGACCTCTAGCTCAGATTTGGAAGACCCAGTCTGAACTTGGGTACGTGTGGATGGCTGCCACTTACTCCCAGTTTTGTCAATGCGCCAAGCTCAGAGTTTATCCTGTGCCGAATATAGACACCTCCTCTGCTGAAAATAGCGGGTGCTGTAGGGCATGAAAACATTTTTCTTTCCTAGAAAATCGCTCCTTGCTCCACTAGGTAGCATCGACCTCTGTGAAACCATCTGTTCTTCCAATATAATTTCCAGACTATTAGATTAAATAGTTTCTCCTGTTTTCTTTCACTATTCATTAATAAATTGTATTGCCGAGTTCTGTATTATATGGAGAATGTGTGTGTATGTATTTACTTAATTTCAGTTTGGGCAACAGCGATTGCTGGGCACTGTGAATTTATCTAATTTCCTACCCATGTTTCACTTTTGTTTTTAGTTTCTGTAACTGCTAAGAGTTGGTTTTGTTTTTTTTTAACACTCATGAGAGGAAGTCAGTGGCGTGACTTAAGTTGAGGTTATGGTTGGGACATGTGCCAAAACAGACCCTGTTTTTAAACAGAAGATGCAGAGTGGTAAGGAAATCGGTTCCCATAAAACATGTCTCACCACAGATAAATACCCTTTTACAGAGTTGCCGGGGATTTTCAAAGATAAATGAGATAATATGTGTGAAATGGCTTTAAGCTTTTCTGAGCAGAGCAGAAATATACATCTCCTGTATTGTTGTTGCTTTTGATAATGCAACCAAGTCTGCTATTAGTGTTAGTGTTACTGTTAAATACTCACTAATGGAGGTAATAAGATTAGATTTAAGAGGAAGGAAGACATTCTTTGCATTCCTTTCTTAACATAAAAAGTCATCTTGCCTTTTTTCCAGCTACTCCCAATCCAGTTTAAGGAACAACATTCAGGCTTGTGGGCTGAGTGGTGTGTGTGTTTGTGTGGGTGCATGTGTGTGTGTTTAAGGGGTCAATTTCAGAGACTTAAGTCTGCCTGGATGTGAAACGACATTCCTTGATGATGACTGTTATCTGTCAAAGCAAAACCCAGTTATTTTTTTCTACAGGGATTCATAAAAGCAGCGTTGTGGTAGTGGCAATAACTTTTCTCTAATTTGGTTAAAATGGAACAGAACACAAGCTGATGTTCTATGCTAATTATTGTTACTACTAATTATTGTTACTAGTGATACTGCTTCAAAGAATTTTTGTGAAGAGGCTTTATCCAGTATTTTGTCCAGATTTCACCGATGCTTCAGAAGAAAGGAGGCCCGTTGAATTTTACCTGTGAAACGTTTTCCAAAGCAATTCTGGTGTGAAAAGGTCAGTAATTCTGGCCTCAAGTTTCAGGTCATTGTCATTACGTCTACATATCTTGGACGTAAAGGATTCAGATCCCCTGATAAATAAACAGTGTACATGTCATCAGTACCTGCTACACTTAGTGGCAGCCAGGATTTTTTTCCCCATCCTGTTGCATAAACATGCTTTTCAGGTGCATACATATGACTTTGTAGGAGGAGGAGACGTGAGTTTGACAGCCTTTTAGGGCCCTCTTAAAAAAGGAAGGGGATTATTTCAGTTGGGCATTTCAGGTGTAAATTCAGAGGTGCTACATAAGCACCGTACGGAATGAGTATTGCTTTTGATGCAAGATTGGTAATATATCTCTGAGGGAACTGGCATGCTGGGAGAGGTGGATTTCTTTAATGGTGAAAGCAGTCTTGTCTGACAGATTATACAGCAAAATTAATTTGTGGGATATTTATTGAATACCTGCTCCTTTTCAGGCTCCAGCTGGGCATGCACAGGTGAACAAGAAGGTGAGGTCTCTCGGTGTAGGAACCAGCGGCTGAAACATCCCACTCAATTCTCTGTTATTAACGTCCTAGCCCCGTGTCTCTTCATGTATCTGGAAGCCAGTCCAGAGTGGCACAGCCTTAAGAGAGTCTGTGTTTTTTCTTGGGAAAGCGGCTGCCTCAACTTACCATTATTTATCTTTGACCTAGCAGGCCCCTGCATGGCTGGAGATTTATGTACTGTTTGGAAGGCAGAAGAGAGTCCTGGAAATCCTAGACCCAATCTGACCTCTGGGCCCACCAGACTGCAGCCTGGGAAATGCCCTGGGTTCGTGCCTCCATCAAACCAGCTTCCTGAGGGTCAGCGACTCATCTGGGTGGCTCCTGTCCACAGGCTGAGCTTCTGGGGACTCAGTGGGTGCATCCAGGGTGCCCTGGGGATGTGCTCCCAGGCTTTCAGTCCCTGATGGCTTTCTTGGTGGGAAATGGTCTCTTTGGCTAGGGTGAGGTGTGAAAGGAGTTACTGCTGCTTCTTCCAACTGCCTGGGCTTAGGTGATGCCAGAAGCATGACTAGGGGCAGGGAGAAGGGTCTCTAGGGTTTTCTGGATTTCCTTGCTTTATCCCCCAAATTGGTGGCCCGACTGCTCCTTTTCTCACCACTGTTTCCTGACAATTTGTACACTAAATTAAAACAGAAACCTTTTCTTTTCTTTACTCAGTGGATTCTTGTTGTGACGCCACACAAGTGGATTCAACTGAAATAACTAAAATTTAAGAAAGCTTGTCTTTCCTCATAATGCCATTTACTGTCTTCACAATAAAGTGAGACATCACAGGTGACTCCAGCCAGGCAGGCTGCAGCGCCCCAGAGAGCTGAGCCCACCAAGGCGTTGTTCTCCAGACTGGGAGGAATGTTGGCGCTCCAGACGGAGCTTGGATTTGGGAGCTAAGTTAGTGGAGGCAAAAGCAACTTTAAACCCAACTTCGGCTTCATAGTCTGTGTTATTGAGCAGCATGGTTGGCACCCTCCAAGGTGGCCCCCGATAACCCCTGCCTCCTGGTGGTCACACCCTTGTGTGTGGGAGGACCTAGTGACCTGCTTCTAGTGAATAGGGTTCAGCACAAGTGATAGGATGTCGCGTCCAAGGTTAGGTTACCAAAGACAGCGGCTTCCATCTTGGAGTCTGTGTTGCTTGCTCCCTCTGAGGAAAGACAGCTGCCCAGTGGACAGAGCCATGTGGCAAGGAACTTAGGGAGGCCTTTTGCTAACAGCTAGTAAGGAACTGGGCCCCTTCCCAGCGGCCCCTGGGGCCTGAGTTCCGCCAGCACCCATGTGCACGGGCTTGGAAGGAGGTCCTCCCCCAGCGGAGCCTTGAGATCCTGTGGCCCCGATGCCACCTCCTGAGGGGTCTTGAGCCAGAGACTCCCGGCTAAGTCAGACCTGGATGCCGACTCACAGAAATTGAAGTGTTAAATGTTTGTTGTTTTAAGCTGCTCACTTTAGGGGCAATTTGTTAAGCATCAGTAGTAGATAACTAATAAAGGCGGTTTACGTTAAGTGTCTTGATTCTCTGAGAAGCAGCATTGTGGAGTGCTTCAGAGCAGACTCTTGAGCCAGACTTTGAGTTCTGGCCCTGCCCCTTGTTAGCGGTGTGACCTTAAAAAGTCACTTAACCTCTCTGTGCCTCAGTTTCCTCATGTAAATGGTAAATGTAGCTTATGGCTTCCAACCTCTATCTTTTAGGAAGACTAGCTTGAAAGAGGTGGACATGGGTTTGAATGGACACAACTCAGAGTTTCTACTACAGTGAATATGAAGAAGTGGCTGTATTAGTAGCTTTTGTGCCTCAAGCCTCTTAAGTTCCCAGGCTATGTGGCTCCCATTTGGCCGAGGGCAATTTTCCAGAGGAGGGGCAGCCAACACATAGCACCTGGGGGACAGGAGCATGGGCCCCTTCAAGGCCATTGACAAGAGTGATCCCTGGTGTGACCTGCTAGTATAAAAGCAAATGATCACTGCATTTTTACAAAATTCCTGTGCTTTCTTGGATGGCATGAGCTGCATCAGTAGCATTTCTAATTGCAGGCCACGGGCCTCATTGAGCAGAGTGCCTCTCTTCTCTGGACTAAATTATATGTTAAAGAAAAGCCTTCTTCTTCGACCACAGTTATTCATCGCCCTGGATGTAAATTGCTAATCCGGGCTTCTAGCTGCGAAAAAGATCTGTGACATTTAAACATATTGATGGAATGCAAATGCCCTGTGGTTACCCTAGCAAATGCCCCATCAAACTCAATGGCCGAGGAGGATTTGGAAGATGTGGGCATCCAGAGCTCTCTCTTCACCGTGGCAACCATTCTCCCCCGGATGCCAGCATCCGGTCAGCCCACCACAGGGAAGGCTGTCGGCTCTGCTCACATGTCCCCAGTTCACTGTGGGTTGTTTACTTGAAGATCGTTAACTAGATTTTTTACTCCTTTCTTTTACTTTCCTTTCCTCCCTTCCTTTCTTCCTTAAATGAGGTTCCTCTAATTCAGCCCCCTACTTTAAAAATAAACATCAAGTTTTTGTCTGGGGAAAGAATATACATATATATATATACATACACACACGCTCTTCTCAGTTTTTCAGAGTTTCTTGTGTCTCCTTGCTGTTTCCACTTCGTCTGCTCTCTAGCAGGAAAATAAAATTGCATTCGATTGACATGCTCTCCTGCTGGGAACTCAAGATATATTCCACCCTTTCTGTGTGTTCCTAGTTTTGATGAAATGGTGGGAAATCTCTGGCAACCTTAAATGAGATAGGCGCTGGCAATTTATCCCATATCAGGGAGGCGTATAATCATTTACTCATTTTTCCCCATTAAAGAAACACCGTGAGAGTTGGGGCAGCTGATGCCCTGTGAACGCCAGTGTGCTTTAATGGAGACGCCATTAATAATTTACCTTAATAGTGTAATAGTTGCCATTTTTGTGACCAAAAATTTGTTTCAACCCCTGCTTCGTGGATGAAAAGTAGGATCAATTAATATTGAGTGATGACAGCCTCCCTGCAGAGAGAAAATAGGAAATCTTGGTGTCGTCATCCGCCTTGTGACTAAGAAATAGCTTTTCTTAATTGTACGGAACAGAGAAACCCAGGGGGATGTAATTCATTTCTCTCCAGCTTGCAATGTAAATTGAAAGTAAAGAAAATAACCCCATGCCAGAGTGGGGACGTGAACTCGACCACTGAGCTACGTCTGAGTTGCAGGATTTGCTGGAAGCCAGGGGACGGCTTTCCCCAACACGGGGTCTCCTTTCACCTTGGCATTGCTCCAGGTTCCTCTGATACCACATGAGCAGCGCGTTTCTCTCTCTGCTCCCAGATCTTCTCACGGCTCATTCCTTCCCCGCCATCTGGGTCTCTGCTTCAAGGCCACCTCCTCGGAGAGGCCTCCTCTTACCCTCCGGCCTAAAACAGCCCCTCCCCTCGCCCCTTCCACTCTCAACCTCCACTCCCTGCTTTCCTTTCTTCCTGGAACTTGTCGTCCTGTGACATCATGCTCTGTTATTTTTGTTGTTGTTATTTATGGTGTCCCCCAACCATAATGTGAGCTCCACTTTGTCTTGTTCACTGCCAAGTCCTCGGTGTCTCAGTGCCTAGGGCGCTTGTTGAATGACTGGTTGATCGATGTAAAAACTCCATCATACAGGATAGTTTAAAGATCCTTGCACGTTCACACCAGCCTTCTTTGAAGGTATGTTGACTTCAGGCAGATAACACAATCTCAGTTGATCCTCTGAATGTGGCTTGGTGCCATTATCTTTGTACATCAGTGCCAATAGCCAGAAATCCCAGTATGTAACCCATCCCATTGACAGCATTCCCAGACCTTCTGCAACATGCTCTCTGAAGAAGCTGTGCATCTTTACAGCAGTGATCACAGTTCCTTGCTTGTTCAGTTTCTTCTCCCCTGCTGGATTTTAAGCACCATGAAGATAGAGGCCATTTCTATCTCATTAACTGCTCTGTCCTCTGCATGTACCACCGAGCTGCATGAAGCTGCTTCTGGGCCTATGGAAACCAGCTAATGCCAGCAGGATGAAGTACTGCAAGCAGGAACAGGAGGTCCCTTCCCCCCTCCCCTGCCATCTGATCTCCACCTAGAGCCGTCACTGGCAGGACCTAATAGGAAGTCAGCTAGCCCGCAAGGAATGCAGAGTCCTAGCTCACAACAGCAACTAAAGGACCAGCCCAGTCCACACCCTCAGATTCTCAGCATCCCTGCACCCTTGTGCACATTCTTGACGTAACAGAACAGCATTGTTTCTGCTTAAAAACCTGCAACTGGTCCTTGTACAGTGCTCTTGCTTTTTCATCAAAGAGAGGAAATACGAAGTCAGGATGTCCTTCTGCAATGGTGTCTGTCTCTGGGTGACATGAATTATTTTTCTAGTTCAGTCTGTGGATATGGGATGGTGCTGGTGGAGCAGGAAGCAGAATCAGCATTGCTCAGAGATGAATTAAATCCTTTCTCCCTCTCTCTCTCTCTTTCTCTCTCTCATTTTTCATTAACATTTACTCTTGAACATGGAAGTACCAAGAGGCACTCCAGAGACTTCCCTGGGTTCCATTTTTATAGCAGCATCTAATTTCCCTTGAGAATTGAGATCACTCACCCCAGCCACCTTCTTTGCTTTTTGCTTTTGCGGTGTTCGTAATCCGAAGTGGCCAAGGGACAGCCTCAGCCTCCAGGTCGGTGAAACCATTGTTGTGTTCCTTGATGGGAGCGTTCCTCCCTTAGGAACCAAGACCTTCAGAGAGTAGATAAAAAGTTATGGGGCCAGGAAACAAAAATTCCACTAGATTTACCAGGAGAGGAGCCGTTTCTGTTTCCATCCTTAATTGCTGGAACTTTATATGCTGGCTGCAGAAGGGATAGAACTGATTCAGTTTATATTCCTTGTCCTGAAAAAGTGAACTCCAACTTATCAGGATATTTGCCTCCCAACTTGCTCTACGGGGAATGTTGGACCAACAAATGGTGCTTTTGTTTTTTTTCTAACAAAGTACACAATTTTGCAAGCACAGTGGTGGCTGAGGCTCTTCTAACTTTAATACGACATTGCATGGTGAATCAGTTGTTTAAAAACTGTATTGGATGGAAGCCTATTTTTGTCTTCACCTCTCCTTGAGTGCTTTAAAGTGGCCATCGGACACCCATAGTTGTCCTGTTCCTTGTTCCCAGCATCACTCGTCACCACAGGGCTGGCCAGTGTCCTGGGGGTGTGTGGGCCTCTCTCTCAAGGCCCCAGGATCGGCCTTTGTTTATCTTGCAGGGACGAGGGTCCATAGCAGCACGCACGAGTAATTAATCAGCAGCTGTTTATCAGTCCGTCAACCTACGTGTCAAGGAATAGTGCTGGCGGAGTGATTTAAAAGTGTGGACTTCGGTGGGGCCAGGTCTGGGTCTGAGGCCTGCAGACCTGGTGGGAGACCCGTCTCTGTCATTTGCTCTGTGACCTTGAGTGAGTTACTTTGCTCCTCTGAGTCACAGATTCTTGCCTGCAAAATATCTGTATGTTTGTTCCCTGGGGTGGTTGAACTGAATGAGGTCATCAGATAAAGCACTGGGCAGGCTCATAGATAAGGCTCAGTAAACGGAAGCTCTTTTTATTTTACCAATTGCAAAGAAGAGTCAAGTAAGAATTGTGGATGGGAGGGCCTGAGAGGATTTACTACGTAAGACGGGAATGATTTAAATGGTCCTTCCCTAACGTGCACAATGAGGTTGTTCTGATCCCTGTCCCAGGTCCCATCTGCCTGTCAGACAGTGGTTCACCATAGTGGGTGGGCAGGTGCAAGGCAGAGCAGTATGAAACATGACACCACACAGGCCACGAGGACCACAGGCATCTTTTGGCCGAGGACAGCTCAGTGTTCATAGAGTGAGGTCAGCCCAGAGGTAGGTGCAGGGCTCGAGACCCCTCGAACATAGAGCAGGATTGAGAAAAGTAGGGGGACTTTGAGGAGAAGCTCCCCGACTGAGTTGCAGGCCAGCTGGGTCAGGGAAAATCAGAATGCTTTATGTTAACTAGAATACTTACAAGAATGCAGAGTGCTTTTGTGGACCTTATCTTATGTCATCATTTGATAATAAGGAACTCAGTCTTACTCAGAGAACTTGGGGTTTATCCACAGGGGAGATAAGATGATCAACTGTGGCAGTCTGCGTCTCCCAGCACCCCAGTGACCTGGGGTCATCTGGCCCAGTTTGGGGATGTGACGTGGCTTACTCTGGCTGGCAGTGGTGAACTCACTGGGCTGAAGGGTAGACAGGGCAATTGTGTTTCAAGCTGTTGATGTGTGTGTGTGCACGCAGGCACACACTGGGAAATGGGTGTTATCCAGGAGGACATTTGTGGCCAACAGTGATTTCCCAGAAATGTTTCGAAGGGAGAGGAGCCTCTGAGGTCACCCCACCCAAGTGTGACCCTGTGCAGATGAGAAAACAGGCCACTGGCGGAGAAAGAGCTCCTTCAGGGCCAGTCAGGCTGCTGGTACCAGCCTCTGAAAGAACCCCCAGATTTCTTGCCAACTCCTGGTCTCACCATGGTCCTGCGTTGGCCACATTTCTCAGCTTTGGATCCTTCACCACTGTGTTAATCACTTCAGTTTCAGACCTCCCATCCTGTGTAATTAGAGACCAGTCTGTGGGCCTGTGAAGGTCATCATGCGTTGGGACAAAGCCTGTTTCTTTCAAACAGGAAATCACATTCGCCTGGAGCTGGAAACAGCAGAATTGTCTCTGCCTTGATGAGGTTCCACGCCACCACAGTCAGGCAGGTGCTCCCTGTCATTCCAGAACGCTCCAGCCGAGTTCTCGTCAACGCCTCCCGGTCTGGTCCCCCCGCTGTACACTTGTCAGAAGTTCCTGGAAGCCTTTGGGCCTCTCCAAGTTCTCCCTCCTCTTTCTAGACTTAAGTTGTTAGATTGGAGTCTTGTTCTAAGAACTTTTGAAGGTTCTGGCCCTGGCTGGTGTAGCTTAGTGGATTAAGCACGGGCCTGTGAACCAAGAGATCGCGGTTCGATTCCCAGTCAGGGCACATGCCTGGGTTGCAGGCCAGTTCCCAGAAGGGAATGCACAGGAAGCAACCATACATTGATATTTCTCTCCCTCTCTCCATCCTTTCCCCTCTAAAGATAAATAAATAAAATCTTAAAAAAAAAAACAACAATGGCAACAGACTGAAATCTTAAAAAAAAAAAAAAGAACTTTTGAATGTTCTGATTTCTTCTCCACAAAATGAGGACTGGGTCAGAGGCTCCTGGCTCTATACCTACCTGGGTAGGTGGCCTCTGTGGCTTCTATATATTCTGTATTTAATGAATTCCCGATTTCATTTCTCGAGCCCCGGACTCTGTCACAGGAAGAGGGAAGGACAGTTGCCTTTCTCAGTGGCTCTTTGCTCCAACACCTGTTGTTTTTTTTTAAAGGCAAAATCCCACATTTTATAAATAGTTATAACACTCTGTAAATTTCCTAGGATTGCCTTTTTAAAAGGATGGCTTTTTTCCTAAGCCACATCTTTGGACCTTTCAAATTCAAAGTACTAAAATAATATTTAAAAATAAAAATTACTAAATTTTATGCACATTTTTGGATCAAATTTGTGACATGACAAAGTTGTGCTTTTTATGTGCTTTGCACATTTTATAATTCTGAAGGATCTTGGAATAACCAATTTACAGTGCATTTGTGCTATTTGTAGAATTTTTTGAAGTGATTTAAAGTGGAAGCGTGGACATAGGTTCTACCTCCAGTATTGGCTAGCTGGGAAGGGCCGATCAAGTCGCCTCCCCTCTCTCGCCTCCTGTGTATTCAGCACTTGACCCGGTACCAAGTCACTACAGAGGCTCTGAATGTAAATCATCACACCAATTCTGCAAGGCAGGTACAATTCTTATCAACATTTTCCAGTAGGAAAACGAGGTGCAAAGACACAGCTTTTATGTCATGAGGCCAGGATTTGAGCCCAGGCTGTCTGACTTCTAAACCCACAGTGGTAACCTCTGTGCCTGCTGCCCCCTCTCTCTGCTTAAAATAGGCTGTGATATGTGACCCCGTTTTGCTTTTACAAATACTTTATGGTGGTATATAGGCATTATAGGCTCCATTTATAATGGCACATTACCTGTCTTTGTGGTTTATTTAAAAACAGAGCTTTGATCAGAAATTTAGTCCTTGAGTATAACTTGTTCATAGAAGAAAAATCAGGCATATTAAAATGGTTTGTTTTATTGTATGGTTTCTAGAGAAAGACATGAAAATTAGGGATCACTTGCATTTTTATGTTGTAGGTGTAGCACATATGAAACATCAGAACACTTTTTGCTTGCTGGACCATACGTTAGCTTTGAACAACTCTGTGAGGTAGGTTGGATAGATATTGAGTGTAGTTACAATTGCTTTAAAATCCTTATTTGTTTATTCAAAACTTGTCATTCACTTGGAATCAGTAATCAGTGATTGTCTTTTCTTAAGAGTGAGTCACATTTGTAACCACAGTTTGGAATAATTTTGGATTGTATGTATTTTGGACATTGTCACTGTTACATTGTGGCAACTCTGGATTCTATTATATTCTTCAGTTGAGTATTGATTTTTTAAAATTTTTGTTTTAGCAGGCAATTTACTAGATTGGACCTCAGCTGCCAACTCTGTCTCTTGGGTGGCGGCTCAGAGCTCACTTTGTTCTTTTGGCCTCATTTGGGCTGATGGGAGAGTATCTCGTGCATGCGTGGTTCAGCAGTCAGCGAGAGACTCGGACCCCTTATACACAGAATTTGAGGCTCTCCTTCTCTGGCTGTCTCCTTTCTTGGATTCCCCCTTTACATCCCAGCAGCTGACATAACCCTGGATTCTATCTCCTGTTTCTCCAAGCCAGCAGGACTGTGGGTTTCTGAGTTTTAGCTGCCCTTACTGTACAGAGTCTAGGACTTGACCTTGGGCTAAGAGCCAGAAATAATAAATGAAGGCACTGAGGGATCCTGTCCTTGAGCTTGTTCATAATGACTGAATGCAAGTTTCTGGTCTGTAGCCTGGTCCCGTTTCTTCTTTTCTGTACTTCTCATCTATTTATGTGGATGACTTAACAGTTGGCTCAGGGAAATTTCTTTTTCTCTTAAATGCCATGGAAAACCTACCTGAGGCCCTCCTGCTGATTTTAATAAGCCAGTCATTA